>OW240919.1:76211648-76241518 GCA_933207985.1 Pelobates cultripes | reverse complement strand
TGGGGAGGGAAGGGGTTCTCTATCTCCCTGGTGGTCCAGTGGCTGCTGGGCGGGCGGCTGACGAGGGAGCTCTTCCTGTGAGCTGTCTGCTCAGCTCCCTCGCGCGCCGCAGAGTGAGGCTGGGAGCCGGAATATGACGTCATCTTCCGGCTCCCAGCCTCACTCTGCGGGCGGCGCTCGAGGGAGCTGAGCAGACAGCTCACAGGAAGAGCTCCCTCACCAGCTGCCCGCCCGCCAATGCCGCCCAGCGCCCCAGCATGTCTTTTAGCCGAGAGGCTAACAAGACATTTGCCTTGGGCATTTGGGGGGCGGCTTTTTTTGCCGCCCCCTGAAAAATGCCGCCCAAGGCAAATGCCTTGTTTGCCTCGCGGCTAATACGCCCCTTATTAAGACACAGTGTGAGCCCTATTGAATTCTGGGAAGGCTTTTGGATTGAGGAAGCACTTGGAGTAAGAAGGAATGTTGTCCTCTTTGGGTTTTATACCCCTGCCAGTGGTGCCTCCCCATAGGAGCAGCAGATGGCTGTGTCATGCAGCACAGCTGTCCACTGTTCAGAAATACCTTTTTGTTGGTGGTTTAGTGAGAGTTGATTTGTGTATGTACACTGAATGCACATACCAGCTTCTGGAAACCTTCACCATTTCCCAATCCAGACTTCAGGAGGCTGGTAACTAATACAATATACATGCAAGTGTTAGTTTGAAGGTTAGTGTATATGGATAGGTGTATGAGTCCAAATGTGAGTGTGTATTGAGTGTGTATGTATGGGAGATATACTGGAGAGCTGTGTTGATGTGAACTGCGGTAATGGAGGAATTACCCTAAGCACCTGCTTTTCAAATACTTTTCAACGAGCTTTAATAGAGCTCAATAGAAAGTCTGTGATGGAAGAAGGGGAGTGATTGCAGTAGCTGTGTATACTAGATCTCTAGCTAAGTCAAAATTAAATGCACGAAGTAGACATGAAAAACAAATTACATACATAATTTATTTTGGGGTATATCTACTTACTGTTATTTTTAATGTGTTTTTTTAATTGTGTATACAAAGAGTTTCACAATTTCATTGCAATCAGCCATTTTACGTTTCTCTTTAGCTTTTCTTCCTCCTCCTTTTGAAATTTCAATACATCGAAGAATTACATTCTTAAAGCAATGTTTTATGAGTGTTTTTAAAGGTAACCAAATTATGTTTATAGTATTACATGGTATTAGACTAGAAACCAATTCTGTATTGTAAAATCCACTTAGTGACCTTAATATAAATTATAAAGAAAATATTTTGTACAAAACCCCATCAAAAACCTTATAAATTGGTCTCTGTTTCTCTCTGGAAGGCATTTCTTGGGCATGATGATTATCGTAAATCTCTTCCAACAACAGGGAACCCAATAAAAATGTACAGAAACCCACTAGTTTTGGGTCCTGACACCATGAAAGTTGTGTATGTTTCATGCGCCTAGTGTTTGGTGTTGGACAGAAATTAGTGTATCTTCCATGACAAAATAAATGATTAACTATAACAATTGAATAGCATCTTTCCTTTTGGAGTCTATAGGAAAGTCGCTAGTCTATTGCCAGCAATTACTCAAAAAGAAAGAGGTCCCCAGTGGTGCAGAGAGTAAGACAAGTGAGCATTAACACACCACCTTTGACTTTAAGTCCTGACAGAACCAGACTAGCCATGGTACTTTTAGTTTTTTAAGGTGTCATTTTAAATCATAAGGGAAATTAGCTTCTGTATTTAATTTTAGTTTCTTCTTTTTTTGAAGAACACCCAGTAGAACAGCATTGATGAATCTGGAATTATAACCCATACGATTTCCTGAGGTCACCAATCTTTATATTTCTGGTCTAAACATAAGAGAACCTGGATTTGTATTTACCTGATCTCTTAATTATATGTTGACATTTTCGTCACGATATTATTATACTCTGGAATCTACAGATAATACAAATAAAAAATAGAGAATAGAGTCAGCGCTAATATATTGGAGAGAGATACAAGAGGCAGCAATCCCAAACAAGGACTCCCTCAAGTGACCTTGGGATAAATACAAAAAACAATCAAATAGAAGGATGGGACTGCGCCAATAGACAGAAATGAAAAGTCCTTATTAAAATATGGAAATAAAGTCCAAATGTAATAAAAAACTTGGTATTATGTTCGTCTCTGTAGTTTTGTTCCTTCCTGGTATATGAAGGAGGGTGATGAATGATGAGGTGGTGTGGAGTGATCCAACGGGTATCCAAATGAAAAAGAAGGGGTAATACTCACTTTTAGTAGAGCTTAATCCAGCTCTGGTGTGGATGGCTTGCAGCGGTATTATCCCCGCTTATAGGATATATGGTGAGCTTCCTCTTCAGTATGATGACCGGCAACCAGGTAGAAGATGAAACGAAAAAGCAATAATAGTGCAATATGTCCCAAAAAGTAGATAAAAGGTATAAAAAATATAAAAGATACACTCACATTTAATAGAGCTTATACTAGCTCTAGTGTAGTAGGCGTGCAACGGTATGATCCCCCGTATCTGGGATATGTGGTGAGCGTTCGTTGGTACAGTTCTTTAGGGTGGTAGCAGGAGCTCAGGAAGAAGATAATAAAACAGCAATAGTGCTCTCAGTAAAATAATGCTGATTAATAAAATAAAATAAAATATACTCACAGTATATAGGGCAGACTAACTGCTCTATGGTATAGGCGCGGGTGGTATGATCCCCACCTCAGGATGTGTTGGAGTATTGACGACAATAAATAAAAAAGCCAGGTATTTTAAAATAAAAAATAAAAATAAATAAAAGATAGTGGTACAAGAGAATAAAGTGACCAAAATCTATTTATTAACAATAATTTAAAAAATATATTAGTATAATATCCAAACGCGTTTCACCAATATAGGCTTTATCAGTGGATTAAAAACATGACAACCTGGCTTGTTAAAGTTTATATAAGCTATGAATAACTTTGAAAATTGCGCCAGAACTGCTCTGGCCAATCACAAAACGAATTGTAATTACTTACATAAAACAGTAAAGAAACAGTAAAAAAACATATTAGGCACATTAATATACCCAGTGGGATGTAAAATATATAATTTAATTAAAAAAAACGAGGTCTGTGTAAAAAGATATGATAACTAGTATTAGGTCATGTGACGCGCGTTGTGGGCGCGACGTCACTTCCGGTCACTCGGTATGCTGGGGCATGTAGTTGTATCTTATACTACATGCCCAAACAGCATACCGAGGAGGATATAGAGCCTTGTGATAGGCTCAAAAGGGGGGAATAGCTTAGGACCGGAGGGGAGAGGGAGGGAAATAGCCGAAAAACGGCTAGAAAATGGGGTCGCGGCGGCCATCTTGGTTTTTTAAGTGCAAACGATGTAAGGTCTGTAAATGCACTAATCAATCTATTAAATCAAAAACTACACAATTTAAATCAAATAAAACCAACAAAATATACAATATTAAAGATTTTATTACTTGTGCATCTAAGAATGTCATTTATCTCCTGGAATGCCCGTGTGGTTTGCAGTATGTTGGTATGACCACTAGGAGCTTAAGAACAAGATTAGGCGAACACTGTAATATTATAAAAGGATACCAAAACCACACTGTATCCAAACACTTCTCTATCCATAATAACGATCCACGCCATTTGAAATGTATTGGCATAAGAAAATGCACTATTCCATGGAGAGGAGGTAACATAAAAAATATTCTGGGAAAATGTGAAATGGAATGGGTTTTTAATTTGAAAACCTTAACCCCAAATGGCTTAAATGCTGATTTTGATTTATTCAATTTTATATAACATTGTCATTTTATTATCCACTATTGTCTGTTTTTTTACTCAAAAAAAAAAAAAAAAAAAAATTTTATTTTTTTATTTTTTACACTTTTAGATTTATTTTATTGTCTCATATACTCTTTTGGAGACTAACATTACATGGTTTTTTAACTTCTTACAAGTTTTTATTATTGTACCCCTTCTTTTTATTGATATATGTCTATTTAATGTATATTCAGTTCTTCTGCCTCCTCCAATATGGCCGCCGCTATGTTTCTCACCAAACATTCCCCAACCAAGATGGCCGCCGCGACCCCATTTTCTAGCCGTTTTTCGGCTATTTCCCTCCCTCTCCCCTCCGGTCCGAAGCTATTCCCCCCTTTTGAGCCTATCACAAGGCTCTATATCCTCCTCGGTATGCTGTTTGGGCATGTAGTATAAGATACAACTACATGCCCCAGCATACCGAGCGACCGGAAGTGACGTCGCGCCCACAACGCGCGTCACATGACCTAATACTAGTTATCATATCTTTTTACACAGACCTCGTTTTTTTAATTAAATTATATATTTTACATCCCACTGGGTATATTAATGTGCCTAATATGTTTTTTTACTGTTTCTTTACTGTTTTATGTAAGTAATTACAATTCGTTTTGTGATTGGCCAGAGCAGTTCTGGCGCAATTTTCAAAGTTATTCATAGCTTATATAAACTTTAACAAGCCAGGTTGTCATGTTTTTAATCCATTGATAAAGCCTATATTGGTGAAACGCGTTTGGATATTATACTAATATATTTTTTAAATTATTGTCAATAAATAGATTTTGGTCACTTTATTCTCTTGTACCACTATCTTTTATTTATTTTTATTTTTTATTTTAAAAAACCTGGACCTGGCTTTTTTATTTATTGTCGTCAATACTCCAACACATCCTGAGGTGGGGATCATACCACCCGCGCCTATACCATAGAGCAGTTAGTCTGCCCTATATACTGTGAGTATATTTTATTTTATTTTATTAATCAGCATTATTTTACTGAGAGCACTATTGCTGTTTTATTATCTTCTTCCTGAGCTCCTGCTACCACCCTAAAGAACTGTACCAACGAACGCTCACCGCATATCCCAGATACGGGGGATCATACCGTTGCACGCCTACTACACTAGAGCTAGTATAAGCTCTATTAAATGTGAGTGTATCTTTTATATTTTTTATACCTTTTATCTACTTTTTGGGACATATTGCACTATTATTGCTTTTTCGTTTCATCTTCTACCTGGTTGCCGGTCATCATACTGAAGAGGAAGCTCACCATATATCCTATAAGCGGGGATAATACCGCTGCAAGCCATCCACACCAGAGCTGGATTAAGCTCTACTAAAAGTGAGTATTACCCCTTCTTTTTCATTTGGATACCCGTTGGATCACTCCACACCACCTCATCATTCATCACCCTCCTTCATATACCAGGAAGGAACAAAACTACAGAGACGAACATAATACCAAGTTTTTTTATTACATTTGGACTTTATTTCCATATTTTAATAAGGACTTTTCATTTCTGTCTATTGGCGCAGTCCCATCCTTCTATTTGATTGTTTTTAGATAATACAAATAGTATTAAAGTTAAAAAAAAAAATGTAAAAAATTAAATAGTTGTTTAAATAACATGCATATATGTCATATTTTGGAAATGTAGTTTTTTGAAGTCCTTTTCTCGTGACATATTTAAATGCTGTTTTCTTTATTCACTTTTACAGTTGTTGTATAAGCCAGCGTTTCCCAAACCAGTCCTTAAGACCCACGAACAGTCCAGGTTTTGTTAGTATCTCCATTGGAATAAAACAGGGAAATACATAAATCCTGGACTGTTGGTGGGCCATGAGTACTGGTTTAGGAATCACTGGTATAAACTATATCAAAATGTCACGTTTTGTGTGACTTTGTATTAACGGTGTTTTGTAAAACCAATAAAACTTTAAATCACAAAAAAAATTAACAAATTAAGTAGTTTAAGAATAAATAAATACACACATAGTTTTTCCCTTCAAAACATTTTTAAATTGTACAATGCAACAGAATGTTGTGCTTGGATTGCATTTGTTACTATATTAGAATAATGTTATATAATATATTATATATATAAAGACAATATAATAAATTATAGAGGAATGGGCAATGGTTTGGATCTACTTCCGCAACATTCTGATGTAAGAACATAAGACAGTGAGTGACATGTCTGTATAAAGATAGGCTTTTAACAATACTGGATGTTGTACAGTATAGGATAAGTCATTCTTTCATTGACAGCATTTAAACTTCTTAGTAGTTTCTTCTGAGAAAGACGTATCCCCAACGGGTCATTGTTTTTTCCAGAACAATGAGCCGAAGCATAAAGCATCTGCTGTTGTCATCACGCATGAAAGCTTGAAGTGGTTCAAATTCTATTCAAGTAAGTTAAAAAATGAAAAACAAATCATAATGTTCAGAGAAGCTTAAAACCTGGACATGTCTGAACAAAATACACAAACCATACACGCTAAATCCAGCATTTTTTTTTTTCTTGGGGAAAAAAACACTTTTAAACTTTTCAATTATTTCATTATGGAACGGTACAATGAGAAATTGCAAATCTAATTTGTCATAATTTGGTTTGGGTGTGCATACCGTTTGCAAAATTTGAAAATCAGAATCACTAGATTCTGAAAATACTATTTTGCTAAATTTGATTGCAATATTTAACATATACTATCATTTCTTTCCTGTTCTAGGTGGACAACAGGCAAAGTGCCCTTTACATTTTTATTTCTTTTTTTTACACTTTTATATTTTTTTGGAATAAATGATTTAGTAAAAAAAAAAAGAATTGAGATGTATCTTATTTGGCCCCATGATATCCTTATGACATATACACCTGGAGGTATAGATTTTTAGTCCAGCAGAACCACCATTTGGGAAACACATCATGTAAGGTAAAACTAGACAAGAACAGTTTAGAAGGGTAAACTATATTTAAACAAGCTGGATCAACAGCTTGGTAGCATCATCATAACATATAATACTTCTTATCAGGAAGAGATTGTCTCACTCACTTAGGGACAGGACAAGGTAAGTGAAACAGGAAAAAGTTAAAAATAGTTTTTAAATAACAAAATAACACAGGGAATTTGAAACAGTTAAAAATAAAATTAAATAACAAAATAACAGAGCCATGGTCTGTTGGAGGTAGTTCCTGAATTAATGCTGAAGCACATGGTATATTACATGGAAAGGTCATATTTTATTGTTTTATTATAAGTAGTAATATTATTAGTATTGTACTTTTACTTATAAAAAAAAATATGTAATTATTTTTATAATTTTTGATTTCATGTCTTTTAAAATTAAAAAGGTGGGACTTTGTTCAATGTTAGTCTTTATAAACAGGACTCCCAGACTACAGCTGCAGTATTCTGATGATTCTATTAACAGATTATTTTGAACAGGCTGTATGAAGTGAAGCTCTAACTCGATGTCTATGTGACTCATGAAGTTAAAGGGAACAAAACAACTTTACCTTAATGAAACATTTTTGGTGCACAGATTACAGTCTCACTGGTCAATTCTCTGCCATTTAGGAGTTAAATCACTTTGTTTATAAATACCTCTCTGCTTGTGACTTATACAGCCTCCCTAAACACTTCCTGTAAAGAGAGATCTAATGTTTACACTTCCTTTATTACAAATAAGGTTTAAATTAGAATTTTGTTTCTCCTGCTCTGTTATTAGCTTGCTAGACCCTGCAGGAGACTCCTGTATGTAAATAAAATTCAATTTACAGAGCAGGAGAAAAAAACTTTTAAAGTAAGTTACATCTGATTGAAAATGAAACCATGCAGGACAGAATCATTAACAAAAACAAAAGTGATTTAACGCCTAAATAGCAAGGAATTGAGCAGTGCAACTGCCGGGGCTTGGTCTATACACAAAAAACGCTTTATTAAATTAAAGTTGTTTTGGTTACTATAATGTCCTTTTAACTATATCCCATTGAACTGTAATGTAGCATACAGTATATTACATTTCCCCATAGGACCAAACACTCTCCCTTTGTCTTCATACATATTGATAAATGTGCTGAACCGCAACCATTGTTATGTCACATAGTGTAGCTATCATGCGTTTTAATAATCCCTGCCAATTCAGAACAGATTTCTATTTACCTTCAATCTGGAGTGTTTGTATTCTGTCCATGTAATTAGCTGTTTGATTCAAGTCAATATATAATACTGGATAGTTAAAAGAAGATGTTACCAAGCAATTCAATACTAAGTGACGGTGAAAGCTTGCACTTTGCATTATACTGTGACTGACTTAGGAATTAGTAGAAAGATCAAAGTTACCTTCTTTGAAATGTCCTTTATTGGTTTGTTACATTTCAAGACTAGGCTGCTTTGAGTTCAGATGAATAGCTACATTTGTACCATATTTTCAATCACAATTAACCTCTTTAGTGCGTCTATCTATCTATCTATCTGTCTGTCTCTGTCTGTCTGTCTGTCTATGTTTGTATATTATGTGTGTTTGATTGCCTATTTTTTACAAGAAATAACTCACATAGTATACAAAAAGAAAATAAATCTTTGACTTTCATAATTGTCAACAGAGTAAAAAAAAAATGCCTGGGGTTCTATTCCCTAACTGGTGCATAGCAAGAGAGAATGGGAGACCAGCATGGCTAAAATAAAAGGCCAAAGTCCGTAGGATGATATTACGATTCCCCTAAAGGGTTACTCCTAGCATCATAACCCCTACAGCCTGGTATCAGTAGTATCCTGCCTTTCCCCGGTAAAGGGACCATTTTGCACTGGTTTCCACTTAACTGGGTCACACTTTGCCTCACTGAAAGACAGAGCTGCAGAAGCCAAATGCCAATCTTGCTGTTCATTCATTAGCTGAAAACATGAGCTCCCTCAGCCAGTAACTGAACCTCTGTATAATGAATATGCACATAATTCACTCTTGGTGGAGTTACAGCTCAGACGGCAACATAAAATATGTAGACATGTGCAGTGTTTCAGTGAACTACTGGAAACACAGGGAACTTGCACAATGACCACTTCAAAACACTGGGAACTGCAGCAGTCTCTAGCATATGCATTGCATACTTTGTGAAGGCATGGTCAAACAAAGACCTGTCACCTGTCAAAATAACTACAAAACTATCATTGAGCTTTCTTCTGTGTTCCCAGAGCTGCTCACAGTGTCTAGCATGAAACATACTAGAGATCCAGTCAAACTCGTCTAAGTAGCCCTCTCATGTATTTAATAATATAATTTAACTATAACTATATGTACCACATGGTTTAATTTTTTTAAACATAGTCTTCCTCGTGTTTCTTTTTGCTTTATTTGTATAATGTTTACATGATTCCTTATGTAACTACATCCACTTTTATAGTTCCCCATTCATTTTGACTATTGACATACTTAACCAGCCATGATTTTTTAGTAGTTTCATTCTTCCCCATTCATTCCAATCTCCAAAATAAGAAAAATAGAATAACATGCATCTGCATTTCAGTGTCATTAAAGTTAAAGGATCACTATAGGGTCAGGAACACAAACATGTATTCCTGACCATATAGTGTTAAAACCACCATCTAGCCCCCCTGGGCCCAGGGCCAGACTGGCCCACCGGGATACCGGGAAATTTCCCGGTGGGTTGTCGGCACCTGGGGCTGCTTTGTATCCCCAGTCCGGCCCTCCCTGGGCCCCTCATGCTCCATAAATATAGTAACATCTTACTGTATTCAAGCCAAAAGCTGTAACTCTGCATGCTGTTTGCTTAAAAAAAACAAGCAGTCTGCTGACATTATCAGAAGTGGTAGCCTAATCCATTTACAATGCTTCCCCATAGGATTGGCTGAGACTGACAAAGAGGCAGATCAGGGGCAGAGCCAGCATGATGCAAACACAGCCCTGGCCAATCAGCATCTCCTCATAGAAATGAATTGAATCAATGAATCTCTACGTGGAAAGTTCAGTGTCTGCATGCAGAGGGAGGAGATTTGGATGCATTTTAGGCAGCCATGACCCAGGAAGGAACTCTAACAGCAATCTGAGGAGTGGCCAGTGAAGTTATCACTAGGCTGTAATGTAAACACTGCATTTTCTCTGAAAAGACAGTGTTTACAGCAAAAAGCCTGAAGGTAATGATTCTACTCACCAGAACAAATTCAATAATCTGTAGTTGTTCTGGTGACTATAGTGTCCCTTTAAACAAAAATAAATAAATAATAATAATCACAGCTATATAATTTAACTCAAATACAAAGTAAGTTTTTACACAGTAGTAACTTCTTTCTTGAATTAATCTTATGAAATGAAGAACATTTCTCGGTGAACCTTCTGGGACATTTTTAATAACAACTCTAATTCTATTACAACTGGGGTTACTACCAAAAATGAAAGGGCAATTTCTTTATTAACATTTAAAATCAACTGAAGACCTATGTTTTGATTGAACTGCAAAGTCAAGTATGGAAAGACATCTTGTACCTTTCCTGTGATGTACTTTTTTCTCCTTAGTACTTTTCATTTTTTTATTTATTTTTTGTTAACTTGCCAAATGTATGTACTTTTTAATGCATTGATGATTACTATGATTACTGTTAGATATTAAAGGATTATGTACCTAGTGCTTAATGTGTGTAACACGTTATAGCAGAAGTTGAGATAAATTGACCTGGATAATGTTTGCCTCTGGTTTCCTGCTGCAGACATTAAATAACATCAATTACTGACTTTGCAGATATATTTTAGAAAATGCAAAAAAATTCAGTTACTTTTATCACACCTTAAAACATGGCCATCCAAAATCATTCTCAAGCTAGAAAATGCATGTCAGTATTGAATTCATTTATTGTAAATTTGATTGTTCCCTGCTCTCAAGATACGTCTTCCATATAATCTGGTCAAAACACGATATTCTGTGTATTTCTTTTGAGCATATTCTATAAATACCAGTCTAGCAGTCTATCAAACAGCATGAATTCATAAGAGGAATACATCCAGCTAAGGGACTTGCTTAAGCCCTTCAGCCTGTTTGTTCACTTTAGGGCTATGAAGCCCAGTTAGAGACAGATATCTGTATGCTTAACCGTATTGTAGAATTCCCACAGAGCGTGCCCCTTACTCTACTGAATTATCAACTGTCTTATCAACTGCAGTTGTGTGGGAGTTGTGATTTCATATAATTTCCTGTAAATGCCAAGGAGTGATATGAAAATAAGAGAAGAGCGAAAGGAAACCAGCCCATTTCCACTAGAACCCAGGGAAGTCTCTTGTGGGAAAAAGGTAGGCAAAAGTGGCAAAAACAATAAGTAAAATATATGACTGACCACGTGTGTGTATGTGAGAATGCACATATATGTGGGTTTTGTTTCTCAGAAAGTGTATTGGTGTTTACTGGAAATATATTTGTCTCTGGGAATATGCATCTTTGCCAGTGTACTTATGTTTAGGAGTGCATGCCTTGAGGGTGTGACTCAAGGTTTTGTAAGTGGCCTCAAAATTCCTGATGGAAACCATTAATAACAAGCACATTCATCACCTTACTAAATAGCTTCATTCATGCTTTTTCATGAATAAAGATACTTACAACTGAACATATACCCTGCAATTAAAGACGCCATCTCATAGAAAGCTATAAACCAGATTGGAAAGTATCAAGCCCAGTGTCTAGGATAGTCAGGTGGAGGAATTATACAGACACAAAGTAGTTCCTACTTTGTATATATCTTGACTGGGCTGGAGGTTCAGTGAAATTCCAACACAGTCAAAATGAGTATTTCATAAAGATTCTATCTTTATGTAAAACGTATTGTTCAGAGGGGGTAACAGTACCACTTTAAAAATCATCCACTCTGGCAACTTGAGTACATTGCTCATGAGTATCACATTTTTTTAACTACATGCTTGGGACATAGCACTACTGAATTTCAAAACAATGCTTTATAAGCAAAATGTTTCATAACATGGATGTTCAGGCACTGATTATGAGCACCAGTGGCAAATTTGATGTTTTATGAATGTTTCTGTCATAAATGTGTTAATGTTTTGATGTACATATAGTAATTATAACATAATTTTTTTCAGTTTTCTACATTTCTGTGACATTTCCTCTTCAGGTAAATATATATATTTTTTGTAAGCAAGCATACATAATTTCCCTGTGCTGTACGTTTTTCAAACATATATAACATCACTGGAAGGCATACCGTTGTACACTCTGCTTAGACATGTCATCTATCCCAGAAACAGTGACTGGTTATAGAATTAAACAACAAACCCTTGAGGCCATGTTCAACTTTAAACATAGTCAACATGCTTTGATAGTTCTTTCTCTGGAATAGTGAAACAGTAAAATCCTGCTACACATAGAAAAAACTGTGGTTCACACTGAAAATTCTATAACAAAACAGTGTAAAAACTAAATAATTTATTCCATCATTAAAAAGTACATGAAAAAAAAAAAATAGGATTAACACATGCCATACATGCCATACAGCTGAACTCATTTCATTACAGGCATAGTTCTCTTTCTCTCTCACTGCTTTTGACATAGTTGGCCACCCCCTTCTCCTGCAGATTCTTTGCAACACTGCACTCTCTTGGATCCAACTCCTATCATTGTAAACAGGTCCTTTTCTGTGTTTTATGCTGTCAACTCCTCCTTTTAATGCCTCTGTCAGTTGGAGTACCTCTAGGCTTCGTCTATGATCCTCAACCTTTCTCCATTTATGTTTCTTCATTGGATATAATTATCAACATCAATAACCTGTATGCTGATTACACTATAAAACTGAGCTCATTCTAACTCTCCCCTGTAGCTCTACTCTTATTTCTGACTTTTCTATTAATGTTGATGGCAGCGGCAGCACTGGCTCTCCATCACCCCAAGTTTTCTGCCCCGGAAATACATTTGACTCCAATCTGTCTTTCATTTCACACATCTTATTTCTTCATCATGTGCAACCTCCTATGCAATATTTCCAAAATGTGTCTGTATTTAAGTGCTGTTTTATCTTGTATTGACTACTGCAATAACCTACTAACCTCCTCTCTTCTGTTTTTCTCTCCTTCAGTCCATCCTAAGTGCCTCTGCCAGATCCATCTTACCTGTTGCTCTGGATCTGCTGCACCTCTCTGTGAGTCCTTTCACTGGCTCCTCATTCACAGCATGATTAAATTCAAAATTCTCACCTTGATCTACATTACTAACCCCATTTCGCACCACCTGTCAATATTAATCAACAAATATACTCCAGGCCACCCCCTAAGATCTGACAATTACCTACTCCTTGCATTTTCTATCATCTCTTCCAAAGCTAGACTACAGGACTCTCATGTGGAACCAACCCTCTGAAATGCACTTCACCATGTTGTCAGACCACCCAACACAGCCATTTTACTCTGTATTAACATCATTCTCACCTGTCTCTTTAACCAATTTGTACCTATGGACACATGGATGGAATGTTCTGGTGTTTTATAAATATAAATAAAATTAATAATATTTTTTACCAACCCCTTGAAGCCCAGTGACAACAAAAGATACCACAATAACAATGGATTAGCCTAACCCTGGTTTTATAAAGGTGAATCATTTAGAATATTTAGAATAAATATCAACAGTTGGCATTGTGTGCAGTATACATATAGTGTGGTAAAATACAGCACCTTGTGTTTTTGAAGGCACAATGTGTTATTGTACCCATTTTAAGGTATTTTCAACCCTTTTAACAATTTCATATCCAGTGTCGTTCATGAAGTACTAGACTTGTGCCAAGTGAGAATATGCCAAGACATTTTATATTTTTATATATATATATATATATATATATATATATATACATATATTGGAAGGCATGGCCTGAAGTTGTGGGAGGGGCTATAGACCTATAAAAGGGACTCCCCCCTTTCGCTACTTACCTTTGTTGGTCAGACGAATAGACTGTTCAAGGTCAGCATTTGCATGAGATCCACTTCCAGGTCATACAAGACACCATTTTGGTTTCACCTTTGCTCCATGAGGTCTCCTACTCCAAGCTGTGTCCAGGAATCCTGCAGCAGGGATTTCCATTAATCCAGTGGCTTTCTCTCCGGTCAGCATCGCATTTGGTGTCTCAGGGACTCTCAAACCGTAAGTTGACCCACCTGTCGCGCCAGGATTAGTTCCCACGGCGTTCAACACAGCACGGGTCCTCACTTTACGGTTTCCTTTTGTTTTGCACGGTTATTTCGTTACCTTATACTCACCTAGCTGTTTATGTAAAATCTGTTGGTTAAAATCTGTTTTGGTTAAAAATCTGTTGGGTTAAAACTACAAACGACATACAATTTTTCGCCTACACACTGACCCCTATCGGTCATTCGATGTACTACAGGCTTCTCAGATATTATTGTATTTCATGTACAAACCACTGCATTTGGGCCTACACACTGACCCCTATCGGTCATCGGTGTACTACAGGTTTCTTAGACGTTTTTGCATTTCATGTACAAACCACTGCATTTTCACTGCATTTTCACCAAGACACTGACCCCTACCAGTCATTTGGTGTAACTACAGGCATCTCAGACATTATTGCATTTCATGTACAAACCAACGAACCACTGCATTTGCGCCTACACACTGACCCCTACCAGTCATTCGGTGTACTACAGGCTTCTCAGACATTATTGCATTTCATGTACAAACCAACGAACCACGGCATTTTCGCCTACATGCTGACCCTTACCAGTCATTCAGTGTACTACAGGCTTCTCAGACTTTATTTCACTTCATAAGCAAACAAACTAACTACATTATTTTCACTTTTATACTGACTCTTATCTGTCAAACGGTATACTACAGGCTTTTCAGACATATGGTTATTCCCCTCATAACATTCCCACTATAATTATAATTACACAATAACACTTCCTTACAATCATGCTTACTATCATATAATCATTCCTGCATACCTGCCTTCATAGGCATTTAGTTACATTTACTGACAATACGCATACATTTACCCAAGAATGCACATACTATTTAAAGCAGTATGCAGTTTTCCAGAGTCTAATACGGAATATTTGCACGCTTAAAATATCCTTCCAATTATGTATTTTCACTTATTAGGTTATTCAGCTGCCAGTCATGGTTCACTACACTCATGTTTCAGGGTACAGTTGTGTTCCATATCACACATGATATAACACTCCCGACAAGTTAATTTCCTTCAAACAGGGGCATTACAAGCATACAATAAACATTGGGACAGAGCACTTTGCTCTATTAAACTTGCATAATACACATATGCATATACGCTTTTAAATGTCTATATTCGATTTTCATACATTGTATTACCCGTCTGGGATACAGGTATTAATAACCTTTACGACCAGTAAGGGTATCTAATCATACTACCAGGTACATACACATGCTCATGTGGTATATACATACATTTTCTGTTTCCCCCTGGGTATATCCTTAGTGTACTGGCAATTAGGGATTATAGGTTTCCAATAGATATTTTCCTTTCTTGGCATCTACGCCTGTCGTATAGTGGTCCCGCGAGGCCAACACCCCGCCTCAACGCTCGGAGGCAAACACCCATCGGGCCACTCGTGAGCTAGCCGCCTCGCATGGTATATAGAGAGGGCCTCACCTGTCACTCCCTTCCCCTTTTTTATGGTTACAGTCACCGAGAGGCCAACATCCTGCCACTACGTTTGGTGGCCACAAAAATCCCCTCGCGCCATTGCATAGATAGAGCCTCTCAAGCCACTTGGCAATTAGCAGGGCCTCACCTGTCACCAAACAAAGGATTAATTGTTTTGCCTTGCGGCTTTAGCTAGCAAGCCAGTACTAGCACACTGTGGGTTCATATAATAATGGCTATCTTCATGATTTTTAATATGTATCAAGCACGTGGTAAGGATTTCTCTCGACCTAACACTCCAGCTAGAGTCAACACACTTTCACTTGGAGATGTTGCTAGTCCCACAGGACAATTTTGTCCCAGCACAGCGGACGATAACGTTTCAGGCTCCAGGCTCTAGCACCTCTGGTAGGACGTAGCGAACTACCAGAGACAAATTGGGTCGTCTCATTCTCTTTGGCAAATCCCAGATTTGCAACAATTTCCATGTTGGCACATGTAGTTTCAGTGCATGCAGACTGTTGCAGATATGTTCCCAATATGTCAGGGCACATGCAAAACCATGTGTCCCAATAAATGTACCCTGAACCTTACTTCTCGTCTGTAAACATTATGCATTTCCAGTACTTTCTAACTTATCACCCTTCCAGACATTTAGTTTATTTCCTAATCTCCGATTTTAAAGGCCTTCTGTTCAGGTATTGCCATATACTTTTGGGGGAATCTAGTATGCCCTAACTTGCAGTCATCACAGCAGCATCCAACAGCTGGCATTACACTCATGGCCCAAGAAATGGCAGAAAGATTTCTACCTGGGCCTCTCCAATCTACACCATTTACAGTGTGGCGCAATCCCATTGGGATTGTCACAGGAAATCTTC
Source organism: Pelobates cultripes (assembly GCA_933207985.1). NCBI lineage: Eukaryota > Metazoa > Chordata > Amphibia > Anura > Pelobatidae > Pelobates > Pelobates cultripes. The sequence goes on along the minus strand of OW240919.1, from coordinate 76,225,149 downwards.
CCTCACACTGTAACTGATCATAGACTTATCTGCACCTCACGCCTCGGCTTCCCCATAATCTCAACTCCCTCATACCCTCCGAGGAGTTTTCATTACAGTATGCCACCATTGTTCATACCACGACAACTATCACTCAAGCTGGGAGGGGAAGCCTGGTTAAGTAAAACTGATATCACAAACGCATTTCAGACTGCCACCATTCACCCTGCACTGGCACTTACAGGGCATTTATGGGCAGCAGTTATATATTTCTTCTCCCGCTTAACTTTCGGGTCAAGAGCAGCCCACAATCTTCAATATATTCGTTGAACTCTTTACTGGTTGTGGTTAAACATATCCAGATGCCCCACAGTCATACACTCCCGAGATGATTTCTTGTTGGTCAAAGGGAATGCCTTTCCCTCTAGAAGCTTCAAGGAAGCCATTAGTATGTCTGAACACTTGGGTGTCCCAGTATTCCCTAAGGTCACAGAAGACCCAGACACTATCGTTACATTCCTGGGCATACAACTTGACTCGGCATCCATACCAACAAGTTACCACGCGAGAAATAGGAACAGTCGCAACAACACCAATTACCACCTCCTGCTTGGTACTTGCAACCACATGGAACTACAATCCCTACCAGGTTCCTTAAATTTTGCCATGCACATCGTACCGCAGGCCACGCTTTCATCTAAGACCACTTTGCTTTTTCCTCCCACCCGAATGATGATCAGGGGCTGTCCCTAGACAACCAAGCCATGGCAGACCTACACATATGGTGGACTTTCTTAACCACACGTAATGGTAAATTATTGTGGCAGCTGCTGTGACAGCTGCCATGGCAGGGGGTCCTTTATGGTCAAGGTCATGGATTACATGAACCTCGCCAACATAGCCACGCTCTGACTAAACTGGCCTTGTCCACCAGCACTCAACACGCTTGCTACAGGGTTTTCCACTTATACAATACGTTTCATGTCGGACCATCACTTAGATAGCTGGTTTGAGGTTTCACCACGTATGGCCTTCGCCTCTTTTTTGCCACCTTAAGTTAATAATTCTCGCACAACACGGTTAAACTTTATCTCACGGGCATTCAACACTATACGTATTTCTCCATCTCAAACAACAAGGCTTCCTATCCTCCTACCCCATACATACCTTACTTAGAGACATGGCCAAGCGGACGTTCCCGCTAAAACTAAATACTGGCCATAGACATACAATGTTCAAACCATGACAGAACCACTCGACCATGCACTTCCGAGCCACGCACCAATGCAGTTATCAAAACTGCTACCTATCTAGCCTTTAACGGCTTTCTCAGGCCAAAACAATAACTCACTATCAGCGGCCAACATCATAAACAAGAGTGCCTGTTGACCTCTTATCTTCTAAAACACACAGACCACTATGTCCGGTCCCTTCCTAAAACTAAGACGAGTCAGAGGGGCGAGCCAGTGCATATAACCTACTACCTTACAAGCAATGCTGGGTGCCTGGTTAAGGTACTGATTACGTTCTTGGGCACGCCACCATACGCACCACTGAACCATTACTGTCGCTGTACGATACTGTTCTTACCACAGGTAAGTTCATGCTACTTACCTTTGTTGGTCAGACGAATAGCCCCACCCTCCACTCCCATTGTTCATATTTCCTCTATGTAAGCCCACTTTTTACCGGCTTACAGCATACGTCGGTTTCGGCACACCTCAACCGATTATTCCTAAAGCTACATCTCTACAACCCATCTTATTCTATATCATATGAGAATGCCCCGAACACAAATATATATATATATATATATATGTATATATATATATATATATATATATATATATACACAGTTGCAAGAAAAAGTATGTGAACCCTTTGGAATGATATTGATTTCTGCACAAATTGGTCATAAAATGGGATCTGATCATCATCTAAGTCACAACAATAGACAATCACAGTCTGCTTAAACTACTAACACACAAAGAATGAAATGATGCCATGTTTTTATTGAACACACCATGTAAACATTCACAGTGCAGGTGGGAAAAGTATGTGAACCCCTAGACTAATGACATCTCCAAGAGCTAATTGGAGTGAGATGTCAGCCAACTGGAGTCCAATCAATGGGATGAGATTGGAGGTGTTGGTTACAGCTGCCCTGCCCTATAAAAAACACACACCAGTTCTGGGTTTGATTTCACAAGAAGCATTGCCTGATGTGAATGATGCCTCGCACAAAAGAGCTCTCAGAAGACCTACGATTAAGAATTGTTGACTTGCATAAAGCTGGAAAGGGTTATAAAAGTATCTCCAAAAGCCTTGCTGTTCATCAGTGCAAGGTAAGACAAATTGTCTATAAATGGAGAAAGTTCAGCAGTGCTGCTACTCTCCCTAGGAGTGGCCATCCTGTAAAGATGCAAGACTGCAAGAGCACAGCACAGACTGCTCTATGAGGTGAAGAAGAATCCTAGAGTGTCAGCTAAAGACTTACAAAAGTCATTGGCAAATGCTAACATCCCTGTTAGCGAATCTACAATACGTAAAACACTAAACAAGAATGGATTTCATAGGAGGATACCACAGAGGAAGCCACTGCTGTCCAAACAAAACATTGCTGCACGTTTACAGTTTGCACAAGAGCACCTGGATGTTCCACAGCAGTACTGGCAAAATATTCTGTGGACAGATGAAACCAAAGTTGAGTTGTTTGGAAGAAACACACAACACTATGTGTGGTGAAAAAAAGGCACAGCACACCAACATCAAAACCTCATCCCACCTGTGAAGTATGGTGGTGGGGGCATCATGGTTTGGGGCTGCTTTGCTGCATCAGGGCCTGGACGGATTGCTATCATCGAAGGAAAAATTAATTCCCAAGTTTATCAAGACATTTTGCAGGAGAACTTAAGGCCATCTGTCTACCATCTGAAGCTCAACAGAAGATGGGTGTTGCAACAGGACAATTACGCAAAGCATAGAAGTAAATCAGCAACAAAATGGCTTAAACAGAAGAAACTAAGCCTTCTGAAGTGGCCCAGTCAGAGTCCTGACCTCAACCCGATTGAGATGCTGTGGCATGACCTCAAGAAAGTGATTCACACCAGACATCCCAAGAATATTGCTGAACTGAAACTGTTCTGTAAAGAGGAATGGTCAAGAATTATTCCTGACCGTTGTGCACGTCTGATCTGCAACTACAGGAAACGTTTGGTTGAAGTTATTGCTGCCAAAGGAGGTTCAACCAGTTATTAAATCCAAGGGTTCACATACTTTTTCCACCTGCACTGTGAATGTTTTCATGGTTTGTTCAATAAAAACATGGCAACATTTCATTCTTTGTGTGTTATTAGTTTAAGCAGACTGTGATTGTCTATTTTTGTGACTTAGATGATGATCAGATCACATTTTATGACCAATTTGTGCAGAAATCCATATCATTCACTTTTTCTTGCAACTGTATATATATATATATATATATATATATATATATATATAATCTCACTTGGCACAAGTCTAGTACTTTATGAACAACACTGGATATGAAATTGTATATATATTTGGACATACTTCAAAACAAGAGAGATCTCAATGTATCTTTCCTAGTAAAATATTTTATAAATAAATAATATATATATACAGAGCTTTGAGCTCTTTCCCTTTAATTTTTATTAGAGTATTATATTTTCTCGCATATGAGTTATTACCATATATAAAAATCTTTTCTCATTCTTCAGGAATTAGAGTATTATCTCTTTTTCTTTTTTCTTTTTTTCTTTTTTTAACATATTGTGATATGAATATGTTTGAACTCTTGCTTTGTTTTTAACTTATATGATGCCATGATTTAGATTTGATGTAATACACTGTACATTTTGTGTGCAATAGTTTTTTTCACTCATGTGACACTATCACTTTATTTGCATGTTACTACACTGGCTTTTTCACTTCATTTACATCTATCTTTGGCATCATTGATCACTTTATTATGCTGATAGTTAATACTATCAACTCTCCTTCACAGCAGCTTGTGTCCCTTGCGCTCGGCAAGTGTTTCATTCTGTTTGTATATTTTCACCATGGTTACCATTCTCCTTCGTCGGACGTCCCGATCACGTGACGTTCCGTGCGGCTTCCAATCACTTCCGGGTTCTAATGGCAGACACTTTCCACTTCACTGCTCCATTGGGTAAGTGCACATTTACATATTTTTGTATTTAATATATATACACTAGATTGTTATGCATTTAATGATCTTGAAAAAGACCCGGCAGGGTCGAAACGTCGATTGATTTTTGTTGTATACCACACATGGATTAATAAAGCACCATTTTTTCTTATATTTGAAGACCTGTGAGTGCATCTTGATTTTTTCATTTCTATATAATTGACGCCTAAGATTTGCACCCAGGCAAGTAATACACTGTTTTTCCTTTTTTAAGGTGTGTGCCAAGCTATCATTTTTATATATATATATATATATATATATATATATATATATATATATATATATATATATATATATATATATATATAAAAATATTCTACTAAATTATATTTCTAAAATTTAGTAGAATATTTTTACCCCCTGTTTCCCTTTAGCTGAAGAAGGACTGAACTTAGCTAAGCCATGGAGTTGTATTTCCCAAGCACAAGGAATTACTAATTAAAGTGTATAAGACCACTTAGAGTCCTGTTGGGTATGTAACTGCACAAAGCAAAGCAAATAGTCTGATAAACTGCCAAGGAATAAAAGTAACTTCATTTTAATTGAAAATGACACAGCTTGATACCAATTGCTCATGTTGCCATATTTTTTGCATCATTACTATCTTATTTTCTAGTCCTGCTGTTAATGTGTGCTTTCTTATTCTTCCTTTATTTAGTGCTAAAATAAAAGTATAATGATTTTTAAATGTTATTCTCAATATCAGTGGTTCTTAATTCATAGAGCAGGACCCCAAAAAACAGGTCACAATGTTTTATTTTTAGTAGGTCCCCAGTGTTGAGAATAAGTATATCATATTTTCTCAGGCCACCAGAAAACTGCACTCAATAAAGAATTTACTGTAGTGCACTGCCGTCCCCAATGAAACCTTAACCTTTAAAACTGACAAGAGTCTGTTTATTTTTTTTTTAAATAAGTAATCTTTGTTTGTTGATCAGTGCCACCCACAGAATCCTGGGAGTGCGGACAATATCTCGGCAGTTCCTAGCTACATCCTGTATCTGAATATATGATTCTAATAGAACTTTAGAAAATACAGGTTTCCCATAATCCCATTCAAAATAAAAAAAATAACGTCTGTCTGTAAGTGGCCACTCTATGTTGCTACCTAAAACTAGTTATCTGCTATGTAGATGCAGAATAATATCTAGGCTATTGCTATTGAGGCCATCTCTATCAGAGTGACAGTGTTTGTGTCTGCTTGACCACCAACATGCACAGGACAAGGACTGACCTTATTCTTATTGTCAAACCCAAACCTATAGGCACCCAGACCACTTCGGTTCATTAAAGTTGTGTGGGTGCAGTGTCCCTACTGCACTTAGTTCCAGAGAAACTGCAATGTTTCCAAAGGCGCTTCCTGGATCCAAACGGACCTTTGGTCCGGTAACTGACACTGCACGTCCTCACGTTCTGCATGAGGACATCCAGCATCAGATTTTTCACAGTAGGAAAGCATTGATTCAATGCTTTCCTATGGGGGAGTCTAATTTGAGCGCGGCATTTGCCGCAGATGCAAATTAGCACAAGTTCATAGCAGGACATCAAAGGAGGTGGAGCCCCAACCCAGCGCAGAAGGACATCAGCGCTGGAATAAGGTAAGTAAATAAAGAGTTTTTAACTTTTTATTCATGTCGGTTGGGAGGGGAGGGGGACATGATGGAGAGGGGTGGCAGAGGGAGCTATAGTGCTAGGAATACAGCTTTGTATGGCACCATAGTATCCCTTTAATATAGAGTTGTACCTAAAATTTTACAGTGATTACAAATTTACAGTGAAAAGAAAAAAAATTATAGATAAATGAACAGGTCAGCTGGCACAAATAGAAGAATTGCAGTAACTGTTTCTGTTAAGCAAGATATTTACACGGCAAAGGAAAAGTAATGCTTTAGTGTTGTGGAGGAGTATGCTACTTTGCTTCAGTGTTCATTAGACAACTGAAGTGAAGCAGCATGCTCCCATACCAAGCACTTCTTGCTTTATCATATTCTCTGTATGATGCCAGTCTGCTGCTTGCTGCCCTTCCCTGCTATTGCTGAGGATGCACTTTCATTGACTGTCTTGTATAGAGTTGTAGCTGCTATAGCTAATATTAGCTAATCACAGAGCAACATGAAGTGACACATTAAGAAAATACAGCAAGCGCACTCTCAATTTTGTACTGTTTTATTCACAATCAACTAACATATCCAGCAGTTCACATTTTTGGTTTGGTAACTAATAAAGTTATTTATTTACAAGACAAAATGTGTTGGATATCTGTACATTTACTTTTGGAAACCAGTGTGGGTACCCAGAATAAAGGTTCTGGTACTGGGCAGGAAAAACATTTAAGTTGAGTGCTTATTTTTTAATAAAATACACATAAAATGTGATGTCTTCTGAAGGACCGATACAATTTAAAGGGATACTCTCAGCTTAATGTAGTAATTCTGGTGCAAATAAACTGTTCATGCAGTCTCAGAATACAAAAACTGCATTTTCAAAGAAAAGGCAGAGTTTATATTGTTTCTTATGGCCACCTCAAGTGGCTGTCTCTCAGACAGCCTTTCTTTGTGCAATCTTTGCAGGACTAATGTTCAGCATCTTCACGCTCTGTATGATGCTGAAGGCTTCCCGTAGAGATGCATTGACACAATGCTTCTGTAGGAGGTGATGCTAATTGGCATAGTACAGAAATTCCTGTACATGCGCACTAGCACCCCAGTGCTTCTTTATGGGGAAGTGTTGAATTGGTTGAGATCATCTGTAATGATTAAAAGTCAGTAAAACTACTAAGGTGAATAAACTATTTTCTGTTTCTGGGATGGAGGTGTCAAAGAAGCCTTGGCACCTGGAAAGAACTACAAGTCAGCCTCCTTCCCAATGACTATGGGCCCTGGCTTGGAATGGTGTTCTGTTTTGGAAAAGCAAGTACATTGGGGGCATTTAGACTTCTTACGTCCCTGGTTTGGGTTTGCCACTGTTGCAAAGTTGGGGTAGCCTTGTTTTTAAAAGGGAATTTCTTCAGACTTGCGCTAACTTTCCATTGCCCTCTGCTGGTGAACTTGGTAAAACTAAAAAATGCATTGATTTGTATAATTACAATATGCAAATTAGAAAATTGCCAAAATTGACCAGTTGCATCTCTGTATCTCTGTTTTTTCAGTTTGGAAAGTCGTGATTGTGTTATATATTTCAGACAGTATGTTGTTTATTCTTCCAGTTATGCATGTTTGTTTATAAAGTTACATAGTTAAATAGGCTGAAAAGAGACATGCGTCTATCAAGTTTAGGCTTCCTCAAATCAGTTTTTTGCTGTTGATTCAAAAGAAGACAAAAAACCCAGTTTGAAGCGCTTCCAATTTTGCAACAAACTGGGGAAAAAAAATTCCTTCTTGACCCCAGAATTGCAGTCAGATTTATCCTTGGATCAAGAAGCTATTACAATACATTTGAAAAATTATAATTAAAACCACTTCTTCAGGCAGAGAATTCCACATCATTATTGTTCTTACTGTAAAAATAACCTTTCCTTTGCTTAGACTAAATCTTCTTTCTTCCAGTCTAAACGCAGGACCATGTGTCCTATGTATAGTCCTGTTTGTGAATAGATTTCCACACAATGGTTTGTATGGGCCCCAGATATATTTGTATAATGTTATCATATCCCCTCTGAGGCAAAATTTTTCTAAACTAAAGAGGTTTAAATTTATTGCCCTTACTTCATAGCTAAAAAATTTCCATTACTTTTGTTAATTTTGAATAATATCTTTATTTAAAACAGGTGGCAAAAATTGCACAGCATATTCAAAATGTGGTTTTACCAGTGATTTATAAAAAGGCAATATTATATTCTCATCCTGATTGACATTGCATTTTGTTGCCTAGTTGGTTGTCTATAACAATTCCCACATCCTTCTTTTGTGTTGTTATCCCTAATTAACTACTATTTAGAGTATACATTGCTTGTGTATTCTTTACCCCGAAGTTCATAACTTTGCATTTTTCAACATTAAATTTCATCTGACATTTAAGTGCTCAGTCCCCCAGTCTATCTAAATCCCTCTGCAGCAAAGTAATATCTTGCTCACAATGTATTATTTTACAGAGTTTTGTGTCATCTGCAAACACTGAAACATGACTTTCAATGCTTTTTTCAAGATCATTTATAAACATGCTAAATAGAAGGGGTCCCAGAACAGAACCCTGAGGGAAACTTACCACCTCAGTCCAGTTTTAAAATGACAATTCTCTGTACTCTTTTTAAAGCCAATGTTCTACCCAAGGACAAGAATTTTCATGTAGGCCGATTTCTTTAAGTTTGAATGCTAATCTATTGTGTGGAACTGCATTAAGCACCTTGGAAAAAAATAATAGATCACATCCACTGCAACACCCTGATCTATACTTCTACTTCTTCGTAGAATGTAATTAGTTAATTTGACATGACCTGTGCTTCATAAAACCATACAGTGTTTTGCTGATAACCACGTTCGTCTCAATTACTCCTTGAATATTATCCCTTAATAACCTTTTAAATACCTTCCCAGCCACAGATGTTAAGCTCACTTGTCTATAATTTCCAGACAAGTATTGTGAACTCTTTTTGAATATAGGAACCACATCTGCCTTCCTCCAATCCTCAAGTACAATTCCTGAAAGAAAAGAATCTTGAAAGATTAAAAACAGAGATTCACTTTTTTCCATACTTAGTACATTAAGTAATCGTGGATGAATACCGTCAGGCCCTTGAGCTTTGTTTATCTTAACTTTCTTTTGTTGCTACATCACCTTGTCTTGAGTCATCCAATCACAAATTTTCTGCAAGTGTTTTTGCAGCAATCATTTGCATATCTATAGCCAGAAGTTCTTCCTTAAAATATACTGTGGAGAAATAGTTATTTAAAATGTATGCCTTTTCCTGGTCTTCATTAACTAACACCCCCATCCCAGTTTTTAGTGTAGCTACACTTTTATTTTGTGTTTTTTTTCTCTAGAATTTATGTACTAAAAAAAATGCTTTGGGGTTGATTTTGCTCTCATTGGCTATCACTTTCTCATTTTGGAGTTTAGCGACTCTAATCACATTTTTGCACGCATTATTGACTTCCTTATATCTTTTATAGGATGCCTCTGATTTGTCCGATCTAAAGGCTATAAATGCCCTTTTCTTAATTTTCATTTCTTGATTCACTTTCCCAGTAAGCCACATTGGTTTCAACTTGTTTCTTTCATATTTATTACCCAATGGTACATACGAAGAAATGTAACTTTTTAATATTTGTTTTAAGATATTCCATTTATCCTCAGTGTTCTTTTCACTAAAGAGCTTATGCCAGTCAATATATTGTAAAGTCGCCCCTTAACTTATTGAAATTGGCCTTTTTACAAATAAATCTTTTAGTATACCCCATGTGCTTTTGCTTTTTTTGTGTTTATTTCAAAGGACACTATATTATGATCACTATTTCTCAAGTATTCACCTACTTGAATGTTGGTCAAAAGATCAACATTGTTTGTTAGAACCAGGTCCAGACAAGCATCCTTTCTAGTTGTAAAATGAAGGTGCCATTTAACAAGTTTAAAAACCTAATTCCTGTTGCTGAACTACTAGTCCCTCTGTCCCAATTTAAATTTATATGGATTTCACCACTTTTTCAAGAACAAGATACCAAAGGATAATCATTGTCCAAAACAAAGTAGTGTGTGTTAATTCCATTGGTAACTGTGTGTCCTATCTGATTTGTTTGGGGATCTGTTGGTTGGCTGCACCAGTCCCTGATCAAGGTGATGTGTTAAGAGGTAGACCACAGATTTACTAAAGGTGGTAACTGGAGGCAGCGCAGGCAGAGATGTTGACACCTGCCTGGGAGAGAAACAGAAGAGGCAAATCCAGAGAGGATGATACCTGCCTGGAAAGAGAGAGCTGCTGCCTGGTCAGGTGGAAGAGGTGCTCAGAGACCCCAGTCAAGCTTTGGTGACTGGGACTAAAACGTTCCAGAATCCCTGGTTGCAGATAGGAAAGTGACCTGACAGAGGTACTCAGTAGGAGTACGGGAGCTGTGTCACAGGAGACATAAATTTAAATAGGAAAAGGCTCTAACATTAGAAATACATGTTTGTATTTCTAATGTTAAAGTGTTCCTTTACTGTGTTGTGTTCATGGGGGTGCTAAAATAATAATTACAAAAGAAAAATCTAATACAAAAAAAAGCAAACACAAAAGAAGGCATTAAACAACTACTTATATTTACATGACGTAAATAATTTTGATTGAACCATTTTTAGAAAACACAAAAAAATAGAAAAAATGTGACAATATTGTGAGTGGCAGTTTGTGTAAAACGTTACCTTGAATTTGCAGATATTACATTGAATTGAAAGGTATGTTTGAAAACATATAACAATGTTTAATGTATTGTACATAACAAAAAGATCGAATTAAGAAGTCAAAGAAAACAGAAAAATCTGAAAATATAAATGAAAAAAGCATTTTTTTGCAGTTTCTATTGTAGTCATATTTACTGTATGTAGCAAGTAATAAAAAAAAGGAAACATTATGTATGGCATATACTGCTAAGTGCTTTATTCAAGCTGTGACATTATTAGTAAATCATTTTGTGAGTTCTGTATTTCTAAAGAGAAATAATAAGGAACATTTGAATTCTGTATAAAATATTGCAGGTACTAATCACACAATAGGGTTAATAAGTAAGCTATATTAAAAAGACCAATTATGTAATTTATGTGAATGTCAATTAGCTTAAATAACATAAATCAACATAATTGTATGCTTTTTGTCAACATGAGAAGGTAAAAGATCATGAATCTTATAATAAATGCATTAATAACATATAACACATAAATCCTTTTAAAATCTGTTTAGCAAAAACATGCCCCTTAAAAATTAAACCGTAATTATGATTGGCATTTAATTCTTTTATGTTCATTGTTCATTCTTTCTATGTTCATAATTATTGAAAACATATGTTTCTTTTTTTCTGAATGATACTTTCAAATAGTTCATGAAACCCACCATGGATGTTAAACAACTTCTGAAACTCATTGGATGGAAGATGTTAATTAAATGTATTCCTAATGATATAGTGTCCCTCTGCCTCCCTTTTGACATTTGCCTTAATTCCAGCACCAGGATCCTCAGCGCTGGCTTTGTCTCCTCCTCCAGCAACTTCAGGAGGCTTAACACAATATGGCCATATAGTGGAACTGAATCCCCAAATTTGTTTTCTTAGATAGGCGAATTTAAGTAGCCTGGTAAGATTATTAGTGTATTATTATGTGTGAGCCGTTACTTAATTTGTATCGTGATGGAGGACCTAATAATGCATGCACGGTGAGCACCACGTGGGTATTAGAACCTCCCCATAGGAAAGCATTGGATCAATGCATCCCTGTGGGGATTTTGTAGATGCTGGACATTCTCAATGCAAAGCTGGGCACACCTAATGGTTTCTTTAAAAAGGCAGTCTTTTATTTGGAGTACAGAACAAAGACACTGTTTCAGCTTCCTGAGCATTTGCCAAACTTGAAAAAGGCTCAGGAGAGCCGAAACGTTGTCTTTGTTCTGTACTCCAAATAAAAGACTCATTATTCAGAGAAACATTCAGTTGTGCCCAGACTTCCATATTTGTTACAATTCAATCTGTTTGGAGAACCTGGTCCTACCTGTTTGGACAAAACAGATAAATACAGACATTACAAAAATGCTAAGGAAATATTTGATATTACAAATGTATCAAATCAGAAAAGCAACTGTCAAACAGAAGATAAACACTTTACTAGCTCACTGTTGGCTGAAGTTCTCACTAAGCAAACACTTTAAAACCTATGCAAAACAGAGTTATATAACACTTTTAAACAATTTCATACAATTAATTTAAATTAATTTTCTTTACTACTACTTCTTTACCTCACTCTACTACAGTATTGAAATAACTGATATTACGGCTAATGCAATCTTTTCGGTAGCTGGTAACAATTAAGAATGTCCTAAATATATCTGGATAATATTTTGATATGCTAAACTGGTCAATTTACCTGTGAATCAATACAATTTAATAATTTTAGCTGCAGTCTGAAGTTCTGAATTATATTATGCCCTTTGACTAAATATGATTGTAGAAATTGTGGAAAGTGGCAAAACAGGAGAGGGAGGGAAAATTACAGGGAATGATGACAGGAATCTAACCCTAGCCCTAACCCTACCCCTAGCCCTAACCCTAGATGTGTAAGCGGTTGTAGTGGTTGGGGTAGGGTTATGGGTAGGGTTAGGTGTTAGGGTAGGTTTAGGGTTAGAGTTAGGGATTGGGTTTGGGGTTGGGTAAGGTTAGGGTAGGGTTAGGGGTTGGGGTAGGGTTGGGATTAGGGTTAGGGATAGGGGTCAGAGGTTTGGTTAGGGGAGAGTTAGGGTTAGGGGAAGGTTAGGGGTAGGGTTAGGGGTAGAGGTTGGGGTAGAGTTAGAGGTAGGGGTTACGTTTAGGGAATTGCTGAAGTCCCGAATTGCCGAAGTCCTGAAGTCCCGAATTGCCAAAGTCCCGAATTGTCGAAGTCACGAATTTTGGAAGTGCTGAACCAAACTAAAGTGCCGAGTTGCCGAAATTCTGAATTGCCTAAGTCCCGAATTTCAGAAATGCCGAAACAAATTATTTGTCCATTACTTTTAAGCAAAATTTTATCTATGATTTTCACACCCAAACTTTTGAAGTGACCAATTGAATTGGATGGGTGTGCACTATTATAATGAGTGTTGACCTCATCCTAATACTTAATTTTCCCAATTTGTCCAATAGATGACATAATTGCTCCATGGTTATTTTCATCATCAATTCCAATAATTACCTTCTCTTAAGGGGTTAAATGATTTTGATGATGAAAATTACATCATGGAGCATTCAAATTAATGGCTACTCATGTAGATAATGTCACAGCAAAGGTTTGACTCTTACTAGACATTGAGTCGGCACATTGGATGTAAATTTCACATGGCTGACACATATGTCCTTTGATTCACCTAAAGTATGAATGAGACTTTGTAGAAATACCTATCACGTGTAGACTCTTCTCATGGTTTAATTAATTGCTCATAAGATGAATATATCTTTTGAGACAGTCACACATTAGCACATCTGTGTCTTGATTTTGGTTACGCTGACTATTTTAGAATATAGATGTATGAGTTTTAGTAATAATATGTCTTGAACATATAAGCATAAATATCTTTAATATATAAACATTTAGTGTTATAATTTAAAAAATAAAAACTATTCAATATTCTATCATGAATATAAA
>OW240919.1:75887717-76211548 GCA_933207985.1 Pelobates cultripes | reverse complement strand
AAAAAATTAAAGATGAGTAATATCTTATGTTATATTTTAGGTATGGGCTTTTCTCAATCCCTCTTCTTTCTAACACTTTGTTTTGTAGTGAAATAACTATGCCCTGTAACAAGACACCTTATCTCACATTAAATCCTATTATCAGGCAGTGTTTATACAAACTTACATTCCACAGTTTATGATCTGGACTGTGAATAGATAGACACAAGTCTTGTCTTTTCACTGTATGAATAGAGTAAATAAAGGACATCCAAAATCATGTCACAGAGTTAAACTGTGGAAATGCAGAAAGTGCCCTGAGTAGTTGTCTATGAGACAGCAACTAGAGGGAATTTTAACCCTGTAATATAAATATTGCAGTTTCTCTAAAACTGCCGTGATCCTGATCTGCCTAACTAGAATGAGGCAGCGAAGCACCAGGATGGGGGTGGAGCTGTGTGCATCCTGTACTAGGCTATATTGCAGGGTTAAGAGGACAGGGGTACTGCACCCAAACCACTTCAATGAGATCATGTGGTTTTGGTGCCTACAGTGTCCATTTAATGATTACCAGTTGGACCAGTGACACGCTAGCAGCTGAAAAACAGCATAATCTTCTTGATTCTGCCCCATTTCAAGCAGAAGAAACAAGTTAACTATTAAATAAAAATCTGAAAATGTAGATAACATGTTAAGAGAATGTTGCATGTTTTTACTGTAGATATAGATAACATTTTTTATTTAATTATGATGGATTGCAAGTCATGGACCTACCTGATCACCATTGGTGCTGACTTAAATGCTCTGTGCAGGTTTATATTCGTCTGATGTTCAACATCGCATGAGTGTATATGTAGTATGTATTGTCAAGGTGGACAACTAGCCCAGATTGCTGATTTGCTAGTGCAGCTCATATACATACAATTAATGCATGAATTTTAATCTGTAACAGATGTATTCAGTGTAGTCAGAGTGCTCTTGTCTTGGTCAGAAGCAAGGCAAATTTCCCCAATATGACTGGGATGAGTAGGAGTTACACTAATTGAAGCAGAATGTAGCATGAATTCAATCTGCTGTGATCCTGATCTGCCTAACTAGAATGAGGCAGCGAAGCACCAGGATGGGGGTGGAGCTGTGTGCATCCTTTACTAGGCTGTCACCCAGTGTAAGTTGCCCCTTGTCCCTTATTGTACACTACTGTTTGCAAGGAAGAAAATGGACTGGGGGGAGGAGGGAATGAGACACATGGAGGGTCTGGAGGCAAGGTAATGGGACAAATGGAGGGACTAGGGGGAAGGGAAATGGACACATGGAGCGGTTGGAGGGAAGAAGGAATGGAATCATGGAGGGGCTGGGGGGAGGTGGGAATGGGACACATGGATGGGGTGAGGGGGAGGGAATGGGACACATTGAGAGGCCTGGGGGGAAGAAATGAGACACATGGAGAGGCTTGGGGGGAGAAATTAGACACATTGAGGGGCTTTGGGGAAGGAAATGAGACACATGGAGACTATTTGGGGGTGACATGAGGCACATGGAAGGGCTTTAATGGGAAAGAAATGAGACACATGACTTTGGAGCTATATTAAACAAATGGAGTGGCTAGGGGGGAGTAAATGGAGGGGTTGGGAGGAGGGCATGAGATGCATGGGGTAGCCATAGGGGGAACATGGAGGGGCTGGGGGGGAAGGAATGAGACACATGAGGCCCTGAAGGAATGAGACACAAGAAGGAGCTGGGGGAAAGAGAATGAGACACATGGAGGGGCTGGGGGAGAGAATGAGATACATAGGGGGGTCAGGGCAATTTTTGCACAGGGGCCAAGTGACTTCTAGTTACGTCACTGCATACAACAATACTATATAAACACTAAACTAGATATTTGCTATTATATTCACTGAAATAATTGATAAGGGTAGAAACCAACTCTTATTTTGTTCTACCTTCCGGATTCCTCAGAGCAGAAGAAATGGAAAACAGAGGAGACTATATAGTGCACATTGTAGTATGAAACCCTATTTAACACAATTTAATTAATCAAATGCACTTGCCAAATCAAGAAAATTACAGCACATATAGAAAAATCCAGCTTGTTGATAATCCACGTCTTGAAGATGCAGTACGGATGAAGAAAAGCCCTACACATTTCATCCATAGTGCACAGACTTCAGAGAGATTTAAAACTTCAAGGTGTATAAAAAAATAAATCATATTCTCCCCAAGCGAACATACTTTTAAGTCCAATTCTGGAGCCCAAATGATCAATCAGATATGTGGCCTGTCACTTGTCTCACCAAGCCTTATAACCCTATATTATGCTATATAGGGATGAAGTCAAAGGTTGAGGAAGAAGAACTTGGTCATGTTGGCAAGTAATCTGCTCCAGGTTCTGGACCTGCTCCATCTGTTTTCAAGCGACTTAGAACTGCAGCATTTTGAAGATTGAATGCAGCTTTAAGATTACCCTTAAGAGCACTCATTCTTTTCAGGTGAGAGTGAACTGAGTTGTAGATTGAAGCTCTACCAATAGAAGCAAATAGTCCACTTCACTGAACTGTCAACCACACTATGGGTAAAAGTATCAGTTTACTTAGCAGTTCCAATTTAAATAATGACTAGATCTGCTTGTAAGATTAACCTACTTATATGATAAACCCCTGTTATGCAGAGGTTTATGGGATAAAAGTATCTTTCTGATGAAGGAGGGGGGAGGGATTTAAAGAAATAGAATGGATACTTTGCTGCCCCCCCAAAAAAAACCCACAAAAACATGTTAATAGATATGCCCCCAATGAAAACATGTGCACATTTAATTGTGCTTTTTTCATTGGAAGTATATCTACAAGCAGATTGGAGAAGTTGCATATATCTTGCCTGAAGTCTTGCAAACTCCCCCCTTCTAATCCTGCCCAAACTGTCAGATGTCTTCGCAAGGCAGATGTTCTTAGCAATTGCCTACCTCTTGAATTTAGCTCCACTGAGCTAAACAAACTAGGTAGTGACAGGACACTACCTTGTTACACGCTCCAGCTGTCTGATTGACAGCTGGAGGGTGTGTAACAGATCCCATATACTCCGGCTGAGTATATCCATACAGAATCTCCCGACATCCAAGCATAGAAGAAGTTGTAGTGATTATAACACCCAATCCCCCAAAAATGAGCCAAGACTTCATGAAGGGGTAAAGGATTCTGTTTAATGGAAGCCACAGCTGGCCTTTTATGCAAGTCCCCAAGCAAGGTATACTCCCACATGGACCTTGTTGGGTTACAAAATGTGACACTCCCAGTACAAACAATACAATCCCTCCTCTGAAGCTGGGCAATAATTGAGTTAAGTGGCTGGCTTAAACTCAATTATGTCTATTACAGAAAATATTCACTCTTTTAATATTTCACAAAAACACTTTAAAATGCAAAAGTCATATTTTGTGTAACCGAACCCTCATTGTCTGCACATCCCCAGATAGTTTAGATCTGAGTGCGCAATATATTCGAAAAGCGCTCAGATCCCACGAACATAGTCGAATCGCCACTGGGGAAAAGAATTGACCCACCGCGTTGGTGAGGTCTACCCAAAAAAAATAGTTCCATAAGTTCAGGGGTAGTGGTCGGTCTAGTTAGAGTGTTTCATACGAAATGCAATAATGTACGAATCAAAATGGGAACATGGTTCCCTGGCTCATAGAGTGTCGCTTGTTCGGGAGTTCTTGTCAAACAATCTGTCGAATAGCGCTCTCCTGGCTTGCCGTGACTAGAAGCAGGCATTTGTACGTTGAGTAGCCGCCTCAGAGTTCCAGGCACTTGACGACCAAGTCCCGGTGCCTGCTTTCGTGCGACAAGATGGCCGCTCTCTTTTCTCCACCACGTGACGTTCAGTTATACGACCGGGGCCACACAAAGAGAGCACTGAATTCCTGTGGTTTGTTTGAACTTAATGAGCCGGGGGTGGTCGGTGTTCGGTACTTAGTTCTTTCGAATTAAATGGGGAATAAAACATGAACTAAATGTCAGAACAGAGTAGGGGAATGAATCTGGTGCTGGCAAAATAGGGATTTTGTCACAGGGTGTAACAAAGTTCATTGCTAAAAGTTCCAATTTCTGTTGAAATCTGCACTTTTTATAAAATGATTTAAAAAAAGATGACACACTTCACAAATATAGCAAGCTGAAATGTTTTAGGGCTTCAGAGTGTCCCTTTGAAAATGGGGTACTTTTACCCCATAGTTTCCCTTTTTTTATTCTAGAAGTCTCAGCTAGTTTTTTGTGTAGTCAGAACACGACTTGATAGTCCATTTACATTATAGAGACAACTCACTGTAATTAAAAGAGATACCAGGGAAATTGTGATAAATGCTAAATTTTCTTGACATTCTATTGGACAATTGGGCCCAATAGACTCAAATGCTGAACTCGCAGCTTTACAGATCTAGCACCTGTATAAATATTTCCTAGTAAGTATGGACTAATTTACATATTTAAAAGATCACTATAGTATCGGGAAAACAAACCCGTTTTCCTGACAGTATGGTGCTCTAAGGGTGCCCCCACCCTCAGGGTCCCCCTCCTGTGGCGCTGAAGGGGCCTTAATCCAGCATTAGGCTCCCTCGGCGCTGGTGACCTCTCCTCCCCCGTCGACGTCAGCTCCCACAATGCGCATTACTTTGAATTTGGAAAAAAAATCATGGCTATTATTATTCATCATAAATAGTAATACAAGAACTTAAAGAGACTCTGTTGGAACCCAGACCATTTCATCTCAACGAAGTGGTCTGGGTGCAGTGTCTCTGTTAATCTGACGATGTAAAATGTTACTGTTTTAGAGAAGTGTTAAGACAGCCACTAGAATCACTTCCTGCTGTTTTACAGAGTTAAATTCCATGAAACAACGCTGGATGTTCTCACATTTTGCGTGAGGATCATCAGTTTGTTGGAAAACCACATAGGAAATTATTTCCTATGCAGAAGGCCTAAAGTGCGCTCACCACGTATGTGCATTAGGTTCTCCCCATTGGCTGACATTGTTGGAGAAGGAGTCTGACCGAGTGTGGAAGGACATTGGTGCTGGTATCAGGTAAGGGAAAAAAGTTTTCTTTAACCCTCAACATCACTGAGTGGGGAGGGAGGAGCGAGGGGGTAGAGTGTTCCTTTAGTGTTAGGAATACAGATTTGTGTAAATATTATAATGTTCTTTTAAACTTAGAGAAAAGCTACAGGTTTTTTTTTTTTTTTAAGCATCATTGGAACACAAATAAATATAACCCAAACTGTTTAATACATGAAAAACATTTTATTTACAAAGTCTATCATCAATACATATAACACATAAATATAGATTTAAATCTAATACTTTTCTTTCTTGTTCTCTCTGTGGAACCCTAAGTGTTGTATATAATTGCATACAGAAAGGTTGGAAGAATAAAAACAAACATGTCTATATCAATTCCATGTCCAAGGAATACATGGTTCTCAAAGAAAAATAACCTTCACTTATCTTCTACACTGCCCATGCACCAGTATTCATTATCACAAGAATGTTTTCTGCCATTGCCTCTTGTTTCACTCTGAATCCAAGGGCACTATTAAAAGATGTCCTCATCTCTTCCCATACTGCACAGGAGCCTAAATAAATAACACATTACAGTGCTACTAAATAGAAACCAGAGAGGAAGAGAATGGGGGAGAGACTTTGACAATGTCAGGGCATATTTGCAGGTTGCAATAGCAGATCTTGACTTATGCCCACCTCTGAAAAATAAGTAATAAAATACGTTTTTTCCCCGTATTAAATAAATTTGTTTCCTCAACTAGTGTGTAGCGGAGAGCTGGCATTCCACAGCCTATCTCCACTTTAGATCCCAGGGAGACTCAGGAACAAGCAATTATAATTCCATAGGGTAAAGTATCCAGCAGGCAAAGTAACAGCAGTATCCCAACAGCAATTCCCAAGAACTGGACGACACACAGTTTCAGGAGCATAACTAAAGCTTTATTCAGACACTGGCCTTTTAAAGCCTGCTCCCATGCAAGGGAGGGATTTTCATTCATTAGTACAGTAGCCAATCCTGCTCTGGTAACCTCCCACACCTCTCCTACCCTCAGCCTGCATCATAATCCCCTTATCCAGGACACCAATTCCCCCCGTTTCTGGATGTACCCCTAAACTTAGGGGTACCACTTTAAATCATATATCTCCTGGTAGCCCTGATCTGGGTGAACAACATATCCAAAAATCACCCAGATCAGACCAGGGGTTCGGGAAATTTATGGAGGGAATAAAATGACCGACCGCACTGGGTGAAACAGCCGAATGCGGTTCCATGTGAATGGGCCCTGCGGTCGGTCCTGGAGTCAGGGAATTAATGGCACGAAAACCTCTAGCTACAGAGGCTAGGGAGGGTTCGCCTGAATCCCCTTGTTCGTATTTTTCTATCTACCGAACGAGGAGCCGTTCGGTAGATAGGAATCGAACGGACCGGGCTTGTGGAGGTTTCAGCGGTGTTCGCCTAGTCGAGTGTCCGATTTGGGTTCCAGACACTCTACGGCAAAACACCGCTGTTCGGGAGTTTTAAAATGGCCGCCGCCACGTGTTCGTTTTTCGAATGGCAGCCACCCCCGAGAACAAAGGACAGCTACTTAACTTGTCAATTACCCATTCGCAACAATGTTGCAATGGTTAATTGAGGACACACTTCACACAGGGGAGGTCTGACTGTTCGGTAGTTTCATTCGAACAAACTAAGGGAATGAAACTACCTAACATTCAGACGAATACAATACATTACATACATAGAACTTGCTGTTTTATGCGAACACATTAAAATACATGAAATTCTCAGGACAGCCCAGGGCCATCCGCTACATAGTGTATGTACTGAAAGCACATTAAAGGGACACTAAAGTCACCCAGATCACTTCAGCTCAATGAAGTGGTCTGGGTGCCAGGTCCCTCAGGTTTTAACCATTCAGATGCAAACATAGTTTCAGAGAAACTGCTATGTTTACATTGCAGAGTAAAGCCAGCCTCTATGACGCTGAAAGGCATATTATGCGACTCTGGAGACTGCGACGCTGGAGGCATATTATGCCTCCATCACGCAGAGCGTCTGTAGGAAAGCATTGAGAAATGCTTTCCTATTGACAGCTTGAATGCGCGTGTGGCACTTGCTGCGCATGCGCATTCGGCTCCGCTGACTTCGGCAGAGGGAGCTGACATCGGAGGGGGAGGAGAGATCACCAGTGCCGAGGGAGCCCGGCGCTGGAACAAGGTAAGCTGCTGAATGGGTTTTAACCCTTTCAGCGCCACGGGAGGGGGACCGCTTTGTGGTTTCCTGACACTATAGTGATCCTTTAGTGTTCTTTCTGTAACTGACTGTAAGATTATAAAATTTAGAATTTTAAGGGATTAAGTTTTTTTTGCTGTATTATGCCACTAATTTCCCTTTTTTTGTTTTTGAAAGAATGATTTAATTAATTAAAAAAATAAGTTTTCAGCATTTTTAAGAATTACATTTTTAGGAAACTTTGGGCAATCTACTCACCAAACTACTGTTTGCCCTAATTTTATGTTCTAATTTTTTAAAGCAAAACAAATAATATGAGAACTCTGAGAACAGACAAAAGTTTAGAGAAACTCAGTAGCTTACCCTTCGGTAAATCCACGATCAGGTCTCAAAAAATTTTTTGTACCACCTGTACGGGAAGTCCACAACTGAAATGCCAGAAAGTTCCCTCTGCACAAGAGATACAACAACCCCAGACGATCGTTTCAGCCTTCTTTGAGCCTTATCAGTGAGGTGTAACTGATACCCCTCTAGGCACAGTGAGCACTTTTCAATTTGGGGAGAGCCAAGTTAATGCATTGAAGCATAAACAAAGAATATGAGAATTCTGAGATGTTACAAATAAATGTTATGCTTAACGTTTATTTCTGAAAAATAACTTGTTAGTGAATGGGTTAAAGTTGCAAGAGAAATCGTAATTTTCTGCAAAACCAATATACATTAAATGAATGCATGAAGGAATAGACTATTCTTGAAAGTTTTTTTTGAACCTTTCCCTTTTTTTTGTTTAATCTACATGGAAATATAGAAATTACTAGCCATGGGTGGAAGTAAGTAGTCACTTATTTTTGCCAAATATTACTCATCACAGCTTTGTTACTCCTTGCAGAAATGGGGGAGACCTCACTTGAGCAACATCTTTCTCAGCATGAAATGCAGACATCCCCTTATTAATGCTCTGTTGAATGCCTGTGTGTTTTCATCATCCATCTACGGTGCTGTAGAGGTTCTTAGTGATTATGAGCTGTTATCTATTTGCATGATTGCATTTTTGTGAAGTGGGTTAAAATTACCTTTTATAACATTAGCAAGGAACGTTTGCCAAAATAATTGCAGAGAACATATGCAAATCATTCCATCTCAAAACACTTGTGCTGTAAATTAGTTGTAAAATGTTTGTGAAGCACTTTTCACAAATAGTCCCTGTGAGAAGACTGAAAAAGGGAGCCTTTAAATAGCTTTAAAAGTTGCATATGGAGCTCTTAGCAAAATACGTAAATGTCCTATTTATGACTGTTAAAGTGACACAAATTGCTTTTCTGAACTAATATAGCTCAGATATAAAAATGAGCAGCATTTCACACAGTCATTATGTGTAACCTCTTAGACTATCATTGGCTTGCTAATATTAAGTTCTGTGCTTTTATCAATGGGTCGTTATGAGGTGCCATCAAATTCTGTGGTACTGTACAAAAGACTTAAGTTGACATTCAAGGAACATTACAAAAAACAAAACACACACACACACACACACACATATATATTTAAAATGCTATAGTAAATTGATTTAATGTCAATCTACAGCTGCTCTAGAAAATCCTCTTCATGGGTAGAGCAGGGATAAATAGAAAAGTAGACTTTTTCTATTTTATCTCTTACTGGAAAAGCAGCATAAAAATGAAAAAGAATAAGGACCAATAAAAAAACAAAAACTTGTACTTGTTTTGCACTTAAAGGAATTCTCTAGTGCCAGGAAAACAAACACGTCTGCCCCACATCCGACGTTGCTGAAGGGGTTAAAACCCCTTCAGACACTTACCTGAATCCAGCGCTGATGTCCCTCGGTGCTGGGTCAGGCTCCACCCACGCTCCTCCCATGCCAACGCATGACGGCGGAGGAGACCTAATGCGCATTATTCAGTGCTTTCCTATGGGTATTCTGGTGACGGTGGAGGTCCTCATGCATAGTGTGAGGACGTCCAGCGTCGTTTAGATGACCAAAAGTAATCTAAGAAGCCGGAAGTGCCTCTAGCAGCTGTCTGGTAGACAGCCACTAGAGGAGGACTTAACCCTGCAAGGTAATTATTGCAGTTTATAAAAACTGCAATAATTACAATTGCAGGGTTAAGAGTGATGGGAGTTGGCACCCAGACCACTTCAATGAGCTGAAGTGGTCTGGGTGCCTACAATGTCCCTTTAAATAAAAGCACATGGTTCTCAAGTCAGGGTCACTACAGTGCTGTACATCAATAAATTAATCACAATGTGATACATCAAAATGAGCATTGCTGCATTGGAACCAGAGGCGGTGCAAGGATTTTTGCCGCCCTAGGCAAAAAAAAAATTGCCGCCCCCATATGTCCTGCCCACCATGTGACATCACAATGCCCCGCCCATATGCTCTGCCATATGGGCCAACGCCAGTCTTCACAAAGTGTCTTTTATCTGAAAAGACAGAGTGTTTACATTAAAAAGCCTACAGGCACAGGCTATAGACACCAAAACCACTACATTAAGCTGTAGTGCTTCTGGTGACTATAGTATCCATTTAATGTGAGGTAAATTAGAGATTAGTGCCACTAATAATATATTGGATTGCCTACTTACCACCAGATGAGGACAAGAGGCTGATGATGGGCTCAGTCTGGCTCCACAGGTTTGGTGTAGAACAGGAAGCAGCGCCATTTTGGGGGCCCCTTACACAGCTCAAGGTCTGGGCCCCCAGGGCTTGACCATGAGTATGCCTTCAAAGCCCACCCATAAATCCACCTACATGGCCCACCGATGAGTTCTCTCACAGGTAGTGGAGTGTATGTGTGTAGGGGATGTTTTATGTGTTATTGTAGAGGATGCAATTTGTGTCTGTTCTTATAGAATGTAGTGTATAGGAATACACCTGTGGTCCTTAGTCCCTCCTCCTCCTCCTCCCCCTCCCCCAGT
Organism: Pelobates cultripes; assembly: GCA_933207985.1. Classification (NCBI taxonomy): domain Eukaryota; kingdom Metazoa; phylum Chordata; class Amphibia; order Anura; family Pelobatidae; genus Pelobates; species Pelobates cultripes. The sequence continues at coordinate 76,201,347 of OW240919.1, read as the reverse complement.
GGTCCTTAGTGTCCCCCCCTTCTCTCCCCAGTGGTCCTTAGTCCCCCTTCTCCCCCCCCAGTGGTCCTTAGTCCCCCCTTCTCTCCTCCCCAGTGGTCCTTGGTGTCACCCCCTCCTCTTCCCCCAGTGGTCCTTAGTGTCCCCCTCCTCCCCCAGTGGTCCTTAGTGCCCCCCCCCTTTCTCATCCCCAGTGGTCCTTGGTGTCCCCCCTCCTCCTCCCCTCCCAGTGGTCCTTGAGTGTCACTCCCCTCCTCCTCCCCAGTGGTCCTTGGTGTCACCCCCTCCTCCCTCCCCAGTGGTGCCAGTGTCCCCACCCCCTCCTCTCCTCAAGTGGTCCTTGAGTGTCCCCCCCCTCCTCCTCCCCTCCCAGTGGTCCTTGGTGTCACTCCCCCTCCTCCTCCCCAGTGGTCCTTGGTGTGCCCCTTCTCCCCAGTGGTGCCAGGTGTCCCCCTCCTCCTCTCCCCAAGGTGGTGCCAGTGTCCCCTTTCTCCTCCCCCAGTGGTCCTTGGTGTCACCCCCCTCCTCCTCCCCCAGTGGTCCTAAGTGTGCCCCCCCTTCTCCCCCAGTGGTACTTACCCTCCTCTTCCTCTTCCCTCCTGCCAATGTAGCGTGGCCGGGCGGCGCGGAACGTGGGACAGGAACCTCCGTTTCCTGTACCCAGCCGCCGGCGGACTGACAGGAAGTGAGCACTTCATGTCAGTCCGCCAGCGGTAGGGTACAGGAAATGGGGGTTCCTGTCCCGTGTTCCGCGCCGCCCGGCCACGCTACATTGAGAGCTCTGCACCACCCTCCTGCTGGTCACCTTAAATCCGGCCGCCCTCCACAGCAGTGCTGCGCCGCCTGAGGCTTGTAAAAGCGCTCAGGCAGCGCAGCATGTTGGAGCCGCACCGGTGATTCCTGGTGCAGGGATCCGGCACCCCCTGCTAAGGTGCGCCCTAGGTGGCTGCCTAGGTTGCCTTACAGGTAGCGCCAGCCCTGATTGGAACATTGCAGGATGATGCAAATTATATCAAAGTCTAGTAAACACTCAAGAGATGGAGAGATAAGATCTAAGGATAACAGGCAGTTCTGAAAGTATACCTCCATGAGTTCCAAAGATTTATCACATTAAAGGGACACTATAGGTACACAGGTCACTTCATCTCATTAAAGTGGTCTAGGTGCAATGTCCCTGTCCTCCTTAGTCCTGCAGTATTAAAAATTGGGGGTTTTGAGAAACTACAATGTTTACATTGCAGGACCAAGGCAGCCTCTATTGGCTGTCTACTAGACAACCACTAGAGGCACTTATGTGAGTTTACCGAACTCTAGATCACCTAAAGGATGCTTATCATTCTTGCACTTTGCATGATGACATCCTGCATCAGTGAAATCCCCATAGGAAAGCATTGGGTCAATGCTTTCCTATCGGGATAGCCTAATGCACTTACAGCGCTCACTACGCATGTGCATTAGATTCCCCCCATTGGATGACATCACAGGAGGAGAGCGCAGACTCACTGCTGAAGGACATCGGTGCTGGGATCGGGTCATTGAGAAGCATGGTAAGTGATAGATGTCTCATTAAGATTTTGTTTGATCTTGTATGACTCACTTGTCCATTTAAGAAATATGAAGATGCGTTGTTGGCCATGGATATTTTTGGATGAGACCAATTAAAGTATGGAAAAATGTGTACCAGAGCTAGCCTAGTCAACAAAAGGATCAGCGGAATAATGGATTACATATGGAAGGCCAGAATGCAAACTTTTTAAGTTGGTTCTGGGAATTCAGATCTGAACACATTGAAGCAAGATCTGAAAACTAAATATGTGATTCTTTTGCGGTCTAATGTACACCAAGTTGCATATTTTTTAAGATTCTCTATAAGTAGTTGCTGATCACTTCAGTTTAGTCTAAAATATCTAGGTTTTTTTTTTTTTAATCACACTACATCATCTGTAAAAATGCATAACTCTATGCTGAGTCATTTGATATTTAACACCTCCACATCTCCTGGGTTTGCTTCCCACTGTTTTCATTGTATTTAAACATAAAAAAAAATACAAAATTGGTTAATAATATTTTAAAGAAAAATGCAAGGAAACTGCAACTACCCATTCCAGGGAATGTGTTTGAAAGCACTATAAAATATTAATATATAACGCTCTATTTTTTTCAGACACATTTATTATTTAGTAATCTGAATCTCCACTGTGTAGCAATTAAAGTAGCCCTTCAAACTAGATATGTACTGGTAAAAATAATTTTCCTATACATTTATTTAACACTGTTAATCTTTAAAACAGTAGACATGTAGCCCACAGCCGCTATGCATGCAGGCACACTGAGTTTTACAGACGTGGCAGCATTCCATAACTTCTAGAACACACTTCTAGGTATGGAGTTGTGGGATTTTGCCTGCATCTCTTGTGATATTGCATTCACCCACTCCATTTCATGTTGACATCTTGTAAGAAAAGACAGATATTTCTAGTAAGTATATCATACAAGTTATACTTGTATTGGAGACTTTGCCAACACAATATTAGACTGATATTATATTACATTGACTCTCTGTTGTTGACACTAGTCAACTTATAATGTGTGGAAGTTCTACCAAGGGAATGGATTCCAGTACTCCCCTAACTTTTATATTCTTTCTCCTACCTCTGTCATCGAAAGGGTCTACACGTTGAGAAGTGTGAGGATGTACTGTCTACAATTGTTGTACTGTTTATCCCATTGCTGTCAAATCATATTACAAGTCAAGAACATCTTCCTCAATAGCTTGTATACGTGTGGTTACAGCCTGCACCTCTGTCTTTATCACAGCAAGGTCAGCCACAAAGAGTTGTATATTGGTGAGTAGATTTTCTATGTCCCTTTTAGTTGCTGGATAAGTATCATCCAATGCCTGTGAGGCCTTCTGGTCTGGTATTGCCAGGGCCAGGCATCAGTTTACGTCTCCAACACTTAATTGTAGAAGAGAGGCCTCCAAGAGTAGAGCGTGTGGAGGTGAGGGCAATATTTGACCTGTGTTGCTCAGTTTAAGTCTCCAACACTCAATTGTAGAAGAGAGGCCTCCAAGAGTAGAGCGTGTGGAGGTGTTGCTCAGTTTAAGTCTCCAACACTCAATTGTAGAGGAGAGGCCTCCAAGGGTAGAGCGTGGGGAGGTGAGGGTAATATTTGGCTTATGTCGCTCTGTGCCATTGTGGTAGAGTAGAGGTTCTTGTGGAACCTACATCCCATCTTTCCAGTGGTTGTTATATTTGGATTCTTGACAACAGATTAGAGTGCACTCCATGCTCATAGCTCTCCATTAGAGTTGATGTCAGACGACTGACCACCAATGCAGTTGGCTTCAAGTTTTCGCCCCTTAGTGTGTGAAAGGCATCTGCGTGTTCAGCAGAATGCCCTACAGCTATGTCATGCAGTCCAACACTTGGATGGGATGCGTATCTATGGTTACAGACCGGATTAAAAGTGGTACGTCTGGAGCTGCTAGAAATGGCATCTGTTCTGGTAGTACGTCTGGAGCTGCTAGAAATGGCATTTATTCTGGTGTGCTGAGAGGCTCCACCCACAGCCACAAGGAATTTAAATCTCCATTTAAAGGGCTGTAAACATGACTGTATAAAGCTCATCAGTGTGGGGCTACGGATTCTGGCCGCAGTTAACCAAGGGGAGCCACAAGGATTGAGTGATGCCTGGGGTTACCCTATTACCAGTAGAGAAACAGTCCCTGCTGGTAAAATACCATATGATGGACTTTTTCCACCATTGGTCCTTAAGGGAAGTACATCCATGATGGAATAATTCCGTCATTGTCGTTAAGAGATACACTTCATCATAGAGTTTTTGCTCTACTCTCATTCTATATTCTACTGAGGACTACCCTTAAGATGACTGACTGAATAAGCACCTGAAAGTATATATCTACAAGCAAAACTGTCAAGTTTTTGTCAGGTGAGTGTGAGTTATAGCCCCAATATTGAAATAGTTATGGTGCTGTAAATAGATGCACTCATGCAAACAAATGAGTTTGTTCACTATAAAGTCGACCCACTTAAGCATGGAAACACTTGTTTCGGTGTCTGTCTAATAATGCGGGCAGGAAAGCATGGTCACTCAAGAGGTAGCAAAAAGATGACTGATGGATAGAGAACAGTCCAGAAAATATAGTTCAGTGCATTTACCCTTGCTGTGCAACTGTTGGATATAGTCTTACGCTAAAATCAATGGCCCAGGCTATCTTCAGCTTTATGCTATATCTACTAGTTAGTTTGCCAGGTGCACTAGAGAAATCTTTGAGTGGGAGACTGGCACTGGGCAGGCATGTTGTCATTCATTCTCCTGTGACACTATTTTACCAAATGTACAGTTCTTAATATGATGTTTTTTGTTAATTTTTGGAGGAAGATAATTTTTCTTTTCTGGACTGTGGTATCAGACAGGATTAAACGTTGTATCTTTATGAACTGTTTGCAGAAAGAGGGTCTTTGACTGTGATCAGTCCAGTGTGTGCTGTGCAAGAGAACTGTTCAGTGTTTCTGAATGGCATACACAATAACGTTACACCAGTAAATCTGTCAATCAATAACCCATTTTGAATTTTTTTTTTTTTTTAAACCTAATATTGCTAACTAAAGTTGTTTTACTTTACACAATCATTCATATAGCTTACCTAATTTAGTCTAATTATAAAAAGAAACCCATCATCATCAATGCCACATACTACTTCCAAAGGAGTTTCTGGGTTGGGATCCTGTTCCCTAACCCACCATCAGGAGTCATGCCATGGCATCTGAAATTCAGAACACCTCTTACTTAACCATGAGTACTGTGGACACCTCTGCCACCCCCACCATCACTTTCACTACCACCACTGTTATTAGTATTCAGCCTCAGGATAATGAGCATGTCCTATACATCCCCCAGGAGGCAATTGTTTTTTCCCCCCATCCTTTTAATTATAGTGCAACAACTTGTGCTGCCATTTTCCCTAGCACTGCAGTTCTCACTATTATAGCTAGCACAAGCATTATACTTTCTTCATGCCCCCCTCCAAGTGAGCAGGGAGAGTGCTGCAGAGTCTACTTTGTGTGGGTCATAACAGCAATTCTTTAGTGAGGACTTACAGCAGAGTACCAAAGTAATGTCCCTAATGCAGGGCTAATCCTGGATGGGGGCACAGGGTGCACTGCACCTAGGCACCAAGGAGCTGAGTCAGAAGTGTGGAAACCAATAGGAGCAGGCGAGTGGTGGAACTATAAAAGTCTTGGCCCCTGTGTTCTGCCTGTCACAGGGCGCCCAGAAGATGGCAGGCTGGCCTAGCTAGGACCCAGAGGAGTGCACTTATACACTTAGGCAGACTATACACCTGCTTACCTGGATGGCAAGTTCCAACCCTGCCAAAATATACTGGTGGGGAAATAGGAGGCAAGAGGCTGTTAGGGAGAGATAAAGTTCTTGCTTTTCCAGTTCCTCATTGCTCCCTAGTTCAATGTGGCAATGCCAGGATCCAGGATATGATGTTACTCTGTCCCTAAACAGCATCTGAGGGAGCAGTGAGGAAGAGCAGGAAGATTACAGGAGCCACTGGACCACGGGAAAAGATCACCAATGGACCCCAGGTAGAAGATCCCCACTAAACCCCAGGAAGAAGAGCCCAACTGGACCCCAGGGAGAAGACCCACACCAGCTCTCCCAAAGGTAAGGAGGCTGGATGAGCCTAAAAATCTAAAATAAAAACACAATAAATGTAATTAATTTGCGAGTGTGTGTGCGAGAATATGTAAATGTGTGAGTGTGTCTGTCAGTGAACGTGCCTGTCAGTGAGTGTGTCTGTAACTGTGTGTCTGTCATTTAGTGTGTTTTAAATCAATGAGAGTGTGTGTCTGTCATTGAGAGTGTGTATTAGTATGTCTTTCAGTCAGTGTGTGTCTGTCAGATGTTCAATAGGGTTCAGGTCTGGAGACATGCTTGGCCAGTCCTTCACCTTTACCTTTAGCTTCTTTAGCAAGGCAGTTGTCGTCTTGGAGGTGTGTTTGGAGCCGTTATGATGTTGGAATACTGCCCTGCTGCCCAGTATCTGAAGGGAGGAGATCAAGCTATGCTTCAGTATGTCACAGTACATGTTGGCATTCATGGTTCCCTCAATGAACTGTAGCTCCCAGTACCGGCAGCACTCATGCAGACCCAGACCATGACACTCCCACCACCATGCTTGACTGTAGGCAAGACACACTTATCTTTGTACTCCTCACCTAGTTGCCACCACACACGCGTGACACCATCTGAACCAAATGAGTTTATCTTGGTCTCATCGGACCACAGGACATGGTTCCAGTAATCCATATCTTTAGTCTGCTTGTCTTCAGCAAACTGTTTGCGAGCTTTCTTGTGCTTCATCTTTAGAAGAGGCTTCCTTCTGGGACGACAGCCATGCAGACCAATTTGATGCAGTGTGAAGTGTATGGTCTGAGCACTGACAGGCTGACCCCCACCCCTTCAACCTCTGCAGCATTGCTGGCAGCAATCTATTTCTCAAAAGACAACCTCTGGATATGACACTGAGCACGTGCACTCAACTTCTTTGGTCGACCATGGCAAGGCATGTTCTGAGTGGAACCTGTATAGTCTTGCCCACTATGCTGCAGCTCAGTTTCAAGGTCTTGGCAATCTTCTTATAGCCTAGGCCATCTTTCTGTAGAGCAACAATTCTTTTTTTCAGATCCTCAGAGACTTCTTTGCCATGAGGTGCCATGTTGAACTTCCAGTGACCAGTATGAGAGAGTGAGAGAGGGATAACACCAAATGTAACACACCTGCTCCCAATTCACACCTAAGACCTTGTAACACTAACAAGTCACATGACACCGGGGAGGGAAAATGGCTAATTGGGCCCAATTTGGACATTTCCACTTAAGGGTGTACTCACTTTTGTTGCCAACGGTTTAGGTGCTAATCGCTGTGTGTTGAGTTATTTTGAGGGGACAGCAAATTTACACTGTTATACAGGCTGTACACTTACTACTTTACATTGTAGCAGAGTGTCATTTCTTCAGTGTTGTCACATGTAAAGATATAATAAAATATTTACAAAAATGTGAGGGCACCAAAACTGCCACCAGCACCACCAAACCCACCACCATCAACATATGCACCTACACCTTCAACTTTTGCATTGCATAATTCAACCAAGTGCTAATGTATAGACTTATGCAAATCCATCCGCATCTTCAGCAGACTCCAGGCATAAGGTTGAGGCTAACATATTGCAGTGAAGTGATCACTTTGCGTGCCTAGCAGAAAGCTGGCTTGTAAAGTGCAAAATGTGCATGAAAGAAGTGAGTAGGGGGCAAGTTAATGGTCAGAGCAGGTTGGGTAGTAAGGATAATGCCACTAATTGATAGAGGTAAATTGGACAGGAACAGTCTGACTCCTCCTCATCTGGTGAATTCAGAAAAAAAATAAAAAAAATAAAAAGAAAATACATAAAAAGTTACTCTGGATGTATGGAAAAGCTGTGATCTTGTCAGGGTGGAAGGGGTGAGTAGGTGATCAAGTGGCCACTCACCTTTTCCCTTTCTTTTGGGGTAAATAAATTATTTTTAACTTGAAATGATTCCTGCTCCCCGATTTTCATTAATACAAGGTAGCATAAGGCAAAATAATACATATTCCATAATAACACTATCATAGTCCCCCTCTGATAGTGCTACTCCTGCATCGTTGTGTTTTGGTGGGCTACAATTCACTCACACTCCCAGACTCAACTGTAAAGGAGGTGGTGTAGGCATCCTTCTTTCCACTCAATGTACCTTTCAACCAATTATACCTCTTCTTCTTTTGAAGTTCACACTGTCTGCCTATTTAAACTCACTCCTTTTAGAATTGCTATCATCTACCGTTCCCCTGGGTATCCTAGACTATTCATTGAGCACTTTTCTTCCTGTCTTCCCCACTTCCTCTCATCTAGCACTCCTTCCCTTATGCTTGGGGATTTCAATATCCCAATCAAAAACCCCAATTGCAATGATACCTCTCGTCTGCTCTCTGTAACCTCCTCCTTTGACCTTATGTAATGGTCCTATTTAGCAACCCATAAAATACTCTTGATCTCGCCTTCTCCAATTTCTATACCGCCTCTAATCTTTCCAATATTCCTTTTCCTCTATCTGACCACCATCTGCTGACTTTTGACATCAGCAACATCAATCTCACAGAAACCTCCAATGTCTTGACCTAGAGCATTTCTCCACTAATCTCCAAATTCTCCTTTTACCTATCTCAAACCTCACCTGTCCTCGCTCTGCAACCTCCTTCTACGATTCCACCCTCTCCTCTCAACTAGACATCATGACACCTCCTACATTTAAACACAGCAGGCGCCCCCAACAATAACCTTGGCACACCAAGCTGACTCGATACCTCCAAAAATGCTCCAGAACTGCTGAACGCTGTTGGAGAAAGTCTCACTGTGCGTCTCACTTTCTCCACTATAAATTTATGCTGCACTTATACAGCTTGGCTCTTTCCTCTGCAAAAGTAAATTACTTCAATACACTCATAACCACACTCTTCCATAAACCCAAACGACTACACGCATTTAACTCTCTTCTTCGCCCTATTGTTCCTTCTTGACCACCTCAGACTTTGCAACTCACTTCACTGACAAGATCTCTAGAATCAAGGAAGAGATCTCTCATTTTTCTTCTTCCCCTTACAATACTACCCCTAACCTTACTCCCTCTGCTGTTCTATGTTCATTTGAACCCGCTACAGTGGAAGAGGTTTCTGCTCTGCTCCAGTCCTCCCATCCCATCACCTGCTCCCTAGATACAATTCCCTCGCATCTCATCCGTACTCTGTCTTCTTCTCTTTCTCCACCTCTCACTAAAATTCTCAATCTCTCCTCTGGCATATTTCCATTGCCCTTCAATGGTTGGTTTAGGGGTAGTGTCTTCTTAGAATAGGAGATGTTCATGTGCCAAGACTATATATGGGACTTTCTGGCATGATCACATGCAAAATTATTTATGTGAAGTCCTTGCAATGTACAAGGCAGTTAGTCTTATGATTTAGTCAAACAAAAATTAACCATATTAGCAATAAAGGCAGCCGTTGGACATTTTGCAATACCTTTGCTTGTAATTTTTTTTTTTTTTAAACTCTCAGGTAAGCAAAGATTTATAAGTCACTATATTCCAGAGTGTGCCTGTTATTCAGGGGGCTAATGAGCCCATTTTTAAAAAGTCACCTTTTGAGTAAATGTATTATGCAGCACTAAAAGCATACATTAAGTCACCCTCCAAAGCACATTTGTTTTCTTTGAATGGTATTTACATAATTGTAGGTGACTTGATGTCAACCTAATGATGTGACCTAACAATTAGTAAAGGTATTTTTTCCCAGAATTCACCTGCTTACAATGCAATGCTAAATTAATGAAAGGGGAGGGGGTGATTATATCCGCAAAGACTAGAAATCAAGAAAGTTAACAGATCAAAATGCATATGTCAGGATTTTAGAGCAGGAGAGAAAAGAACAGAGTAAGTCTAATCTTATTTTTCATTGCTTTGTTTTTTTTTCTATTATTTTGTAAGTTTTACTGAATGTAACAAATAAAGGCAGATTTTGGAGATCTGGAGAGATGAAGGAAATACAGTATTATAAGCCATACATGATGGAAAGAGATTTATAAAAAAAAAAAAAAAAATCATCTGGAATTGTGACATGCACTGAATCTGCCCTCTAGATATACTTTTATCTGCACAATTCTACCCGCTACACAGGTTGTCTCTGCTTATTGTGGGCTTTGTAAACACAACTTTTTAAAAAGACAAAATAATGACGCAATTATATAATTGACTACAAGAGAAACAAATTAACAAATTCAATTATATTATGAAGTTAATAGAAATAAAACCTATTATCTATCTTTCTATCTATCAATATTGTATCTGGAATTAAAAAAAAATATTAAGTAAGAGTTTTATAATGATTGACTTTAATCTTTTTGCTTTTGCTGTCTTCTGGTAATAAAAATGGGGAGCAGGAGACATTTTAATTTGGGAAAAAAAGGTTATTTACCAATTAAAAAGTTAATGGGAAATTGACAACCCACTTCTACCCTAAACGGAAAAAAACTTTTTTCTACATCCATTAGTGTGGAGTAAGTACTGTGCCCTGTGTGCTCCTTTCATCTGCGTCTGGGGAGGTAAGAGGCATAGTCACACCGCAAGACTCAGTCAGGCAGGTCAAAACCACTGCAATGGGAAGCATTTGAGGAGGGGCAGTAGCAGCAGGAAGAGGCGAAATTTAAATGAAAGATTTTTTTACTCTGTCACCTTTAGAATACTTTTTGAAATTTAGAAACAACTTTAAATGGAGAGCGAAGCGGCCAATTCTTTCTCCGCTAGCAGATGTTGACACCTCAAGTATTGTACAGTGGTTGGTGGATGCTGCTGGGCAACAAGACACAGTGGAGGCCAAACAAACACTCTTCTTCTCGTCCCAGTAAGGATCATCATTAGCAAGCAAAGCATGTTCACACAGGTAAGCTCAGACCATTTCAGAGACATTAATAGTCTTGTTTTTGGCTATTCACTCTTTTTCTCCCTCCAAACTACCTAGAGATCCAGCATGTCTAAAATGGAGCTTCACTGTGTGCATGTCATAGATGGTTTGTGTAAAGCCCTTTTCTCTCTTGCTCTTGACTCAAGAGTCTGCGAGACCTCACTCTATGGTGGGAAATACCTGGAAATCCACCTGTATTGCTCAAATAGAGTGTTGACTTCCTGAATTACACTCTGCACTACAAGATGTAGGAAGTGTGGAGAACAGAACACACGTGCAAAGGAACCCTGTCACAGAGCAATGACCATGTTAGCAGCTCCATTGTTGATCATGAACCTAACATGCAGGTCGTTGCATGTCTGATCTCCCAACCAATTTGACATAATTTATCTGATTGCCTGCAATAAGTTTGCTCAAGCCTGCTTTTCATCCATCATCTCAGCATATAGCAGAAGAAATAAATAATCTGCTACCATACATATCAATTCCCAGACTGACATGCTCCTAAGTGCCAGTGGAGGTCCTCCATTGGCACTGTGGGCTGACAGCAGTGTGCCGTTAAGTCAGTGGCGTACACATGACCCATGGGGCCCCGGTGCGAAAATGTATCCATGGGCCCCCCCGCGCTTACTCGGCGCAGGTCGGGCCGCAACACATGGCAGCGGGCAACTGGTCGCAGGGGTTGCAGGGCTGCGACCCCTCGACCGTGGTATACACACACTTAAAGGACCACTACAGACACCCAGATCACATCAGCTCAATGAAGTGGTCTGGGTGCCAGGTCCCTCTAGTTTTAACCCTGCAGCTGAAAACATAGCAGTTTCAGAGAAACGGCTATGTTTCACTGAGGGTTAATTCAGCCTCTGGTGGCTGTCTCATTGACAGCTGCTAGAAGAGCTTCCGAGATTCTCACTGTGAAAATCATAGTGAGAAGACACTGAACGTCCATTGAGTAATGCTTTCCTATGGGCGGTTTAAATGCGCGCGCGCCCCTCTTGACGGCCATGTGCATTCGGAGCTGAAAGGCGGAGGGATCCCCAGCGCCAAGGGAGTCCGACGCTGGAGAAAGGTAAATGCTGAAGACAGACACACACACACACACACACACTCACGAACAGACGCATACACACTAGCTAACAGACACACACATTTACTGACAGACACACTCAGCGACAGACATACATACACACTCACTTACAAAACATACACTTTCACTGACAAACACAGACTCACTAACAGACATCAAGCACACTCAGTAACACACTCACTAGCAGACACACACACATACATTTTTTTTTTATTTAATCCCCCCAGCCTCCTGACCTTTTGGAGAGCTGGGGGGATTCCCTGGGGTCCAGTGGTGGTGCTGCTGGGCTCCGGGGCAGGCTGTCTGGGTGGCTGGTGCGCGAGGAAGCACTCAGGGGAGAGTGCTCCCTCGCGCACCAGCCACCCAGACAGCCAGCCCGGGTCAGCAGGGCCAGCCTTGGGGGGGTCCTGAGGTGGCCGGCTCCTGGACCCCCCAGGGGAAGAGGCTGGCCCTGTGTGTACATACCGGGTCGCAGTGGCGGCCGGGCCCCCTAGTGGGCCGGGCCCGGTCGCAGCCGCGACCCCGGTATGTACGCCACTGCGTTAAGTCATAGATTGTAAGTTTGTTTGAGCAGGACCTTCTTCATCTCTTGTCTTTGTTTTATTCCGTATGTAAATTAGTTGTTGTCAAATATCCCATTTTATAATTGTAAAGCACTGCAGAATATGTTGGCACTTATTTAAATTATAATAATAATAATAATATTGAGAAGAAGACATGCTGACCACTAGGAGAACTTAAGGCCATTTTGCTTCAGAAAACATTAAATTGGAGTCCCACCCAGAATATTTTAGGAGTCCTAAAAGCAAGCAAGTAGTCAGCTAATCTCAGAATTCCTTCTCTGCTCTCAAATCCCGCAATACACTGGACCTCAGACTTTAAAAAAGTGATTTTATTCCTGAGCAGCCTCTCATTTATGGGCAATTAGCCACTCTCAACTTCAAAGACACAATGAAAGTGATTGATCATTAACTATCTTTTAACTGGTTTATCTTAGCTTTTTATTTTGTAATTTATATTTTGTTGCTGTTTTGACATTTTTGAAAATAAAAAATAAAAAAATGTTGCCGTTTGGCTTGAGTGACCTTTTTCTTTATTGTTATTTTAACTTGACCATATCATTGAACCTAAACCATCTCACTAAAGTGGTCTGGGTGCAGTGTCCTTGTTCTTCTATATAGTAAAACTGCAGTTTTAGAAAAATTCTATTGCTTCTATTACAGTGCTAAGACTGTCTCTAGACTGCCACTAGATGAACTTCCTACATTCATAAACAAGTATGAGTATGTGTATATCAACTTACAATATTATCAGTTTATAATGGAAATACCTTAAATAAATGTTCAAAAGAGAAAAAGGCTTTATGGTAATAAGAACCTGTTGGAAGTAATGCTTTTTTTGGAGGTCAATCTGTTATCCTCCTTGAAAAAAAATACACTTCAATGAGCATTAATTGATAAGGCAATAATAATAATAATCAATAGACATTTTGCAATTTCACTTAAAAAAACCCAAAAAACATACATTGTAAATCTATTCAAGCGTGCGTTGCATGAATATTAGTGGCTATACCTTGTCATTTCTTTTGTTATATTTTCAGATAATGCAAGTAGCAAGCCGACTTCAGAAATAACTTGTGTAACGCAGCCATGAGCATATTTCATTGGTTTAAACCAGCGAAAACAAAATTTCTTTGTTCCATAAAACCACAAGCTAAGAGCTTTCTCCCTTGAACTGGAAAAATAGATTCACAGCTTTGTACAATATAATAACCAACAATGCTTCTAAATAGTTTTCAGAGAACATAAATGCTATTTCCGAGAAAAATATGGGTAGAATAGACTTGTCCTCCTGAAAAACCCCAACTGAAATGGAAATTGGCAAACTCAATTGCATTTACAGAATGCTTAACATACTTATACTGCATATTCATTTCCACATGCATCTGATGCCCTTTTGAACTTTTTGCGTGACTTCACTTTGCGCAGCCGCTTTTAAACTGACAGACCATCAATATTTGTGAATATAATGTATATTTTTCAGTGTGGATGATGTATTCTGCATTTTTGTTGGTTTTTAGTTTGGAAGCAAAAAGATTTAATTTTCATGCAGTTTTGGACACTTGAATTAACACAATTGTAGTTTTGTCCAGAAAGAGATAAGCACAACTTCAAAGAACCCCCACCCCCAGTTCAAATGTCCAGTTTCCTTTAAAAAAAAAAAAAAAAAAAATCAGCTTACATTTTGATCTTATGAAACAAAAACAAAAGGAAATGCACTGTACAACTGCAAACATGCACACAGCACATGCTATTTAACAAATTTAGCAAATCTGTGTCCAAGACAATTTAAATTAGAAATTTATAAATTAGTTTCAAATGAAATAAATTGGCCTACTGGCCAAATTGATTCTGAGTAACCTCTTGTATTCATACATTTAAAGCAGCTTTCAGATTTTCTGCTCACCGGCTTTGGGTGGGTGATTTTACAGACCACATGTTTTACAAAAGACCAGATGAGTGATTTACAGAGCATGGATAATTTAGATCCCCTTGAAATGTTTGGAATTACAAAAGAAAAACCAGATATTAATATGGTTATAGAGAGTAGTATGTGTTTGAGGGTTACAGTATGTGTGTGGCCGGGGTGCAGTGTGTGACTGTGCTGGAAGTTATACAGCCTAAATATTGTGTGGGAGGAGTTGAGAGCCAATATGCATATATATTTTTGTTAATAAAAAAAAAACAAAAACAAAAAAACACAAAACAAAACTGTATGTCCCCATCTCCTTTCTTCTTACCTTTTTCTCAGGGAGTGGGAGCACTGCCAGCTCACTGGAGGAGCATTTAAACACACAGCACCTCCTCTCCCTTCACTCTTCACTCAGCAGCCAAGTGCCATTGGGACGATGAGGGAGATCTTTGATCTCTCCATCGTCCCGTGAAGGCACAAAGCAGGGCCAGTGCTTGGATAGTGCCGGCCCTGCATGGGCAGCATAAAATCACACGACCACGGGACATGGTTACTGGACTAAAAGCAGACCACTGCATGGTCCCAGAACAAGAACCAGTCACCCTCACAGTTAGAGATATCCAGAAAAGAGTAGCCAACATGAAGAGTTGGTCATCCCCAGAACCCGACATTATCCACACCAACTGGGTAAAGAAATTAACAAAGCTGCATGAACACCTAGCTGTCACATATTCATCCGCTTATAGAAATGTGGTTAATGACATTTACTGTCCACACAGGAAAAGTTGTGCCGAGCAGCAACCTAATCCACAGAAGGGTTAATGCTAAGCAGCAATTATGCAAATGAAACTTGGTAACTGACTTTGGGGTCAAAGGCCGATTACAGCCTATCAGAACTGAAGGAAGAAGCAAGACCAGACGTACGGCTATGTCCCTAGCACCTCAATTCTCTAAACCTGTTTTGTCTAACCTCCCTGTACAGTCCGAACCCGAACCTATGCAGTTGGGGGTCACTAGACTGTCAGAGAAGGGAGAAGGGAGGGGTTATGCCTATATTGCGGTAGAAAGGGACATATGATAACTAATTGCCCATTTAGGCCCAGTTCTCATCCTGCTCAGTGCTCTGTCGTGGTTTCTCTTGTGGTTGTCCGAGAGCGTGTTCCTGGTATTAGTTTTCGACCTGTTTTTTTTTACTTTGGCTTTGTTTATTGACTTCTCTATATTCTGGTATCCTGACTCCTGGCTTTCCTCATCGCTGCGTCCCTTTCGGTGTTCCCTGACCTCGGCTAGTATTTTTGACTATTCTATGTACGTTAAATCCGGCCATTCTAAGGACCAGTAATACGTTACTTATTTGTCATCCGTGCTATACAGTTCTACGTGCTGGATCAAACAGTAATCCTAACATTACGACATGGCCATAGATCCTGTAAAACTGTGTCAGCACATAGCTGCTTGCGAGAGGAAATTAGAGAATGATCACCGCATGGATCAATTCGCTCAGGCTTTCAGTACGCTTCTCGCTAGAATGGCGCATCTGCAGCGTCTCCTCCTATAGCACCTCTACCCTGTGTACCTCCACCCACTGTTAATAGGACTCCTAGCATCGCCTTATCGCCATCCCTACAGTTTGATGGCAATATCCAGGAATGCAGTTTTTTTTTTAATCAGGTGGAGTACCATTTTGAGGCCTCACCAGGGTCGTTCCCCACGGACAGAGCAAAAATTGGTTATCTAATGAATCCATTAGAGGACAAGGCCCTTGCCTGGGCTAATCCGTTGTGGGAGAGGAATCGGAGCATAGCTCAAAATTACCAGGAATTTCTTGCCGAATTCAAGCTCACATTTGAGCCATTGGGTAGAGAGGATGACACCTCCACTGCCCTAATGCACATCAGACAAGGTAACCGGTCTATCTCGGATTATGCTATTGAATTCCGTACCTTAGCTTCCGAGGTAGACTGGACTAACAATGGGTTAATCTCAGCATTCAAAAAGGGTCTCTCAGAGACTATACTAGATGAGATAGCCGCTAAAGAATTATCTAAGAGTCTTAACAAATGTATTACGTTTGTCATGCATATTGATAATAGGTTAAGACTCAGAGAAGTCACCAGAAGCAAGACCAGACGTACGACTATGTTCCTAGCACCTCAATTCTCTAAACCTGTTTTGTCTAACCTCCCTGTACAGTCCGAACCCGAACCTATGCAGTTGGGGGTCACTAGACTGTCAGAGAAGGGAGAAGGGAGGGGTTATGCCTATATTGCGGTAGAAAGGGACATATGATAACTAATTGCCCAGTGGGTTTGGAAAACTTCCGCACCTAAGAACCTTATGGGGACAGATCTTAGGTGTGATGGAGTTGTCCTCTAACAAAAACAAAAGCAGATTCCACCTTGAGGTATCTTTTTCCCTTGATAACAAGAAGTTTTCTTGCAGTGCCCTAATGGACTCAGGTGCTGCTGGAAATTATATTGATGCCCAGTTTATTAGGGGTAATGAGATACCGGTCAGGGAGAGACCTACGCTGCTAGCTGTAGAGGCTATTGATGGTAGACCACTCACACAACCGCTTATAACCCACAGAACTGTCCCTATTACGATCTCTATTGGGGCCTCCCATAGGGAGGAGATGACGTTTCAGGTTATTACTTCTCCATCATGTCCTATCATATTAGGGTTTCCAAGTAAGCACAATCCCTATATTGACTGGGCTAGAATGGGGTAAAGAGTGTATGGGGAGATGTATAAAACCAGTACTAAAGAGATTGGATACTATTGACCTTCCCACTACCACTCCCCAAACTCCTGGAGTTCCCATACAATACCGAGAACTTCAGGAGGTGTTTAACAAGGCTCAATCCGATGTATTGCCTCCCCACAGAACATATGACTGTGCCATTAACCTGTTTCCAGGTGCTATGCCACCTAAGGGGGCAGTTTATGCCTTATCTCCCCAGGAGAGTAAAATAATGGAGGAATACATCAAAGAATCCTTGAGCAAAGGGCACATAAAGTCATCCTCACCAGCTGGTGCAGGATTCTTTTTTGTTGAGAAAAAGGGGGTGAGTTCCGCCCTTGCATAGACTACAGGGCACTTAATAAAATCACTGTAAAAAATGCACACCCTATCCCACTCATTTCCGAATTGTTCGATAGACTTCAGGGAACTAAAGTATTTACTAAGCTTGACCTTAGGAGCTCTTACAATTTGGTTAGAATTAAAGAGAATCATGAGTGGAAGACGGCATTTAATACCCGTAGTGGACACTATGAATATCTGGTAATGCCATTTGGGTTATGCAACACCCCGGCCGTATTCCAAGACTTTATAAATTATGTACTCAGGGAATTAATTTACTCATTTGTCTTGGTTTATTTGGATGATATTTTGGTGTATTCCCCTGATCTTCAAACTCACCACTCCCATGTGAAACAGGTTCTGCAGACGTTGTTGAAAAATAAACTTTATTGTAAATTATAAAAATGCATATTTGACCAGCCTGAAGTCCACTTTTTGGGTTACAACATCTCTGCATCGGGATTTCAAATAGATCCTAAAAAACTAGAGGCTGTACTATACTGGCCATTACACTCTGGTTTAAAAGCCATTCAAAGGTTTATCGGTTTTGCCAACTATTACAGAAGATTCATCAAGGGATTTTCTTCTGTAATAGCCCCCATCACTAATATGACTCGCAAAGGGGTTAGTAGCACGGTATGGTCCAAAGAGGCTGTGAATGCTTTTGAGGCTCTTAAACAAAGATTTGCCTCTGCGGATATACTAAAACATCCCGACACCAGTAAACATTTTATATAGGAGGTTGATGCATCCGAGACAGGGAGAAATCCAGGGAACACCATTGCATCCTTGTGGCTACTTCTCCAGAAAGATGTCTCCTGCTGAGCGCAACTACGATATTGGCAATAGAGAACTGTTGGCCATTATTCTTGCCCTCAAGGAGTGGCGACATCTTTTGGAGGGTTCCAAGGACCCTCTGTTGATCATAACCAACCACAAAAACCTGGCATATATAGGGAATATATAGGGAATGCCAAACGTTTGTCTTCCAGACAGGCTAGATGGTCACTGTTCCTTTCACGTTTTAACTTCCTCATTACGTATAGACCTGGTTCTAAAAATACCAAGGCTGATGCTTTGTCCAGGCAATTTGATAATGAGTCAGCTCCGGAACAGGTGACATCTATTATTCCACCAGAGTGTATTATTGCTACTACTGTCCTCTCATTGTCTTCTCCACTGCTTGGCACCATACTGGAGGCCCAGCCTCAGGTACCCAGTGGTAAACCGTGTGATAAACTGTTCGTTCCCCTATGTGAAAGGGTTAATATCATGAAAGTGTTCCATGACAATATAACTGCTGGACACCCGGGCATCAAACCACTGCCGCGATCATTTTGGTGGGATTCACTCAGGAAAGATGTAAAGGAGTATGTGCAGGCATGTTCTGTGTGTGCAGTTTCTAAGGTGACTCATGCACTTCCTTGTGGCCTGTTGCAGCCTCTTCCTGTTCCTGAGATTCCATGGTCCCACTTATCCATGGACTTTATTGTTGAGCTTCCTAGCTCTGCTGGGTTCAGTACTATTCTCATGGTTGTAGACCGATTTTCTAAGATGGCTCACTTCATTCCTTTCAAGAAGTTGCCATCTTCGCAAGAATTGGTCCTAATTTTCATACGTGAAATTGTCCGTTTGCATGGCATCCCTCACAATATTGTGTCTGATAGGGGCTCTCAGTTTGTGTCCAGGTTCTGGAGGGTGTTCAGTAAACAATTGGGGATTGATCTCTCCTTCTCCTCCTCCTACCATCCACAGACCAATGGTACAGCTGAGAGGGCTAACCAGTCATTAGAAGTTTATTTGCGTTGTTTTATTAATAGCACACAGGACAATTGGTCCCAACTACTCCCGTGGGCCGAGTTCGCTAGAAACAATGCTGTTCGTGACTCCTCTGGGCACAGTCTATTTTTTGTCAATAATGGTAGGCATCCTACGGTTCTCCCTGCGGTATTTTCTGATACTGCCATTCCTGCTCTGGATGAGTGTCTGGCCTCCATTCGGGATACCTGGGTTAAGGTTCAAACTGCTCTAGGGGCTGCTGCTGAACGCTTCAAACATTTTGCTGATAAGCGTAGGAGTGCCAACCCGGTGTACCAAGTGGGGGACCGGGTTTGGTTGTCATCTCGCAACATCAAGCTTAAGGTCCCTAGCATGAAGTTTGCCCCCAGATTCCTTGGTCCCTATAGAGTGCTTCGTAGGATCAATCCAGTGTCTTACTCTCTGGCTCTTCCTGCATCTTTAGGGATTCCCAACACTTTTCATGTGTCCTTACTCAAACCTCTTGTCTGCAATAGATATACTGTTCCTTGTGTTCCTCCCCCTCCGGTGGGGGTGGGTGGTCAGGAGGAGTATGAGGTATATTCTATCGTGGATTCTAGGTTTTCTCTGGGCACTTTACAGTACTTGGTTGTTTGGAAAGGTTACGGTCCTGCTGATCATTCTTTGGTTTCGGCTCCTGACCTGCATGCGGGCTGTAAGATCCGCGCTTTTCACGCCAAATTTCCTCTCAAGCTTGGTCCTGCCCGCCCGGTGGGCGTTCTTCAGGTGGGGCGTAATGTCACATATTCATCCGCTTATAGAAATGTGGTTAATTACATTTACTGTTCACACAGGAAAAGTTGTGCTGAGCAGCAACCTAATCCACAGAAGGGTTAATGCTGAGCAGCAATTATGCAAATGAAACCTGGTAACTGACTTTGGGGTCAAAGGCCGGTTACAGCCTATCAGAACTAAAGGAGGGGTATTTAGGCGCAGTTCGCATCCTGCTCAGTGCCCAGTCGTGGTTTCCCTTGTGGTTGTCCGAGAGCACGTTCCTGGTATTAGTTTTTGACCTGGTTTTTGACTTTGGCTTTGTTTATTGACTTCTCTATATTCTGGTATCCTGACTCCTGGCTTTCCTCATCGCTGCATCCCTTTCTGTGTTCCCTGACCTCGGCTAGTATTTTTGACTATTCTATGTACGTTAAATCCGGCCATTCTAAGGACCGGTAATACGTTACTTATTTGTCATCCAGGCTATACAGTTCTACGTGCTGGATCAAACAGTAATCCTGACACTAGCAGTAATGAACCAGCTACTAGCAACAGGCTCCCATTCTGATTGACTAACAACGCAAGACAATACTGGTCATGAAGGATCCCTCACAAGGGAACACCACCATCTAACTACCAACTAATCACCTGCCTCCACATGCCATGGAAGGTACTGTTAGGCAGCATAGCCACAAAGATAAATGGGAATGTTTGAGTCAGTAGGTGAGCAATACATAAAAGGGATTGAAAATAACACCAGAGTATCAATACACCAAATAACGGTAGACCAAACAGTCATACAGGATTCTAAGAGAAGACATATCAATCTGCACACATCCTGCATTGACTAGAAGAAAGTTTACAGCACAATGCCACACAGGAATACTAGAATGTTTGACTCTATACAAGTTCAACAAGACAATAGGAGTCTTCATCAAGAACTTGATAAGCAAGTGGAAACAACTCTAGAAGCCAATGCCAGGACAGTAGCACAAGTTAATATCAAATGTGACATATACCAAGATGATGCACTATGCACAATGCGGTTCTGCATAGGACGCAATCCCCTTAGCCAGATTATCATGAAGAAAGGATACTGATACAGGTTCAAGAGTGGAGCTACCATCAGTCATCTACTTGACATGGACAACATAAAGAGGTATGCTAAGAGTGAGTGGGACATTGACTCACTGATCCACCTAACCTGGATATACAGAAATACTTCAAGGACATCAGAATGTGTTCAGACTAGGTAAGTGTGGGTAGGTGATAGCTGTGACAAAGTGCAATTCACCACTTGTGCCTGGAGAGGACTAATTTCCAGCCTCTTGCCCTCTGACTATAGCCCTGGGGTGTATGGTCCTTTAAAAAGAGTATTTGGGCTTATTGGATTTTGGGACACTTTTTCTGCTCCTTTGAATCCATGGGAAAGTGTGCCGCTCCCCCATTTCCTGTCCCATTGTTCTCAAGCAGGGAGTTGCCCCAGGGACAGAAAAATGCACACAGTACCAAGTCAATAGAAGCAGGGGCCTCTGAGACAATCCAGCACATAGTAGACGGGTGCAAGATGTTAGCAGCAACAGCATACACTGAAAGACACAACCAAGTTTCTGGGATTATGTACAAACATATTTGCACAGAATATGGGCTTGACCATCCAGATGGGAAGGGTAGTGGGGAAAGATCCTGTGGGACTTTCAGATCCACTGTGACGCCCAAGTTGGGGTGTGGCTTCATCAGATTCCTGGTGGGACATCCGAGATTGCTGTCCAGAAGACTGCAGTTCTAGGAACAGCTAAGATACTGCACAGAACCAGACTCCCAGGCCTCTGGTAGAAAACCCAAGAATGAATGAGGAATACACAAACAATATTTACCACCCAGGAGGGGTGAGAAAATTTATATATCTATATCTATATCTATCTAAATATATAAATAAATAAGTGGCATTTTATTTTCAAAACTGAGACCACTGTTCAGCAAGCAAATAATTTCAAGAAATTCCCAGATAAATTGGCTGCCATGTTTGCATGACCTTGTAGGTCCTTATTACTTACTGTGAGGATATCCGAATGAGCTGTGCACGAACACTCTGTGAACACTTCAGCAGCTTGAGGAGAATATTTGAGTGCTAAAGTGCTTAATTTGCTAGCACTATATTTAACCCTATAACTTTCCAAGACACCATAAAACCTGTACATGGGGGGTACTGTTCTACTCGGGGGACTTCGCTGAACACAAATATTAGTGTTTCAAAACAGTAAAATGTATTACAAGGATGATATCGCCAGTAAAATTATGTTTTTTGCATTTTTCACGCACAAACAGCACTTACACGGACAATATTATTGCTGCAATACTTTTTACTGTTTTGAAACACAAATATTTGTGTTCAGTGAAGTCTCCCGAGTACAACAGTACCCATCATGTACAGGTTTTATGGTGTTTTCAAAAGTTACAGCGTCAAATATAAGGATTGTGTTTAATTTTTTTCACATTAAAATTTGCCAGATTGGGTACGTTGCCTTTCAGACCCTATGGTAGCCCAAGAATGAAAATTACCCCTATGATGGCCTACCATTTGCAATAGTAGACAACCCAAGGTATTGCAAACTGGGTATGTCCAGTATTTTTTAGTAGCCACTTAATCACAAACACTGGCCAAAATTGGCATTTTTTGCATTTTTCACACACAAACAAATACTAACGCTAACTTTGTGACCAAATGGCTACTAAAAAAAGACTGGACATACCCATTTGCAATACCTTGGGCTGTCTACTATTGCAAATGGTATGCCATTATGGGTGTAAATTTCATTCCTGGGCTACTATAAAGTCCCAAAGGCAACGTAACCAATCTGGCGAATTTCAATTTCAAATGTAACGTGCTATATTTGACCCAGTAACTTCCCAAAACGCCATAAAACCTGTACATAGGGGGTACTGTTTTACACGTGAGACTTTGCTGAATACAAATATGTGTATTTTATTGCAGTAAAAGCAAACAGTATTATGACATTGACAGTTAAAATGTCATGTAGAACTAAAAAAATAAAATAAAATAAAAAATAAAAAAATTCTTATTTTCTCCCATTTATTTCATATTAAATTATGTTTCATAGCAATATATTAAATGAAAGCCCTGTTTCCCCTGAATAAAATTATATATAATAAGGGTGGGTGCATTTAATATGAAAGAGGTGAATTATGATTGGACAGACACGTAGCGCAAATGCCAGGTTTTGTTTACATTTTGTTTTGTTCACAACGTGTACATTTGTCTCCGTCTTGTTTAAAGGGTTAAACAAGGCTACAAAAACAACAAACATACTAGAGATATGGAAGAATCAGGTGAAAAAATTAAGCTAATTTAAACAATTCAATACCAAGCACGGTTCTTTAAAAAAAAAAGAATGTCATATTATTCATTTGAAATATTATAGATTCATATTTTTCTATGCATAAAGTCAAAGGAGTGCTGAACACAAGTAAGTTCCACAGGCTATATACACATGACTAAGGCCTCCAGGCCAAAACGTTGAATCTTTTTTTGTCCTTTTTGATCTCCCAAAAATATTTTTTTTCCTTCACTCTTGTGACGCCTGTGGAACTCTTCTTCACATTTTTCTCACAATTTCCTTTCAGGATCTGAATTACTAGCATACAAGTAGAAATAGCATTATCATCATACACAGTAAATATGACAAATATATAGGTAGCAATAATCTGCTTATGGATATTCATAAGGAACCTGCTGGCATTTGTAACAATGCTGATTTATAAAAAAAACAACAACAAAAAAAAAACAACATAATATGAAAATCATGTCTGTTTGCATGCGTATAGCCAACATACAATTGCACATATTGCTGTACAGGGGATCCATGTCATTAAATGTTCTCTATTGAATGATACTGGGTACTTTTTCTTACTTCTAACCTCCTCAACTGTTAGAATTCACGAATAAAGTATCTAATTCACAGTTGTTTACTGAATGGGAGGAGGGTTGAGGGCGTTCTGTCATTTTCTTTCCCCTTCCATTATATTATAGGCATAGAATAAAGATTTGCTTAAGAAATTTGTTTTTTGATTGCTGAACTCGACAATAAAAGGAGGTAAATGAATGCTACATTCTATTTAACCCCTTAAGGACCAAACTTCTGGAATAAAAGGGAATCAAGACATGTCACACATGTCATGTGTCCTTTAGGGGTTAATATAGCAAAAATCTTTATGAAACAAAGGCACCTTAATCAGCACAACAAAAGTAAAAAAAAACAAACAGTTTATTTATTCATTCAAAATTATGAATGGAACAAATGGTGGTTGTGGTGGAGGCGAGTAATAATCTGATTATGCTTACATCTTTTGTGCCTTAGTGACACTTTATCAGATTTTACATAGCATTGTTTTGTAAGGTAAAATTATGCACATACAATGTTGGTAGTGAAGGGGTTAATATTTTCCTTGAACTATTTAAACATGTAGAAGATTGCAGTTCTAAGAACAGTCTGTAGATAGTAAAAATTAGTTTTATTTGTCTGCATTAGCTATTTATTATATATTAATATATTTTGTATGTTTTAAAGTGTACAACGTTTTTTACAGCACATATTTATTGTACTATTCACAAAATCAGGTTCATATTTTAAACAGGTGTTTCATTAAGATAAGGTTTCCAGCTTCCATATCTTTTTTTGATAAATTTGTTTTTATATTGAAGATTTTGGTATCTCAATTTGCGCGTAATATTTGTGTCTTCAGCTCCTGGCTAACCTAGAAATCAATAATAATAGAATTTAATTACTTTTCAAATATGTCTTGTAACTGGAATGAATTTCATTTAACCATCTATGTTAGTAGTAGAATATGGTGTTCATAATGCCACTCTGACGCCACATTAATATAATTATGGGGTAAATAGATAACCTAAATAAAAACGAGGTAAGGCCCAAGTAAATATTTTATATATAAATAGATGTTATGATATAGGGAGTCTACATTATGGTCTTAAAGTAAATCTCAAATTTTTCTATTTAAAATAAATGATTACCTGTATTATAGTCTGTGTGTGTATTCATTTTTAATGTATGCAAATAAGTAAATACCTATCCTGGCGTAGATGTGTTCTGTGGTTGGAACCATTTTAATCTATCTTTGGTTGGAAGCACTGCTTATCTGACATACAGATAACATTGTGGATTCACAAATCCTGACATCTTGCCCAAGCACTGAGCATCGGAAATGCACTCTTTTAGGACAGAGACAGTGATGCTATCGTGTTACAGTTTTCCAAATGACTGGCCCTGCCAAAGAGCCAAATCTGCTTGTTGACTAAAGAGTGGCTTTAATGGAGGTATTCAGAATGTTGTTGTGTGTCTGGGCAACACAGCAAAGAAACACACATTGTCATATATTTAAAATAGTATACAAATTAAGGGCAATTTCATTTTACGGGTGAAGTTTGCCAGTGGTGGGAACTTAGACATTTAGGTGATTAACTAGTTTATTGACCTTATATCCACATTTGTTATACTATAGCAACACCATACTGTGATATATGCTGCTGTGGAGCAACTTTATATCCTCATAAACGCCAAAACCTCAAAGTTCATAAAAAAGAGGACTATGAGAATAGAAAACCTGAGGACCTGGAATAAAATTGGTACTGCTCTTCCAATATAGTAGCTGAATATTGTGAGAATGGGACATGGGGTTTCAGGGTGTCAGAGGGGTGCATAGGGCTGCAGGGTGTAAAAAGGGGATAGGGTACTGTAGAGTTTAAGAAGAGGCTACAGGGTGTAAGAAGGGATATAGGGCTGTAGAATGTGAGAGGGAGATGTGGGGCTGCAGGTTGTAAGAAGGGGACATGGGCTGTAGGTTGTGAGTGGGTGTTTGCACACATATAGCCAAAAAAAAAAGGTGCAATTTGCTGTACAGGGGATCCATGTCATAAATGTTCTCTACTGAAAGATATTGAGTACCCTTTCTTACTTTCAACCTCCTCAACTGTTAGAATGCATGAAAAAAAGCATCTAATTCACAGTTGTTTACTGAACGGGAGGAGGGTTGAGTGTTGGAATTGCAGGTTGTAAAAATTGGACAGTGTGATGCAGGGTTTAAAAGAGGACAGAGACCTGCAGGGTGTGAGAAAGGAACATGGGGCTGAAGGGTGTGAGAGGGGGCCATGGGGCTGCAAAGTATAAGAAGGGAACAACGGGCTGCATGATGTAAGAAGGGGATAGCAGGCTGCATGGTATGAGACAGGGTCATGGGGCAGCAGGTGTGAGAAGGGGTCATGGGGCTCTAAGGTGTAAGAATTGGGCAGTGGACAGCAGAGTGTGAGAGAGGGACTTTGGGCTGCAGAGTGTGAGGGGGGAGATGGGCTGCAGAGTGTGAGAGAGGGACATAGGGCTGAAGAGTGTGAGAGGGGAGATGGGCTGCAGAGTGTGAGAGAGGGACATAGGGCTGCAGAGTGTGAGAGGGGAGATGGGCTGCAGGGTATAAGAAGGGGACAAGGGGCTGCAGGGTGTGAGAGGGGGCCATGGTGCTATATGGTGTGAGAGCAGGACAAGGACTTCAGTGTATTAGAAGGGGACAAGGGGCTGCAGGGTGTGGGAAGGGGACAGTGACTGCAGAGTGTAAGAGGAGGTCATGGGGCTGCAGAGTGCGAGAGGGGGCCATGAAGCTGTATGGTGTAGCGGTTGGACAAGTGCTGCAGGGTATAGGAAGGGCACAGAAGACTGCAGAGTGTGAGAGGGGAATATGGGGCTGTAAATCATAAAGAAGCAAACACAATCTTAAATTTCTAATGAAATTATAAAAAAAAAACCTCTACAGTTTAATCAATAATTTTCAATGGTGGTCCAATGGTTAAAGTATCTGGTCTACACTCGGTGTACTCAAATGCACTGGGCTGTGCTGTGGAAGTTATCAGAGCGTTGCTGTCATAACCCACGGCAATACTCTGATACACTGGCCAGAGCAATTGAGGGCCAACGCTTTATAACAATGGCCTGGCAGGCAAGGGGAATGTTTGATCTCCCACCGGCCACAGAGCTACCTCTCTTGATCTGCCCTGTTGGTCTCGGCCCATGGCCATCGCAGCACACAGGGTGCTTGCCCAGTTTGTCAAATGCCCAGTCCAGGCCTGGTTGAATGACTCTGACCTACACTTTAACACCCCAATCAGGAATTCCATATGATAAGTATTTTCTACCCTGGTCTCCAATTACTGTGAGCACATTGTGAGAGCTATGAAGTGTAAACACATAGAGGTAGGTTGGAATGGCTTGTCTTGTCCCTCTATTATTAGTATTTTAAAAAGAATTGAATTCCCAAAAGACACTATTAGTGCAAATTCCTACCACACAGGTAAGAAGGCTGTGATCCCCACAGCACCTCCAATATCACTCAGATATATTTTCAGTTATTCTGTACAGGACGTATGGTCTGTGGTACAACTGAAAAGCATTTCATAGTTTCTTATTTGGTATAGTTTATGGAGTTCTGGTGGGTTATAATAAATATTTTTGTTTTTTGGACTTTTGACATCAAACTCTGTCATGGACAAGTACAAGAAGCAACTAGGAGAGTATTGAAATATTTTTACCAAGATGCTCACCCTGGGATCAATATGTTTCATATCAAGTAAGAGGTCTATGTAGGTTATGCCTAGGGAAGAGGGAACTGTAGTAGTGGGAGAATCTTAAGTATCTGAATTTACCCTGGATAGAAGAACAAAAGATATATTGACTCCCTATATTTTAACATTTGGACATTCACCAAAATAAAAAAGAAGCGTACTTTTTATTTTTCAACTTCTACTACATAAAATTAACATTTCAGGAATTATTTTATTTTGCATTCTATATCATTGTTTTCCCTTATGATATCAGAGTGTGGGTACACTGTGTTTTTTTTCCATAGAATTCTCAGATTTTCTCACAACATGATGATATTTGAATTTATCAACATTTATCCCTTTACAAAGGAACAAAACAATGAATCAGTGCTAATCAAGCCACAACAAACAAAAAACAGGCAGCTCACCTAAGTCAGTGAGACTTAGGTGAGCTGCCAAAAGACCGACACCCCAAAAAAAGTGCAAAAATCAAAAGCACTGTGCAAGTTAAAAAATCATTGTATAGCCTAACGCGTTTTGTTAGCTCTGTCACTATGGTAACTGATTTCCCTATCGATATAATAAACTTACAGTAACGCAATATTGTAAATGGAACTCTTTAAAGTTCGTTCTAAATTCCCATAGCAGTGAACTGAAAGAAGTTCACCTTTCCTTAAACATACAGCCATACTATACAGATAAATACAATATATACATGAACAATTTACAGATGGAAACTATTCCTGAATGGATAAAAATGTCTTTATGCGTACGTTTCTATATCTGTATATGTATGTACATATATAAAGGGGAGAATTGTTATACATGATGTAAATAGGGTGAAATGCTATACCATAAGAGAAATGGTGATATCAAAGCAATGTGGTGCCCAGAAAAAAAGTGCCTGGGTAACCTTGAATATAAATAAAATAATGCAAGGTAATAGTCCATCATGGTCCAAATCTATACAAAGATAAATGTCAAAAGATCTATGCTTAGGCTCAATGTATATAATACCCACTGGTCAGTAGATATAATTTTTTTTTATAAAAAATGATAAAATGGTGTATATAGTAACAGTTAGCTAATATATACTAGATATTGTAAAGTGTGTCTAGGTTTCTATACAAGGAGTAAACGTAAAAAGCCCTCATTAAGGCCCTTTGGAGACAAGGTATCTAATTTATGGATCCAGAAACATTCTCTCCTTTTGAGGATCTGGTCCAAATCGCCTCCCCTTTTTCCCAATTGTACTTTCTCCACACCTGCAAACTTAAAACATCTGGGTGAGTCACTGTGATTAAGTCTGGTATGTCTGGCAACTGGAGTGTCTCTGTCCGATTTGTCACTTAATGAATATGCTCCATCATACGTCTCTTTAGGGGGCGTATGGTTTTCCCCACATATTTTTTGCCACACCTACATGTTAGAAGGTAGACTACTTGCATTGAATTACAGTTAAAAAAAACTGTTTGATGGGAACCTTGACTGTACCAGAGGAATCAGTTAGGACCTTGGAGCCCTTGTCTATGTAGCAACAGGCCACACAGCGTCCACATTGATAGGTACCCTGCACATTAATCCAGCTTTTCTTGTTTGTATTGAGTTTGGAGAAATGGCTCGGTACCAGAAACTCCTTTAGGTTTTTTCCCCTCTTGGCAGTTATGGAGACTCGCGGAGAGATTACATCATTCAGGTGTGGGTCTTGTGTCAAGAGTGGCCAAAATCTCCCGAGGGTCTTTTTGGCTGCTTCCCACCCCGCATCATAATTGGCTACACATCTAATTAGTTTTGTGGGACTCTGTTTGGTTTCATTACCTAGGAGAATATCCCGTTCGCATAAAAGAGACCTTTGGTATGCCTTTTTGAGGAATCTACTCAGGTATCCCCTGGCTTTGAATCTGTGTCTTAATAGGTAAGCCTTTTGTTTAAAATCCTCAAGAGAGGAACAATTTCTCCTTAATCTAATGTATTGTCCCACTGGGCTGCCCCTCTTCAGTGGGGTCGGATGGTGGCTTTCCCATCTCAGCATATTGTTGGTAGATGTTGGTTTGCGATACAAGGTGGCATTAATCTGCAGTTCTTCAGATATGGTAAATGTGCAGTCGGGAAAACTGATTGATGACATTCCTATCTCCCAGCTAGTCATCTTCCAAAAAGGGTGATATCTTTAATCCATTCAAATTTATTGAACGGTGGAGTTGGAACAAAGGACAGGCCCCTCATGAGTACCTGACTCTCTGTCATAGTGAGTGATATCCAAAATGTTAATTATTCTTGTGTCATCATCTAGTAACGCCTGCGGGCTCTCCCCCTGTTGCGAGTTTGTCTGAAGTGGGTTTGTGTCTCCCCCTCTTGGGGGTTCTGCCCTAAAAAAGACACACCTTTTTTGAGAATGCCTTTTGCAACAGGGGTATTATGAGTCATATGGGATACAGGAGCTTGTTCATTATCTGTATCTGAGGTGTCGTACTCGGATGTTGTACAGTAGTCAGAGTCTACTCTGGTGGTCTTTTTAAAACGTCTGTAGACTCTTCCTGTTCTATAATCATCATTGTCCCTGATAAACTTACTGTGTTTACAGCTCTTGATAGTACTCTCAAATCTATTCAGATTTTGCTGTAGTCTCTGTTCATGTATTTGGAAAGAGGGATCATCTGTATAGCTTTGGATACCCTCGATCACTGTTTTGACCTTATCATCTACTGCTTTAAGTCTATCAGATTCAAATTTCACTAGGATCTCCATATATTTTTTGGAACAGGCGTCAGATGCCTCATCCCACTCTTTCAATAGAGCGGGATCATTCATCTGAGTGTTGGGCGTAGTTTGAATCCTCAAACCTCTGGGAATCATTGATTTACTCAGGTATTTCTTTAATGACGTTACCTCCCAACCTATCCTAATCTGTTGTTTGCATAGATTGGATAGGGTCCTGAATTTATAATTGATATTATCTTGTTCAGGTAGGTGGATACTATTTTTGTCGGAAAATACTGATTCTGCATCCGTACACCACAAATTAGAGTCCTTCAATTGGGACAGGAAACTTGCCATGGTTAGAAAGTAGAAATACACCTTACACTGTATAATAAGTATATATTGATACACTTTAAATGGTATTGAAACCTCTATATAGTTGAACTAGATAAAACAAGAACGATAAGTCCCTCTAACGAGGAGGGGCTCGGAAGTGTGTCCTGAAAATATCCAAACAGGAGGAAACCTTAAATATTAGACAAGAAAATAAAAAGTGACCCTAGAACAAACCGTCCAAGGTACACAAATGGGATACTTCAGAGTAACTATTACAGTTTAAAACCATATCCAGTGGTATAGAACATGTAGGCTCCTTCCTAGAAGCGAGAGGATCAGAACACCTCTGCCATGCTACCTTTGTCCTTGATTTACTGAGGTTTATACTTACCCACAACCTTTTTCTTTTTAATAACATGTTCTGTCAGCAGGTGCATGGGACAGCTATGGGGACATCTTGTGCCCCCGCTTATGCTAACCTGCACCTGGGATGGTGGTAGAACAACATTGTTCACTCTGAACAACTGAGGCCATTTATGGACAACGTTTATCTATGGAAACGTTACATAGATGATGTCCTAATTATATGGACAGGCACGAGAGAATGATTTACTGACTTTGTTGAAACTCTAAATAATAACGACTTGAACCTAAAACTTACCATGGAGATAGGAATGTCATCAATCAATTTTCTTGACTGCACATTTACCATATCTGAAGAACTGCAGATTAATAACACCTTGTATCGCAAACCGACACATACCAAAAATATGCTGAGATGGGGAAGCCACCTGTAACAGAACTGTCTGTATATTGATTACAATTATTTTCCCTCCATTCGTCTGTTTGTTCGGTTTATTTCCCTGCCTGTACAGTCCCTATGTGTTCCCCTGTTAAACTACCGAAAGCTGCACAAAGGCGCGACCACCAGGAAGCTGGCGTGTGCCTCCAATTGATCTCCCTGCAGCTAGCGTGTGCCATCAATTGACCACCCAGTAGCTGCGGTTAACCGCAGCTTAATTGACTGTTAATGGGTGGTCGCAGTTACACCTAGCCGCCACCTGGTGTTATGGAGCTCCCCGGACGGCCAGCGGTGCTCAGCCCAGAATCAGTGCACTAAAAGCGGATACTTTTACCTGCAGGCACCTCTGAGCCTCCAGCCTTCCCTGCTTCTATTTTGGTTGTTTAAACAAATGCTGGATTGACCGGGACTTTACTTAAGTGAATGTTTTAACCCAGAAAGCTATGCCATGGAGCCTATTTGTGTAATTAAAGACTTTGGCTCCATGGCAATTGAACTGTATGTGTGTGATCTGAGCGCTATTCGGTAGTTATGTGCGCTCAGATCTAAGCTATCTGGGGATATGTGACATGTATGGATTTGGTGTAATAAATGTAATATTATATGCTTTAATGTATTTTACTGTCTCTGTGTCCCCACGTGTATAATAGTGATTTGCCTCTGTCCTGGGAGATAATTGGATTACTTCCCAATTATCCCCAGGATAAAGGGAGGGAAATTAGGATGCATTGTGGGAATGTTTTACTTCTGTGTGTCTGAATGTGATACATGTATGTCTGTGTTACAGTCTTCCATCTAGTCCCCTAGGGGAGACACACTTCAGAGCCCCTGCTCGTTAGAGGGACTTATCTTTCTTGTTTTATCTAGTCCTCCAGGTGGGAGACCTGCATAAATACCGGGCAGGTAGCCCTCAATAAACCAGAATCCTGTTTTACCCTCAATACGGAGCTTGGTCTCGTGATTGGGGGGATTTACTGTACGTGGTTAGAAACTGATTGCTGGGAATGTAAGCTGCTTGGATGCTGTGTGTGTTCGTCTGTTAACAGCTATTCGTGAGATTACCGTTCGGGAGTTTGGAATACTACTGGGTATACTGTTCGGGGGTTTGGAGCATTCCCTGGTTCCAGTTCGGGAGTTTGGGGTTCTACAGTAGCTGTACCTGTACCTCCACAAAAGGGAAACTCTACTAAACGGCGGTTTAACCTCTTTATACCGGAAGAGCCGTAACACCACCATCCGACCCCACTGAAGAGGGGCATCCCAGTGGGACAATACCTTAGATTAAGGAGAAATTGTTCCTCTCTTGAGGATTTTAAACAAAAGGCTTACCTATTAAGACACAGATTCAAAGCCAGGGGATACCTGAGTAGATTCCTCAAAAAGGCATACCAAAGGTCTCTTTTATGCGAACGGGATATTCTCCTAGGTAATGAAACCAAACAGAGTCCCACAAAACTAATTAGATGTGTAGCCAATTATGATGCGGGTGGGAAGCAGCCAAAAAGACCCTTGGGAGATTTTGGCCACTCTTGACACAAGACCCACACCTGAATGATATAATCTCTCCACGAGTCTCCGTAACTGCTAAGAGGGGAAAAAAACCTAAAGGAGTTTCTGGTACCGAGCCATTTCTCCAAACTCAATACAAACAAGAAAAGCTTAATTAATGTGCAGGGTACCTATCAATGTGGACGCTGTGTGGCCTGTTGCTACATAGACAAGGGCTCCAAGGTCCTAACTGATTCCTCTGGTACAGTCAAGGTTCCCATCAAACAGTTTTTTAACTGTAATTCAATGCGAGTAGTCTACCTTCTAACATGTAGGTGTGGCACAAAATATGTGGGGAAAACCATACGCCCCCTAAAGAGACGTATGATGGAGCATATTCATTCAGTGACATCGGACAGAGACACTCCAGTTGCCAGACATGCCAGACTTAATCACAGTGACTCACCCAGATGTTTTAAGTTTGCAGGTGTGGAGAAAGTACAATTGGGAAAAAGGGGAGGCGATTTGGACAGATCCTCAAAAGGAGAGAATGTTTCTGGATCCATAAATTAGATACCTTGTCTCCAAAGGGCCTTAATGAGGGCTTTTTACGTTTACCCCTTTTATAGAAACCTAGACACACTTTACAATATCTAGTATATATTAGCTAACTGTTACTATATACACCAATTAATAATTTTTTATAAATAAAATTAAATTAAAAATGATATCTACTGACCAGTGGGTATTATATACATTGAGCCTATGCATAGATCTTTTGACATTTATCTTTGTATAGATTTGGACCATGATGGACTATTACCTTGCATTATTTTATTTATATTCAAGGTTACCCAGGCACTTTTTTTTCTGGGCACCACATTGCATTGATATCACCATTTCTCTTATGGTATAGCATTTCACCCTATTTACATCATGTATAACAATTCTCCCCTTTATATATGTACATACATATACAGATATAGAAATGTACGCATAAAGACATTTTTATTCTTTCAGGATTAGCTTCCATCCGTAAATAGTTCATGTATATATTGTATTTATCTGTATAGTATGGCTGCACTGTGAATGTTTACATGGTGTGTTCAATAAAAACATGGCAACATTTCATTCTTTGTATGTTATTAGTTTAAGCAGACTGTGATTGACTATTGTTGTGACTTAGATGATGATCAGATCACATTTTATGACCAATTTGTGCAGAAATCCATATCATTCCAAAGGGTTCACATACTTTTTCTTGCAACTGTATAGTGACAGAGCTAACAAATGCTAGCTCCAGCTATCGGGACTAAGTCCCGCCCATCACTAACCTGACTGGTGGAAATACATATGATGGTAAATGGTTTATTCAAAAGGCCAATTCCTGATTTTGGCACGAAACTAGAAACACCCCCATCCCTTTGATTGGTTCAGCACTATGTCCTTTTCGATACAAATACGTGCCCAGGTCAGTACTTATGTTTATTGCCTTTGAGAAAGGCGCTCGTTTAAGCGCTGAAACGCGTTAGGCTATAAAATGATTTTTTTACTTGCACAGCACTTTTGATTTTTGCACTTTCTTTGGGGTGTCCATCTTTTGGGGAGAAGAAGCCGAATTATATTCTAGCTATTGTGGCAGGATGGCCAGGCTCTTAACAATAAACTTCAAATGCAACAGTCAGGATAAAATAGTACTGCAGTTTATTGTCACTTTCCACAATATATACAAGGTTGTGCTCTCCCACAAAAATAAAACAAAAAGAAAATAAATCCTACTCCAACTTGGAGACTTACTAAACAACAGTATTACTAATTATTCAACTGGCCAGCTAATCTGGTTCCCAGTTTTAAACAACATGAAATACAGCACTTTAAGCAGGTTTCACACAGTACCTTTTTTCTTAGAGTCTCAGAGTCTCAGGCTTAACTGCCTCCTCTCTCCCAGCTCCCCCATGTCTTCAGAGGCTAACCTGTGAAAACCCTAGTGCTGGTTAATTACATTCACCTGGTTTATAACATTTAAGGGGTGACTCCCACCAATTAACCCCATCATGCTGGGAATAGAGAGTGCTCCAATCTATTACTAACAAACAAAAGCCTCTCTGACCCTGCCACACTATGGGAATTATTATAATTAGTGAGCCTATATAGATGTGGGGCTACTAGTAATTAATAGGGTATTATCCAGACAGCAGTGGTTTAGTTAGCGCTATTCTACCGAATATTTACCCAGTCTCGTTTCATTTCGTACGGGTTTATATTCTAGCACCTAGTATTAGTATTATCTGATACTATCTTGGGTGTATGCATTAGAAGTGAGTTATTATTTATGTATTCAGCTTCTTTGATAGGAGCCAAGTTCTTTTTACTTAGGGTTACTATTTCACTGCACATACCCAGTATGTTAAAAATGAGACAAACAATCACAAAGTTACATACAATGTAGCAAATTTTAGTTTGTGCTCATACAGACTGGTTACAACTCTGGTCATTCTTTTCTTTGAATTAAGTGGGGCTTGTGGATTAGTGAGGACTCCTAGGCAGGCTTCGATTTAATTTAATTTATTTTCTAAGAACTAGCTGTCAGAATCTTTATAGGTTCCTTTATGCTATATAGGAGGGCACTCTCTGTATTTAGCTACTTTATTTTGAACTATACTCGTTCCCCTGAAGATTTATACTAGTTGAAGGGTTTTTGTTTGTTTCATGTATATTAAGATTTACAATAAATATGGTTTTAAACTGTAATAGTTACTCTGAAGTATCCC
The DNA here is from genome assembly GCA_933207985.1 of Pelobates cultripes. Classification (NCBI taxonomy): domain Eukaryota; kingdom Metazoa; phylum Chordata; class Amphibia; order Anura; family Pelobatidae; genus Pelobates; species Pelobates cultripes. The sequence continues at coordinate 76,165,887 of OW240919.1, read as the reverse complement.
ATTTGTGTACCTTGGAAGGTTTGTTCTAGGGTCAATTTTTCTTTTCTACTTATATTTTATATGACATATAATTTTCCCAATAAATTTTCTGTTTCTATGTATCCGTTTGCGTTGATTAGTAATAACACAGAATTTGAAGAAATATATACACACTGCATTCATTGTCTTTGTTCAAATGACAAGCTATTATGTGATGTTCTTTATACATTTTATGGTATAATTACATTATATGGTATGGTATAATAAATTGTAGATATTTTCACATCTTTCTAGTATTTAGAATGCAGCATTCTATGTATATATTGTTGCATCGTATATTAATAATACCAATAGAAAACTAGATAACTGTACCTGCTAAATCCATGAATGAAGCAGGGTTACCGACCACCTGATCGTGGTTTGAAAAAATGAAAATCATCTCCCCTCCATCTTTTCATTAACATTTTAGATGAACGATACCATGAGACCTTTGGATAAAAAGCAGGTGTGGGAGTCATACTAAATTCATTCTTACATAAATATTTACAGAGCTAATTAGGCACAATGAATAGTAATTATCAGAAAATGTGTGTGAAGTAAAGCAAATGGCATGAAATATGTAACAGGACTTTTCCATATATACGTTTTAGTAGAACATAATAAAGACTGAGAAAAACATAATTTTCACAATTATAGTAAGTACCATTTTAATTACATGCTTAACTTGAAAATAAAGAATGACATATTTATAACTAGAACTACAGTTAAACAATGTTACTCATCAAATAACCATCAATGCTTTCATATCTGGCTTGTTGGTTTAACATTCTTTTTTTCCCCTCAAAAACAGCATTAACACAAAAGAGAAAATATATGAGCTGCCCATTTGGCTTATTCATGAAAGACAAAAATATAGTTCCTCTAATTGTAGGTAACTTAAAAGTACTGCCAAACCTTTAAAAAAATGTTTCAGAATAGATTTCTGATAATTAAAAGGCATATTAAACTCTTCACTACCAGGCGGTTTGCAAAAAAACACCACCAGAGTCGGAGTATTTTGGATGCCCTGGAAATTAATGATTAGATGTATTATTAATTTCAGTATGCATAAATAGGAGATGGAATGGAGAACAAAACTTTTTGTTGATATATTTCATGGGTAATATACTATAGGCTTAAAGGACCACTATAGTGCCAGGAAAACATACTTGTTTTCCTGGCACTATAGTGCCCTGAGGGTGTCCCCACCCTCAGGGTCCCCCTCCCCCCCGGCTATGGGGAGATGAAAGGGGTTAAAATTTACTTTTTTCCAGCGCCGGGCGGGGAGCTCTCCTCCTCCGATCCTTCTCCTCTCTACTCCCTTTCGGCTGAATGCGCACGCGCAGCAAGAGCTGCACGCGCATTCAGCCGGTCTCATAGGAAAGCATTCATATGGCTTTCCTATGGACGCTTGCGTGTTCTCACTGTGATTTTCACAGTGAGAAGCACGCAAACACCTCTAGCGGCTGTCAATGAGACAGCCACTAGAGGCTTTAGAGGCTGGATTAACCCTATTATAAACATAGCAGTTTCTCTGAAACTGCTATGTTTATAAAAAAAATGGGTTAATCCTAGAGGGACCTGGCACCCAGACCACTTCATTAAGCTGAAGTGGTCTGGGTGCCTAGAGTGGTCCTTTAAGTTACGAGCATAGAGGCAGCACAAGACCAAGGAGACATTGAATTTTCATTATACATTATATACAGTTGTGCTCAAAAGTTTGCATACTCTTGGAGAATTGGTAATATATGTACCATTTTTAAAGAAAACATGAGTGAGCAGGAATAACACATTCCTTTTATTTCTTATGGGATTCATATTCAGCTGTAGGTTATAATGATCTATTAAGCGCTGACACTTTCACTTTGTATATCTGTTTTAAAGATTTGGGGAATAATCTTTTTTGTGTTTAGCTACTAATACTCATATGTTATTTCACCACTATTTACAGTTTAATTTATTTTTGTTTAAAATTGTGTATACGCAATTGTGGGATATGGCTGCCTACCCTGGCAATCATCTATACACAATTGGCTATGTAAATGGGGATATTCATATAACATATCATTGTGTCTTGACTGTTGTGAAAAGCTATAAAGTGAATTGAAAATTTATTTTAAAAAGCAAAGTCTGAAATATTCTACTAGGCTAAGATGCAGAGTTTTTAGAGACTACGCTATTTTGGTCTTATCTACAACTTAGCACAATACCATTGTGTTTTCCCCTCTGGTAGCAAATGAATATTGCCCATAGCTAGTTAATTTGTATTATGTAAGATAAGTAGTGGAGTTTCTTGATGTCATTTCATGCTTTTCAATATTAGAATTAGGGTCTCTTACTCATTGTGCTTCTGTAGCTGTAGTCTGTTACCCAATAGTAGATATACTGTAAGTGAGGAACTGTTACAGTCATCAACGCCTCACAAAGAAGCAAATTGTAAGGCATATCCACTAAAGTGAGAATTATCAAGAGTTCAAAGCGAATTTTTAATTTTAGACCACCACATGCAAGTTGGAAAAATTCTCCAAGTCAGTTGAGTTTTCAGTTATATATTGTCCAAAAATTTTACATTAAACTGAATAACTCTGACAATTTCATTCTTTGTTTAGACCTAATTTCCAAAGAGGATCCTTCATCCTCATTTTATTTCAATTTTACTGTAGGCCAAACTTGTTTTGTTGCATCTAATTGTATGCATGGTTTGTCCATTACACTGTGCTGCAGTATATGTTGTAAAATGTTCATAATAATGTAAAAAGTATTTTCAGTATTCTTCATAGATGTCTGGAATCATTATTGCACTTCTTGACATTTTGATAACTAGTCATAAATCACCTCTACCTTTCCAGGTGACAGTCTCTCACAAATGGCTGTTATTATTAAGAATCTCATGTTTGTTGTTGTTATTTTTAGGGAATCAGTTGTTTCCATTTTACCTACACTAGCAGTTTTCATTTTGTTCTAAACATGATGGTTTGTGATTTGCAATTAAGAATAGTACAAGTGCCACATGTATTTCATATTACTAAAAAAAGAGATGTCTCCTTTCCTGTCATATCTGGTTTTTTTTTGTTGGATAATGTTGACAGCTTTTTTTTTTACTTTTTTCTAACTTTCTGGTACTGTACATACTTTGGTGTCAGTTGCAGTTTTTATAATTGATTTCTTCATGTTACTAAGATCCAATATTCCTTTCGATTTCAAGCCCTTGTTCTGCCATATCATATTCACTCCCTAAGAAACCTAATTTTTTTTACCAATAAACATAATATACATTGTTCCTGAACAAATAGTTTGGATTTGTCTTATATATTGCAAAGTTTTTTGCTCCCTATAAATATAGTCAATTATATAGAGAAAATTTCAGTAATGGTGAGAGCATTATTTTGACACATGTAAGATATTACGTAATGCAATTTAAAGTGTAGTACTGTAAATTTGTTAAGCAAACAAAATATACATCCAACACTTTATACAAATAAATAATATGATGGGAAAACACTTATCTTAATAGATAGTGGTATCCTTCTCCATGAATATGCCAGACTATATTCCTTTTATATAGTACGAAAAACAGCAAGTATATTGGAGAATGTGGTTGCAGATCTACAAACAAAATTGGGGAAACACAAAAGGAACATATATAGTGTAACACTGTTATATGAAAAATAAAATTACGCAAACACAAATTGCACTCACAAGATGTAGTCAAATATATCGCAGAAGGGTGCTGTTAAGACCTGCAGTGGTTATGGTACTGCGGTCTTCTATTCCTTTCCCAACAGCTGAGCATAAGTGATTATAGCTGCAGCAGGGAGTAGAGGAATAGTGTAGATGAATGCACTTTCCAAGACAATTCTCCCCAGAAAATAGAATATACCCCAAACATGAGCCTAGACTTCATGAAGGGTGTAACAGGAATGAAGTTTATTGAAAACACACAGGCTTTTATGAGAAATCCTCCTGCAAGAGGACCTCCCACAGCAAACAAAGACAACAGCCAATCAACATACAGATTTACAGTAATACACGCCCTCTCTCTGCCTGGGAGATATTGAGATAAGTTAAGGAATAAACCAATTATCTCCAGGCAGAGAGCACACAATTTCCCCAAAACTTAAAACACCACTTTCCCCACAAGGTATCCCCACAAGGTATCCCCACAAGGTATCCCCACAAATTACATATCCCCTGATATCCAGATCGGTTCAGGGGTTCTTAAAAAGTATGGAAGTCATATTTTACCGACCACACACGAGGCTCCTGCCCAAAACAGTTCCACAAATTCAGCGTGTGCGGTCAGTCAAGTCAGAAAAAGGTAAAAAACAAACAAAGTACCGAATGGATCCTCCAGGCTCATAGGAGCGATTGCTCCCCTTGTCCGTTCACACAAAACTATTGAATGGTGCTCTCCTGGTGGCTCAGCAACTAAAGGAAGCAGGCGTTCGGTAGTTTCAGCCGTGGTTCATGCGGTCGAGTGTCCGATTTTAGTTCCAGACACTCGACGACCAAGTCCCACTGCCTCCTTTTGTTCGAACAAGATGGCTGCCGTTTTCTGTTCCACGTGGCATTCGGCTATACAAACAGTGGCCGCCCAGAGAGAGCGCTTAATAGACGGATCCTTTGCAGTTAATGAGCCAGGAGGGTGGTCGGTGTTCGGTAGTTTCAAACTACCGAACCAATAGAGTCAATATGCAGCAAATAATGTACAAAAAGCCGAACATAGGAGAAAATACCGAACCAAAGTCTATTTTCTTCACAATACTCCCCCTTAGTTCCATGGGTCGGCATACCCGCCTAGACCCTGCCGGGTTGGCTAGGGGATGTCCGGGTAGCAAAATTAAACATCCAAGTCGGTTTGGTGGAAAAGCCCATCTGCATTGCCGTTCTGCTTGCCCGGGCGGTATTGCAGCGTAAAATTGTATTGCTGCAACGCTAAACTCCAGCGCAGCAACCGGGGATTGTCTCCAGAGACTCGGCTGAGCCAAATGAGGGGGTTGTGGTCAGTAAGTAGGGTAAAAGCATGGCCATAAAGGTACGGTTGGAGTTTCTTTAAGGCCCATACTAGCGCCAGGCATTCTTTTTCCACGGTGGCATAGCTGACCTCTCGAGGTAGCAACTTACGGCTGAGATATGCCACCGGGTGCTCCATGCCATCTTCCCCCACCTGGCTCAGCACGGCTCCCAGCCCAAACATGGAGGCATCTATATGAACGAGAAATGTTTTATTAGGTCTAGGGCCATCAATACTGGAGCTTCACTCAAAGCCGTTTTAAGTCTCTGGAATGCCGTTGCACACTCCGGGGACCACACTACCTGCTTGGGTAGGGACTTTTTGGTCAGATCAGGTTTTGCTAGGGTGCTATACTCAGGGACGAACTTTCTATAATACCCTGCTGTGCCTAGGAAGGCCAATACCTGCATCTTGGTGCGGGCTGGGGCCAATTGGCTATGGCCTCTACTTTGGCTGGTTCGGGGCACTGTTTCCCAGACCCTACTCTATTGGACCTCTGCCATACCCACATGGCATTTCTTGCGTTTCAGGGTCAGGCCGGCTTCTTGTAACTTCCCAAATACCGTAGCCAAGTGTGACAGGTGTGCCTCCCATGTGCCACTATAGATGGCAATATCATCTAGATAGGCACATGCGAAGTCCTGCATTCCCTCCAGAAGTCGGTCCGCCATCCTTTGAAACGTAGCTGGGGCATTCTTCATCCCACACGGCATAACCCGAAATTGGTATAGCCCGAATGGGGTGACGAATGCCGACCTAGGGATGGAGGCCGGGTCTAGCAGAATTTGCCAGTATCCTTTGCACAGGTCCAGGGTAGTTAGGAAGGGCCCTCTGGCCATGCGATCGAGCAAATCGTCAATCCGTGGCATGGGGTGTGCGTCAGTGATAGTCCGGTCGTTCAGTTTCCAGTAATCAATACAGAAGCGAGTCGTACTAAAACCACCGGAGATGCCCAGGGACTTTGGGAAGCCTCAATAACCCCTAATTCTAACATTTCTTGGATTTCTTTCCACATGCTAGTCCGTACTGCTGCCAGGATATGGTACGGCTGTTGCCGTAATGGGGTTTCCACCTGCGTCTCCACCTGGTGCACTGCGGCAGAGGTGTACCCGGGTAGGACCAAGAATTTCTCCCATAACCCGACCTGTTCTAAGGTACCTTGGTTAGCTGCCAGCAGGTCGGGTAAAGGGAGCCCTTCACTATCATCCGTGGATGGGGCACAGATAGCGGCCACGTCCTCGGAGCGCTCGAAGTACGGTTTCAACATGTTCACATGAAAGGCTCATCTGATCCTTTCATCTGAACATTTGGCTACAATATAGGTGGTGTCGCTAATCCGTTCCACCACTTTAAATAGCCCCTGCCAAGCTGCCTGGAGCTTGTCCTTTTTGGAAGGTCTGAGGGCTAGTACCTTTTGCCCTACCTCCAGGTTCCTATCTCGTGCTCCCCGGTCATACCATTGTTTCTGACGTTTCTGGGCCGCCTGCAGGTTCTCCCGCGCTGATTCGGTCAGGGCCTGCAAGCGGTCCCAGAACTCCAGCACGTATGGCAAAACTGGGATCCCTTCCTCTCCTGTGTTGCCCTCCCAGTGCTCCCGTATGAGGTCCAGGGGTTCCCGGACTTTTCTCCCGTATAGGAGTTCGAAGGGGGAGAACCAGGTGGACGCCTGAGGCACTTCCCGGTAGGCACACAGGAGATGAGGTAGAAATTTCTCCCATTGACCGTAGGACTCTGTGAACGCTGTGACCGTCAGTCTGGGGGTGGTAGGGGGAGCTAAAAAACGGTTTTACCCCGCAGCTTTGCCACAACTGTTAAGTTACAGTTGCCGTGAACTGGGTTCCCTGGTCTGAAAGTATTTCCTGGGGGAACCCTACTCGGGAAAAGATCCTGACTAGAGCCTCTGCTACTGTCTCTGCCTCAATGTTGGAGAGCGTTACAGCCTCAGGGTACCTGGTGGAGTAGTCCACCACCGTGAGGATGTAGCGCTTACCGGAGGAGCTGGGTTTGCTGAGAGGCCCTATCAGATCTACTGCCACTCTGTAGAACGGTTCTCCTATTATAGGTAGGGACCATAACTTGGCCTTAGGGTGATCCCCCCTTTTCCCTATCCTTTGACATGTGTCACATGTCCTGCAGTAGGTCTGCAAATCTTTGGATATCCCTGGCCAGAAGAATGTCTGGGCAAAGTGGTCCTTAGTTTTCTTGATACCAAGGTGTCCTGCTAGCGGGATATCATGGCTGAGCTTTAGAAGCTCTGCCCTGTATTTACAGGGTACGACTAACTGTCTTTTTATAACTTGGGCTATCCCCTTTCCCACTCCCCCTGTGACCCTATATAGCAGTCCCTTGTCCCAGTGGAAGTTCTCGTGGGCATTACCTTCCTTAGAGGTTACTGCCTTCCTGTAACCTGCTAAGGTAGGATCTGACTGCTGGGCTTGACCAAAGTCTTGGGGAGTGCCCCAGAAGAGAATGCTTAATAGACGGATCCTTTGAAGTTAATGAGCCAGGAGGGTGGTCAGTGTTCGGTAGTTTCAAACTACCGAACCAATAGAGTCAATATGCAGCAAATAATGTACAAAAAGCCAAACATAGGAGAAAATACGAACCAAAGTCTATTTTCTTCACAGGTGCCTCCCCCGATAGTATTGGGGGGCTAAACCAGGACGCCTCTTCCTGTAGCAATTACGCTGCGAGTATGGAGAGCCAGACTCAGGAGTCAGGATTTGGAGCAATAGGTTTTTGTTCCATAGGGGGACTGGGAACCGGAAGCTCTCCCCAAATATAAATAATTATGTGGTCCATATAAATCTTTTTAGGTTGTTATATACACATCCATTGTGTCTAAGTTACTTTCTGCCAGTTTATTATTATTCTGTAGATCTAACAGGGAAGAAAAAACATTAAATCACATATACCGCAGGTGGAACGCATGATTACTGCTGAATGGAACGCAAACGTCACTACTATGCGCCACTGAAGAACGGCGCACCGGAAGTGACACACAGAAATAGGAAACAAGCTTCGATCGCACCGGAAGATTTGAACATCTTCGAACAGATAACGAACAGCTGAGGAACGTGAGTAAACACCATTGGAACTACTAACAAGAGCCATTTATAAAGAGAGAGACTCAGGGGGGCGGGTTGTATACTGCTTTGATTGCATAGTGATTGTTTTATTTTATCACTCTGCTTGTTCATTTTATTTTCTATTCATTTTTGTAGTGCAAAATTTGTGTTTGCACAATTTTATTTTTCATATAATAGTGTTACACTATATATGTTCCTTTTGTGTTTCCCCAATTTTGTTTGTAGATCTGCAGCCACATTCTCCAATATACTTGCTGTTTTTCGTAGTACTGTAAATAACAGATGTATCACAAAAAAGTGTACACAAAGAGAGATATAGGCTCATAGTCCAGAGTCTTATTTAGATTTTGCAGGCTAAGTGCCATAAAAAGTGGTATTCCCTCAATTTAGTGTGGCAGCCACAACACATTGCAGGATCTTCCAGCAACTATATCTGGCAGTAGTTCATTTATCCATGTCCTATAAAACTCCTGACATAGCTGTCAAAGGCTTTACTGAGTTCAAATCAAAGAAAGAAGAACTTATATTGCAAAATCACCACTTCCTCGGTGTAACAGTCTGCTCTTTAAAGAAGATAAAAACTACCACTCTTTCCAAGGGATCCCCTCTGTAACACTGCAAGATATTTGTACCTCAACCTGTCCACCTACAAGTTCTACAACATTTTTACTATGCGCCAGTATCCAGTCATGGAGGTCTAAGAAAGACTCTTAAAAATGTACAATGACATTTCTGGTGGCCTTATGACAAATATATGTTGCTTAATGTATCACTTATGTCTGTTCCCAGGAAATTCATACATAAACAGCTGGAGTCACCTAACTGTTGACTAACTCTAGTCACATGGATACAACACTATCATGGTGGTGGTTGTCCATTTCAGCAAAATGGCCCATTTTGATTTTGTCAAGGGTCTTCCTTCTGCAAAACTAATTTACTTTATATTTGTAATAAGTGGGGGGATGTGATTAACAGCCAAACTGTATGCCAATGAAGTGTTATTGTGTTCTAATACAGGGATTCAAGCCCCCATTCTACCCTTAGGCAATAATGGAGTCCTCTGTGAAGCACATGGCTTAGTAACATATACTAGCCTATTTCAAATGTACTATGTATTGTTTATTTGTTTGATTAAGCCTTTATTAATAAATATTATTGAATTGCCGAAAGCAAGGAGTGTGGACTCTGAATTTACACTCGGTTTTTAAGTTATTATTTTTAGTTATTAATGTTATTATTAATTCCAAGTTTATTTCAACTTGCGAGTTAAACATTTATTACAATATTATATGATGAGATTTGCAGAGTACATGGAATAGCCAAGTTCATTTTGTAAGACAGAGATACCCAATTCCCCAAAAAGGTTTTTGTGTGCCTATTGTCAGTCTACACATATCATGGTTGATTTGTCTACAGCCTTTTTACCCAGTCAAATGGAAAGACCAAAAGAACCAACCAAGCCCTCAAAACCTTGAGTTGTTATACCACCAACCAGCAATCTGATTGAAAGGATCGTTTGAATTCTGCCACATTTGCATTCAATTTATAGGACCATTTTAATATGGATTTCTCCAGTGTTGGCACAACTCGATTTGCCTAGGCAGAACCATATCCATACCACATTTTATTTGTCTTTGCTGAAACTCGTTACAGGCAACTCATGCCTTGCTAGAATTCCTCCATCTCTGGATCTGGTCATAGTTTCTAATGAACAAGAATATGAAGTCCACAATATACTGGACACTCGTATAAGGCAGGAAATCCTTGAGTACTATATCCTCTAGAATAGATATGAACCAGAGGAGAGGTCCTGGGAATCCGCTTCCAACGTTCATGCTCTACGTCTCCCTAGAATGTTTCATTGTCACCATCCTGATCGTCCTATGCCTGCAAGCCTCTGGAGGTGACTCAGGTTCTGTCAAACCCATGCTGATTAACTGGCTCTACCTTGCTGCATTTCTCCTTAGACTCTGAGAGGTGTCACACTGGCATGCAGTGTCCCTAATAAAGGTTGGATTGTTGAATCCTCCTCAACAGCTCCCTTTGTGGCATTCTTTTGAATGCTGGTACTGAACACACAATGTCAATACAGACACCATGTCTCTTGTATCAGCCTGAATGCAGAGCCCCTCGGACTATGGGAAATAACTGTTGATTCTCTGTGCAGTCCGCCTCCCTGGGCATGTATGAGCCAAATATTGGCTCATTTAAAAGGAAAAGTTGTACTGTGCTCCCCTAACTGGTACACTATAGTGTTATTACTAGATCCTTTGTTGTGTGACCTTTCTGTGACCTTTCTGCTCGTTTACTCATTCATGGACCTACCTTTCTGCTATTCTGACCTTACCTTTGCTTTGCCAATAGTGATACCCAGAGCCGGTGCAAGGATTTTTGCTGCCCTAGGAAAAAGTAAAGTTTGCCGCCCCCCCATGTGACATCCCAATGCCCCACCCATATCATCTGCCATGTTAACTAACTGCTGCAGTGCCGCCGTGTTTACATTAAAAGACCTGCAGGGACAGGCTATGGACACCAGAACCACTACATTAAGCTGAAGTGGTTCTGGGGACTAGAGATTAGTGCCACAAATAATATACTAGATTGCCTACTTACAACCAGATGAGGATGATAATGGGCTCTAGCTGCAGTCTGGCTCCATTGGTCTGGTGTAGAACAGGCTCCCTGGAGGCTGTTTGTAACTGTGGTCACAAAAATCAATGTTCTGGGAGAATGGGTAGCAGCTCCATTTTTTTTAAGGCCCTTTACACAGCTCAGGGTCTGGGTCCCAGGGTCCACTTTCATGTTCCACCAATGAGTTTGTTCACAGGGGGTGGAGTAGGGGGATGTCCGGATATGTGTGTAAGGAATGCATTGTGTGAATCTGTGTTTGTATGTGTAAGGGCTGCAGGGTGTGTTTCTGTGTATGTACGGGATGCATTGAGTGTGTGCATCTGTAAGGGGTGCATTGAGTGTGTGTAAGGAATGCATTGTGTGTTTCTGTGTGTGTAGGGGATGCATTGTGTGTAAGGGTTGCATTGCTTGTGTGTGTGTGTCCGTGTGTGTAATGCATTGTGTGTTTTTCTGTGTGCAAGGGATGCATTGTCTTTGTGTGTAAGGGGTGCATTGTGTGTGTGTGTGTGATGGATGTCAATCTCTTCTCCCCCCTCTCCCTCCCTTGTCCCTCTCTTCTCCCCCCTTGTCCCTCTCTTCTCACCCTCCCTTGTCACTCTCTTCTCCCCTGCTTGTCCCTCTCTTCTCCTCCCTCCTTTGTCACTCTCTTCTCCCCTCCCCACTCTCATTCCCCCATCAATTCCCCTCCCTGTCAATTTCTTCCCCTCCCTGTCAATTTCTGCCCCCTCCTGTCAATTCACCCCCTCCTGTCAATTCACCCCCTCCCTGTCAATTTCCCCTGTCAATTCCCCCTCCCTGTCAATTCCCCCTCCTGTCAGTTCACCCCTCTCTGTCAATTCACCCCTCTTGTCCCAATTCCCCCTCCTGTCAATTCCCCCTCCTGTCAGATTCACCCTCTCTGTCAATTCACCCCTCCTTGTCAATTCCCCACCTGTCCATTTCCCCCCACCTGTCCATTTCCCCCCCCTCCTGTCACCCTCTCCTGTCAGTTCACCCCCCTCTGTCAATTCACCCCTCCTGTCAATTCCCCTGGCTGTCAATTCACCCCGTCAATTCCCCGTCCATTCCCCTCCTGTCCATTCCCCCCTCCTGTCCATTTCCCCCTCCCCTGTCCATTTCCCCCCTCCCTGTCCCATCCCCGTCCATTTCCCCTCCCCTGTCCATTCCCCCCCACCTGCCCATTTCTCCCCCCATGTCAATTTCTCCCCCTACCTCCCTGTAGCGTGGCCAAGCCCTCTATGGTATGGTCCGCGGGTACAGGGAGCTTTTGTTTCCTGTACCCGGCCGGACTAACAGGAAGTACACACTCAGTGTGCACTTCCTGTTAGTCCGGCCGGGTACAGGAGACAAAAGCTCCCTGTACCTGTGGACCATACCATAGAGAGCTTGGCCACGCTACAGAGAGGGAGTGACAGGAGGGAGCGCTGAGCGGTTCCCTCTTGTCAGTCCCTCTCCTCAGGCTGCGCCCAGGCGGTGCGGTCCGCCCTCATGGACGCACCGCCCGGGCAAAGCTGCAGCCACCTGAGGCTCTCTACAGAGCGCTCGGCGGCTGCAGCATGAGCGGGGCCGGCGCTCCTGGCGGCGCCCCCTCCCAAGGGGCGCCCTAGGCGGCTGCCTAGTCCGCTTTACAAGTAGCGCCGGCCCTGGTGATACCTCATTTTGGTTTACTAAATAATTATCAATTACAGTATTCTGAGCACCTGCTGCTTTATAGCCTGACATTCTGGAAGGATTCCTCCTCGGGAATGCATTTGCATCATACCAACTAACTATGAGGACTTGCACAGGCAGAAATATACTCTTTCAGCCCTTTAAAGTTACACTGTTGAGATCAAAATAAATTCAGCTTAATTAAATGCTTTTGGTGTATAGATCTTGTCTCTGCAGTTTGACAGCTCAATTCTCTGCCATTTAGTCAAATCACTTTGTTTAAACAGCCCTAGGCACTCGTCCTCTGACCGTGACACACACGGCCTCCACATACACTTTCTGAAAAGATTTTAAAGTTTTAGCTTCTCTTATTGCACAATCTGTTTAATTTTGAATTTTTATCTCCTGCTTTCTTAATAACCTGCTAGAGCCTACAACAGCCCTGTGTGTGATTATGGGTCAATTAAGAGAACTGCAGATAAAGGAAACACACTGTGCTGTGAAAATGAAACCATTTGCTTAGGTAAAAAGGTACACTCCTGTACTCTCCATTTTCCTAATAACAATGTGTAAATTTGGGGTTAGACACTGAATGTTTCACTTAAGCTTCCAATTCAGTTATTGTTCTTAAATTATGTAATTTGCATGCAAATTTGAATATTAGACTTCTAGAGTGTTTTTTCCCCCCTTAAACTGGCAAAAGTGACCATATCCACAGACATAGACTAACCCTCAAAGCAGAGGCGGCTCTCTAATTGGGCGATTAAGGCAGCTGTCTAAGGCCTTGCACTGATTGGGACCTCATGGCCGCCTAAATCAACATGTCGGGTCTTCGATCTATGACTGAGTACAAGGCCCCTCCGCTCAGTCTGCCTTGACTGAGAGCCAGCCTGCAGTCTGTAGCTCTGCCAGGTGCAGAGCTGCAGACTGAGGTGTCTTGCGATCTACAGCTAATCAGAGCGTTGTTGCAGGTTACCATGACAACACTCTGACTGGAGATCGTGAGACTTACCACGTGGACTGCAGCTCTGCATTTGACAGAGCTGCACACTGGATAGGGAGCCCACCAGACCACCAGGGATAGAGCCAACCCACTGGACCACCAGGGAATCAATTTATTAAAACTAGGTATTTATGACCCCCTGTCACAGTCCCCCTACCACCTCAGACTATGTCCCAGCCCCCCCCCACCTCCTACCCTGTCACAGTTCCCCGCCACCCCTACCCTGTCAGAGTCCCCTTACCCCCATACTCATAAACCCTTCCAATCCTGTCCTCCAACTGTGCCACACTCATCCCAACCCCTGTCACACACAGGTAGACAATGCCAGATAGATTCAGAAATACACACACCACATTTTTGTATACACAAATGCAAGACTATGTAACCATACCCTGCATTATATAAACAAATTAGCATAATTGCTAATTAAATGTGTTTATTGCAAATTCATTTAGTTTGCAAACTATGTCATAATTACAGTCAGAGAACTCACAGGGAGCCACTACACTGCAAGCCTCTGAACAATGAATACAGAGATTAGCTCTCTGTATCCAGTGATGCAAGCTTGTCCTTCAATACAACTACGGCACCTTATACACACTATGCAACCCCAATTTTTTATTTTTTTAGCTTTGGCTGTTATTTGGGGCTTCATGTTTGAGTTTCGCCTAAGGCCTCACAAAGTCTAGAGCCGCCACTGTCTCAAAGTGCTGGTGAGTGATTGGAATATTGATATATACTGATATTAATATACATAGAGTCTACAAATATAAAACTTCTGATATTTCCAATGACCTAAGTGGATTAATATCCTAGACTTTAATCTTTGCTTTAACTGTGCCTATTATGACTCTCTAAATAGCACTCCCATTACTGTGTTATAAGAGACTAAAACACAACTATTAAACCACTTGGCGCTCTAAAGGGGTTGTTTTGGTCACATGTCCCTATTTCCCATTGTTTACTCAAAGGCCATATGGAGGCTTTAACTATTTCCCACATGGCTGCTGTGAAATAATACTTCCACCATTTGCTAAAAAAGGATTCTGTTGAACCCTGCACCACAAAGATAGACTTAGCCTCATTACCTGGTCTCCTGGCAGATCCAGCCCTCGATATTTCTAGTTTCCTTCTCCTAAGCAGTTGTTGTTCCTTATTACATGTGTATGTCTATTATATTTTCCCATTTAGATTTCTGAAATGCTTCTTCAAAGTTCAACTCTCTAAACACACATTATTAAATATAATTTAATCTATCTGTCAATCCATCTATCTATAGTTCATAATTTTATTATCCTGTAAAAGGCTTCCAATTGCACATATTTTGTTTCCTTACACTTCACAGTCATTTTGGCTGGCCCTTTCAAGTGAAAAACCTTTAATTGGGTCCAATTAGTCTCAAGGTCACCTACAATCCATATTCATTCAGTGCACTAAAAGGGATGTCAAGATAAAAAAAATCTACTTCTACAATGCCTTTTCTGAGACATTGGATGTCCACAGTATTCTATATGTAATTGTATTCTAATAGGATAATAAAAGAATCCTTTAGCATGGCCATAAGTCAAGGACTTTGTTGTGTAGATAATCTTTCTAAAGAGAAAAAAAACATTTTTCTGTTTTAATCTTGATGGATATCTTATGGCGAGTTGGTCTCTAAAGATATTCGGCAAACTGTCTATTTTTTGATAAGATCTTTTAATATACAAACCTTTCTTTTAAGCACGTGCGTTGAAATAAAAAAAGTGTTAATCATATTGTTTCAAGAACTATATATTAATAATCTGTATCTTATATTGAAATTGTTGGAGCTATACATTTATCTAAAAGATCTGATATCATGTACATTTTTAGAATTGGGTTGCTGGAATTCACGTGTATTTACGAAACATATAGATCATATAGAGCCAATGAATTACTATTTCCATGCATATACAATAAAGAAACTAAACAACAATTGAATACAAACAATACATGCCAGAAGAACTACATAATATTTCAGATAGAAGTGTTTTGGAGTGTTACCTCTCTATATTATGCAATTTAATGTACTGTATAATGGTATACAACGCTTAGAGTCCCCTTAATGCTATAAATGTATGCAGTACAAAATAGGCCATAATTCACCTTTTATTAAAAAATAATGAACATTTGTTAAATATAATGTTTATATGTTTAACAAGATGGCTGTTTGAATGTTCTTGGAAAATGTTTATAAAAAAATACGGTATACAAAAATAAGCATGTGAAAAAAAATACATTATCCATTCTGTCATCTAGATGCAAGCTTCCCTAACAATTGCTGTCCCTCCAAACACTACTTATCCTTTCCTTCACTTTCTAACTTAGATTTTCAAGCACATTATAACTACATTTTTGGGATTACCGGTATACTGTTTTTTGTATATGGCATCACTAGATGATTTGCTAAAATAGGGCCATATGCTATCTAAAGGTTTCTGTTATCTTCAATTGAGAGGGATTAATAATATTTCAGGCCATATTTAACAACGTCCTACCAGTCAACAGCAGCTTCTTTTAGTTGCCAGTTTTATCAGCGCACACTAAATCTCACACCTCAAGATTTTATCAAATCCCCATCTTACTGCAGATGACGTATTTTAGATTCAGTTCAGCCTTCTAGGCCAGTTTAGAGTATGAAAAAATATGTATGGAATTTGCACTTTCCATAAATACATTCATGCAGATGTGGTAGGAGCTGTACATTTGATTTAGATATGGTATAGAAGTCCATAAAGAATTCACTTGCGGTTAAGTTATACATGTCTGCCAAAAGTCAATCCATCACATTCTTTGCCAAATTCAAGGAGGTTCTTGTCCATCATAAATCAAAATTATGTAATTTGTAATCACCACAACAAAGTAGCACTTTTGTGATGTTCTGTGTGTTTGCTAGGGCCCATTTGCCACATCTGCTAGGGCACATTTGCCAGTGACTATGCCAAGCCACACTTATAGTAGGTTCTCTGTCAAACAAAGGAATTGAAAACAAGGCTGCATAGTGTAGGTGGGTAATGATATTTTCCATTTAGCAATGTTTAATAAGACATATCAGAATTGCTGGACACAATTTAGTAAAACAAAATTGGTATGTTGACGAGCGATCCTTTCATCGATTGCATTAGACTTTACTTGACTTTTGCATGTAAAAAAAAATTCTACAGAAGATGTCTGTGCTCTTTCAGATAGCAATCCATACTAATTGCATGATAAATCTGTGAAAAGATATAGTGATACTTTTGATGCATATGAGACATGGAATACCAGACTGTTTCTAGATATGACTGTGCACACTCAGTTTTTGCTCGCTTTTTGCAAGATCTGTTCTTTTTGTTGCAGACAAAACATAATTCAGGCTGTTATAAACACTGTTGGTAAAAAGATACATTCTTATACTCTGTATTATCCCAATTTAAATGAATAAATTCGGGGTCAGACATTGAAGGTTTCACCCAAGCTGCCTCCAATTCAGTTATTGTACTTAAATTATGTAAGTTGAGTGCAAATAAGAACCCGAGTAAATAACCTCTAGAGTGTTTTTATTTCTTAAACTGTCAAAAACTTATACATTTTTAACTCATAAAAATATTGTTTTGCAAAAACTTGCTCATGCAGAAATCGAGTATATTTTTATTCTTCTTAAATACAGTACACAGTGTTTAAAAATACAGTAAACTTTGACATATAGAATTTTTTAATAAGTTTTATTTTGGAAAAGTGTTTGTAAATTCTAGACAGGCTGCCAGCATGTTATATAATGAACAGTTTGGGATCATTCAGGCTAAAATTAATAAAACATTCATGCTTGACCTCTGTCTAGGCTTTAGTCATTATTTTCATATTCAGATAAAATTTGATATTCAAGGCGTTTTTTATTTGTGAAATTGGGCTGATGCGAAATGGAGCAAAATGTCAGAATGGAATTTTAAAAAGGTGATCTATGGACAGAGAATGAGATAATTTGTACTGATGGGATACTTATAATGCTTCTTATGAAGAATAATACTTCTAATTCCTTTCATGGTTTGTATGTGTCTGCAAACCGTGAACAAAACTGTTGCCTATTTGAAATAATAATTGAGAGACCTTTGTCACAATCTTTATTAGCTAGTACATTTAACTGAAGGTTAAATGTTTAGTGTTAACAGCAATATAGAATATTGAATGACAGAAGTCATTCTCTGCATTCTGCAGCTAACCTTATAATAGTCATATACAATATATGTCATCATGAAAAACTGGTTCTTACAGTAAAAACCAAAGAAAAAGTTACCTGCGCTCTCTCCTTAATTCCTATGTATATTTAAACAAATGGAGGACCACTGGAGGGAATGCCCACCTGCCAACGCCAAGGCAGACCCCCTTAGGTGGGTCCTACACTGACCCTTCACCTTGCTTCCCTGAGCCTCTGGCAAAGATACCTCTAATGAGACAGAGAGGGGTATTTTTTATATACACTCCTATATACTTATTAACCCTTAATGGGGAACACATGGGATGGTGCGGCAGCATTGTAACAAAGCTGTGTGATACAAAAAGTGA
Source organism: Pelobates cultripes (assembly GCA_933207985.1). NCBI lineage: Eukaryota > Metazoa > Chordata > Amphibia > Anura > Pelobatidae > Pelobates > Pelobates cultripes. The sequence continues at coordinate 76,147,919 of OW240919.1, read as the reverse complement.
ATACAAATACAAAAAGACAAGTCCTGTGCTCACTCCCATCACTCCTGGGCGGCAGCAACGACCAAACTGGTTCTTACACATTCTATGCCATCAAGATCCGCTGTTCTGTACAAACTCTATATTAGTCTGATGTTTCACTGTAATGATAATGTAGACACTTGTTGTTCCTTAAATAGATAAATAAAGCTTAAAATATATTGATGCTTTGTGATAGAACAAGAAAACATTCCTTTCTTCCTATCATCTTTGCTTATTTTACTTGGTCCCCAAGTCTTTAATCCTGCTCCCATCCAATTAACATTTTCTTCAATTTTGATTTCTGAATTCAGACATTTCCTCATTTGATTTTTCACTTACCTACTTCTCCCATCATTAGTTAGCGGCAGTCTTTTCCCCTTTCAAATAATGTGCAAAAATGGTACAAGTGGAGAAAACCCTTTCAAATTTTAAGTATAAATACATAGATTGCTATGTCTGGATTAACAAAAAATAAAAAAAGGCAGTGTTTACATTGGTACCTAGAGACAGTTTACAATGGTATCTTCATTTCATTGTAATCAAAATGTACCCTCAGGTACATTATGCTCATCAATTGCTTCCAAATCTAACTTCAACTAAAAGCATTAAATTCTGTTCAGATTAATCATAAACTAACAACCTTGTATCTTGCAAGGACGTCACGTAACATAGTTTTGCACATGACCCTATCTTTACATCCCGCTTTTAGGAAGATCCCACCTAGCACGTGGCCTCCTAGATAACTTTTCGATCGATGAGTGGCTGCATGCCTGCAAGATCTCTTGGGGTGTGGTACGGATCTGGATAGACCTTTAAATCCAAGGCAGTAGAAGTCTTGTGATCACCAAGGAGATGTTTCAACACTAACTATCCTGCTTTTCTCATGTGTGCTTCGCATCCTACACCCTTGCCACTCCTCCACTTTTATACCTAAAACTTAGTTTTGAAATCACCTCTAGTCATCTCTTATAGCCTCCTGATCATTTCATGCACTCTTTGACTGAACAACGTAAACTTTATCAACTTCTCTTCTTCCTCAATTCCTTCCCATTTCACCCCGACTAATTCTAGTTAAACGCTAAAGCCCAGAGTTGTATTGTTAAATAACACAAATAAAACATTTCATTATTAAAAAGGGAAAAATCTAACAAGACAAATCTGAGTAAATTTGATCCTCACAGGAATCCTAACCATCAATAATTTAGCATTTGCTTATTTCTTTCATTAAAACACCATTCTCTATTTTTTTTCTAATCCCTTTAATATGCCACAGGTTAGAAAAAGAGAGATGGGGGGAGCGTGCAGAGAGTCGCCAGAAACCCGGAAACATGGGGTCTGGGCAGAATGGTCCTATCCATAATACTTATTGTGTTTCCATTATTGTCCTCATTAATTTCTATTGACTTGCTATAATTATGCATTATATTGATGCATTCCCTTTGTATTCATACATTGAAAATCACTGAGCTTGAGCTGAGGCTTCTGGTTTGACAAATTATTATTCTATATATTGACTACCTCAAATATCTGTCACTAGACCACAGTGCTTGTTTATTCTAGAGGCAGCCATGTTTGCTATTCAGTTACTTAAATTCATTATCATTCAACCCACTTTTTGGCAATTTTGATGAGTTTTCTAACCCAACTATACATATATGTTTGTGTGTAATGTATTGTGTTTGAATATGTAAGTATAATGAGTGTATGCAGTTGTCTAAATGCATGCAGGGTTAGAAAATAGTGTTAGAAGTGGTTAGGATAAAGGGAGTTTAAGGTTAGAGTGGGGTTACCATCAGAATAATTAAAGTTGTATAAGGGCTGTCTAGGGTTATGGGTATTGGTTAGAGTTGGTTAAATTTAGCATTTGGGTACAGGATGTGTTTTAGGATGGTTTAGTTTAGGGTTAGAGTTGAGTTTAATTTAGTTTTTTTTTTTACTAGTCTCCCACCATTTTTCTGTCATCTAGATAATGTCAGGCCAAACAGAATGCGAGAGACAAGCACGAGGAAGATAAGGTAAGTAAAATTCACTATGTTAGGAGAACATATTTGTATTCCTAAGTCTGTAGTATTCATTTCAGTACAATATTTCTATTTCTGCCCATCTGTACTGAATGCCACTAGCAGAAATAAGTACCATTAATCGTATTTAGATATTTATTTCATATATGTCATAATATATCATAAAATATAATAAAATAATATATATGATATTCAGTGTGCATGCTGATATTTTGTTGCCTAATAAACAGTGCTTTGAGTAAAAAATGAGACTTGATAATTTTTCCTACCAGTGAGTCATTAGTAAAACAAATATAAATGTAAGCATTTTACAATTCACTTCACATCACTTAGTTGCTCTACATGGCTCTTGTTTTTGACTTGTTTTCTCTGTAGCATTATTTGGGAGCCTAGAAGAGTGAATATTGTAAATATTACTAAGGTTTAGAATGAATAAACTGGAAAAGAAATGAGACTAGTATGTATGGTAATGATCAATGTAAACATTGTAAAACAAAAAGTGGTAAAAGCCTCCCAAGAAAAGCAGATTTTCCCAATTGTTTTTTAAATGCTGAGAACCTTACTTACTTTCTCTTGATTCCCAGTGTAAGACCCTCATTCATAATACCAGACAATTTTCTTAAATTATTTTTGGCAGATCTCAGATTTAGTTAAAACCTTAACAGCGCTATGGCTTTCAATGCCACCCTGAGCAATGAGGACTTAAACGCCGCTACGACGCCATAGTATGCAGCAACGGCGATCCCTATCGTGGGGACTGCCTGACAACCCAGACAGCCAATCCTTCCCTTTCGGGCTAAAAAAAAATAATTTCATGAATGGCTTTATATAAATATTACTAAGAGTTTAGAAAAAGACCCCTGTCTGTCTCATTAGAGATTTTGCCTTATAGGTGAAGACAGCAAGGTGAATTGTTAGGGTAGGACTCACCTGAGAAATTTTGCCTTGACGTGGCAAGTGAGCTTACAATTAAATGGCCATTGGAGTGATAGTAAAAACCCTCAAGTAATTTAAATGTGCATAGGGATTCAGGATAGTGCACAACTAACTTTTTTCTTAGTTTTTTATTGTATTTATTGGGGCTGATATGGGCTATAGTCATTGCTGTTGTAAGAACAGTGGGAGTTTAAGCGCAGGGCTTAATTTTGTATGTATGTAAGGGGGTGAAATGAGTTTAGGCATAAGGGTGATTCTATAAAGAGTATAACCAAGCAAACACATTGTTTTAAAGTTTGTATATTAGTTTGTATAAAGTCTTAGTTCTATATACAGGATGTAAGTCTGTGCTGCAGACTGGAATATAAATTGTCAGCTGGAATTCTACCAGGTGTCTAACTGTGAAATTATATCTTGCACAGTTTTCTTGTCAGTTATCATTTTTTTTTTACCAGTATTCGTTCTCTGCAGAGATTTAAAAGCAAAAATCTCTGAAATGTTCAATTTTAAACTGAGCATGGCAGATATAACAATAGCCATCTGCAGTCCCATGTAACTGATTGAATGCTACGTTTAAGGAAAGGAATGATAGTGAATATAGACTTGATTAGAAATATATTGGATCCATACCAGTGACTGAATTAAAACTTTTCACCCTTAATATGTGGGTTTTAAATTATTCTATCTTGCATGTACTATTTTTTTTTTTTATTATAAAATGTTGAAGTTAAAAGGGGTACATATAAAATAGCACCACTGAGCACTCCCAATCTCACAGTGAAATAATAAAAATATGTTTACATTTTTTTTAAAAAATCCAATGTTTAAAATGATTATATAAATAAAAGATTATTAAAAAAAAACTATATAGCATTAAGAATGGGGAAATTGTAACAATGGTAAATCAGATTAAGCATAATGGCAAATTGCAAGAATAAAATAAATACATACATACACACACACACAATTTTTTTGGGGAATGTAAGCATGCTTTTGTATGAAATATGTGTGTGAATGTTGGTGTTTGAATGCATATGTTAATTTGTGTGTAGTGTATACACTTCCACGCACACTGATACTCAGATACATACACTGACAAACATGCAAATACACACACACAAACATACACAAATCCTCAAACATTGACACGGAATACACACACACACAGACACATTTACTGATACAAAAGGACAAAATACACCTACACAAAGATGCACATGTACTGACACACACACATACATACTAACAGACACACATACTGAAACAGACATACACACACACATAGATACATACTGACATAAATCATAATGACATACATACACACACATGCATACATATATACATACATATATTGACATACATACATACTCACACACCAACACATACATACTGACATGCATACTGACATACACGCACATACATACATACATACATACATACTACATACACACACATACTGACATACACACTCACATGCATACATACTGACATTCCCACACATACATACTGGCACACACACATACATACATACATACTGACACACACACACATACATACTGACATGCATACTGACATACAGGCACATACATACATACATACATACTAACATACTGACACACACATACACACTAATATACTGACACACACACACACACACTAACATACTGACACACACACATCTAATTTTTCAGCCACCCTCCTGTTTCTTACCTTTTCATTGCCAGAGGGTGGCTGGGGCTGATGAGTCGGCTGCCTCTCCCCTCCTTGCGGTCTCCACTCTGCCTCCTCTCTCCCTCGCAGAGTGAGCTGGGAGGAAGTGACTGGCTGTCACTTCCTCCCAGCACTTCTTGTGGTGCGGCTGCAATTTTTAAAGGGGCCTGGTCGTGCTATTACACGGCTGCAGCGCTGACCGGGCCACTGAAGATTTAGGGCACATTGGGTGGCCCTAAATGCTTAAGGCACCCAAGGGGCCCTATCAGCATGAGGGCCCAAGTGCAGCTGCACCAGCAGCAGTTCCAGCACTACATGTGGGGCCCATGCGGCCGGACCCCCAGGGCCACCGGGCCTGTGACACCGGGCCTGTGTCGTCCCCTGATGACGGCCCTGAAAGCAGACATGCTTTTTTTTCTTTTAGAAATCTTTTCCAAGGGACATTCTAAGCAATATGTTATTTTAATTAGATAGGTTAGGTTTCGAGGTGTCTCTTGTTTCAAGCCACCCTTGCACACAGTTACTTTTAACTGCAATTATTAACAAAAAGTGAAGAGGGTATAATGCCATCCATTCTCCCTCTAACAGGAATGCATTTTAGACTTTCTCCTTTGATGACTAAATTTTATGTGCAAGGTACACATGCTGGAATGGTAGCAGGCTGTGCTAGTCACTACTATCAGTTTTTTGAGACTGCTCTGCACATCATAGAAAATACATAGTCAACAGCTCATGGAAACACTATGTACATCCCTAGTCACTAACACAGTTATTTACTAAAGTCAGAGTTACCAAAAACTCAACTTAGATTCAAAGAGATTTTCCAAAGTAGGTCAAAATTGCCAAATTAGATAATTCTCCAAGTCAATTATGTGTTTACTTTGACTATTTTGGCCTTGCTTTTGAAATTTACTTTGAATTCCAAGCAATTCTCACTTTGGTGAATAGACCTATAAATTGTGAATGGAACTGGCCCTAGGCGGAGAGCAAAAGCTTCGGTATGGTTTCCATCAGCTTATTTAACAGTTCCACTTACCGTATATACTCGAGTATAAGCCGAGTTTTTCAGCACATTTTTTGTGCTGAAAAACCCCCACTCGGCTTATACTCGAGTCAGTCTGTATTATGGCAACTTACATTGCCATAATACAGACCAGGACTGCCGGGCTCATTACAAGCCAGGCGGTCCTGTTGGGGGCTGGCAGTGAGCTCTTACTTCCTTCCTGCAGCTCCTGTCAGCTCCCTCCTCCTCCGTGCAGCTCCTCGGTCAGCTCCGTTCTGCCCAAAGTGTAAGTCTCCTGAGAGCCGCGGGTGTCTGCTGCACGGAGGAGGAGGGAGCTGACAGCAGCTGCAGGAAGGTAAGTAAGAGCTCACTGCCAGCCCCCCCACTGAACTGCCAATGCCACTGGACCACCAGGGATTCGATATTATTATTTTAATATTATTTTATTTTAATAATATTATTAAAATAATATAATATTAAAATAATAACATTATTTTATTATTATATTATTCTTATTGTAATATTTGCATTTTTTGTCCCCCTCCCTGCTTGTTGCCCGGCCAGGGAGGGGGGGGACAACATTTTTTAAAAAAAAATAATGCAAATAATAAAATAATAATAATATAGTAATATTATTATTTTAATATTATATTATTTTAATAACAATATTTTATTATTATATTATTATTATTTTAATATTTGCATTATTTTATTTTAAATGTTTTTTGTCCGCCCTCCCTGGCCAGGCAACAAGCAGGGAGGGGGGACAAAAAAACCATTTAAAAAAAAAATAATGCAAATATTAAAATAATAATAATATAATAATAAAATAATATTATTAAAATAATATAATATTAAAATTAAAAAAAAAAATTAAAATGCCCTCCCCTCACCCAGTTTACACACACTGCACAAACACACACACTGCATTATATACACACTGCATTCATTATATACACACACAACACACAAACGCACACACTGCATTCATTATATATACACACACAAAAACACACTCTGCATTCATTATCTACACACACAACACACAAACACACACTGCATTCATTCTATACACACACAAACACACACTCTGCATTCATTCTATACACACACTGTAAATAAATATTCAATTAATGTAATTTTAGTGGGATCTAATTTTATTTAGAAATTTACCAGTAGCTGCTGCATTTTCCACCCTAGGCTTATACTCGAGTCAATAAATTTTCCCATTTTTTTGTGGTAAAATTAGGGGCCTCGGCTTATATTCCGGTCGGCTTATACTCGAGTATATACGGTATCCTGTATGATGAAAGGAACTTTTCACAGGGGCTGAATTGCATAAGTCAAGACCATAATGAGAAACTCCCGATAGGTGTGGTTATGCCAGGAAAGGGAGTTGCTACATTCTTACAGTACTTTGTAAGATTTAGTTTTTTAAAGGGAGCTTCTGGTGTCTATAGCCTGTTCCTGCAGGCTTTTTAACGTAAACCCCGCCATTTCAAAGAAAAGGCAGTGTTTACATTACTGCCGGGGAACACCTCTAGTGGCAGTCACTCAGCCAGACACTAGAGAGGCTTCCTATCTCAGTGCTATACTGTGTGCAGTACTGGCTTTCTGCGTCTCCATGCTCTGCATAAGAGGACATGCTGATTGGTGCAGCACAATGTTTTGTTGCATGTGGAAAATAGCCTCCAAATGTTTTACTATGGGGGAGCATTGGATTGACTGAGATCATTACGTTTGATGATCTCAACCAAGGAGGCAGAACTTGCACAGGACAACATTTTTCAGCCACCCTCCTGTTTTTTTCCTTTTCGTTGCAGGAGGGTGGTCTCTTTCAACGGGATAATGCACCCTGTCACAGTGGAGGATCTCTTCGGCAATGGTCTGAGGAATATGACAAAGAGTTCAAGATGTTGTCTTGGCATCCAAAGTCTCCAGATCATCCAGAGCATCTGTTGGATGTGCGGCAACTTAAAATCATGGAGGTCCCAACTCGCAACTTGCAGGATTTAAAAGATCTACTTCTCATGTCTTGATGCCAGATACCAAAGGTCACATTCACAGGTCTTGTAGAGTCCATGCATTGATGTATTAGAACTGTTTTGGCAGCAATAGGGTAACCTACACGATTATGGATGATAAGTGTATGTCATGAAGGGGTTAAATTAAAATAATTTAAAGGGTGTCTGTCACTGTACTTACATCTTATGCTCTTTTGAAAGTGCATAAAATGTTATCTAGCAGATTTGCTAGCACACCTATAGTGTGGAGTAAAACCTAGTTAAAAAATAGGTCTTTCTCTCACATGTCAGTCAATACTTTGGCATTAAGTATATGCTGAAGAATTGACTGAAAAGGGACAGCAGAAGAGACCTCCCACAAGTAGACCTTCCACTCTCCACACATAATCACAGTGCTTGCAATGTAGTTGTTTTGGTAACTTGATAGCCAAATCTGATAGCAACGGCTATGGCGTATATAAAGGAAGAGACTGACCTTACCCTGTTTAGATGCTGGATGCTGGCAAGTAAATCAGCATGTTAGAATCACAGAGGAGGTTTGCTCTGCTTTGAGAAACATCCCAATGCAAGGCAAGTGAAAGCAGAGCGTGGGATGAGTGAGAGTGGACCAGAGGTGGGTGTTAGAAGAGTATCCCCCAAAAAGAAAAAGTCTTAGCTGTGCTGTGTTAGAGGTGGCGAGTGACTACCTCATAATTTTATATTGAATACATTATGCATCTCTGTGATGTATTAAGTACTCAATTAACTGCATCTGCTCCTTACACAAGAAGCTATTAAGGAGCATGTTCATGCTCTTGTATTTACTCATGTTGACTATGGTAATTCTCTCCTAATTGGTCTCCTAGAGTAAATACTGAATGCTGCTGCCAAGAGTATTTTTCTCTCCAGTCACTCTTCTCAAACGTCACCCCTCTGCCAATCATTTTATTGGCTTCCTGTCCCCTATAGGATTCAAATAAAAATTATAACTGTTACCTACTAAGCTCTCAACAACTCTGCCCTCACCCTATTTCTTTACTAATTAATATGTACAACCCTTTTCAGTGTCTCCGCTCTGGTGATGACTTTCTTTTGCTTTTAGAGTTGCACACAGGTGGCCCCATTCATATGGGATAGAATACCTCCCCAATCAGACTCTCCCCTACTCTTCAATCCTTCAAAAAGTCCCTAAAATCCCACCTCTTCAGGACTTCAAGTGAAGATATTTTTCCTAATAAATTTATAATATACCGTAAACATGTATCTCCTTCCAAAACAAATCCCAACTAAATTCTTACGTTCTGATGATTCTCCAGTGATAGCTAGTGATGTTGCGAACACGAAATTTTTGGTTCGCGAACGGCGAAGGCGAACTTCCGCAAATGTTCGCGAACCGGCGAACCGCCATAGACTTCAATGGGCAGGCGAATTTTAAAACACCCAGGGACTCTTTCTGGCCACAATAGTGATGGAAAAGTTGTTTCAAGGGGATGCAGTCTGCTCTTAATCCATAAAGGGCATAAATCACCTAACATTCCTAAATCACAATGGATATGGATTGACACCTGACATATGACATATTGACACCTTGACATATGGATTGACACCTGTCCTCAGAGCCCCTGATACACACTGACACAGAGCAGAATAGAGACTGTTCCTCCTACATAGGGTCACTTGGCAGATATGGATTGACACCTGTCCTCAGAGCCCCTGATACACACTGACACAGAGCAGAATAGAGACTATTCCTCCTACATAGGGTCACTTGGCAGATATGGATTGACACCTGTCCTCAGAGACCATGATACACACTGACACAGAGCAGAATAGAGACTGTTCCTCCTACATAGGGTCACTTGGCAGATATGGATTGACTGTTCCCCCTACATACACACTATTGGATCTCGCAAAACTTACCAAGGATCTAAATCATGTTCCCGTATCGTACATGAAAAACCTACTCATACAAAATCTCTTCCCAAACGTAATTTCGTTCAAAGTGGAGAGAATGTTAAAAAAATATATTTTTGTTCTGAGTGTGAGAAATGCTTTTCAGCCGCTTCTTATCTTAAGCATCATTTGAGGAGCCATACAGGAGAGAAACCTTATTTTTGTTCTGATTGTGGGAAATATTTCTCTCAAAGAGGCCACAATCTATAACAGTGAAAAAAGTTTTTTGGTTTTAAAAGCAAGCTATTGTGACACCAGTGAGTGAGTGGTGGCACTGGGCACAGTATCCACTGGGAGCCTGACACACCCGCTTTGAGACAACTAACTGCTATTCAATCTATAACAGTGAAAAAAGTTTTTTGTTTTTAAATGCAAGCTATTGTGACACCAGTGAGTGAGTGGTGGCACTGGGCACAGTATCCACTGTGAGCCTGACACACCCGCTTTGAGACAACTAACTGCTATTCAATCTATAACAGTGAAAAAAGTTTTTTGGTTTTAAATGCACGCTATTGTGACACCAGATGTGAGTGGCAAAGTACACTGGCAGAGGTCTGCAGAGCACACGCTGAAGGCCTGACACCCGCTTTAAGGACACTGACTGCTATTAGCTTACACTGAAAAACTTTTTTTCTTTGTAAAAGCACGCTATAGAGACACCAGATATGAGTGGCAAAGTACACGAGCAGAGGTCTGCAGAGCACACGCTGAAGGAGGCCTGACACCCGCTTTAAGGACACTGACTGCTATTAGCTTACACTGAAAAACTTTTTTTCTTTGTAAAAGCACGCTATAGAGACACCAGATATGAGTGGCAAAGTACACGGGCAGAGGTCTGCAGAGCACACGCTGAAGGAGGCCTGACACCCGCTTTAAGGACACTGACTGCTATTAGCTTACACTGAAAAACTTTTTTTCTTTGTAAAAGCACGCTATAGAGACACCAGATATGAGTGGCAAAGTACACGGGCAGAGGTCTGCAGAGCACACGCTGAAGGAGGCCTGACACCCACTTTAAGGACACTGACTGCTATTAGCTTACACTGAAAAACTTTTTTTCTTTGTAAAAGCACGCTATAGAGACACCAGATATGAGTGGCAAAGTACACGGGCAAAGGTCTGCAGAGCACACGCTGAAGGAGGCCTGACACCCGCTTTAAGGACACTGACTGCTATTAGCTTACACTGAAAAACTTTTTTTTTTGTAAAAGCACGCTATAGAGACACCAGATATGAGTGGCAAAGTACACGGGCAGAGGTCTGCAGAGCACACGCTGAAGGAGGCCTGACACCCAGACGCTTGCAGACAACTAACTGCTATTCAATCTATTACAGTTAAAAAAAAAAAATTCTTTTTAAATGTCAAGCTTAAGCTATTGTGACACCAGATATGAGTCGTGGCACTGGGCAAATGGGCACAGTATCCACTGTGAGCCTGACACACCCGCTTTAAGGGCACTGACTGCTATTCAATCTATTACAGTGAAAAAAGTTTTTTGTTTTTAAATGCAAGCTATTGTGACACCAGTGAGTGAGTGGTGGCACTGGGCACAGTATCCACTGTGAGCCTGACACACCGCTTTAAGGACACTGACTGCTATTCAATCTATAACAGTGAAAAAAGTTTTTTGTTTTTAAATGCAAGCTATTGTGACACCAGTGAGTGAGTGGTGGCACTGGGCACTGCATCCACTGTGAGCCTGACACACCCAGCTTTAAGGACACTGACTGCTATTCAATCTATAACAGTGAAAAAAGTTTTTTGTTTTAAATGCAAGCCATTGTGACACCAGATATGAGTGGTGGCACTGACTGGGCAAATGGGCACAGACCCTCACTGTGAGCCTGACACAGAAGCTGGCAGCAGTGGCAGACACAACTAACTGCTATTGTCATGTCTACAAATGCTCGCAGTTTAGGGAATAAGATCCATGAACTTGTGGCAATAATGGCAACTGATAGTGTAGATTTAGTCGCTGTTACTGAGACATGGTGCAATGAGAAAAATGACTGGGACATAGCAATACCAGGGTACTCTTTATATAGGAAAGATAGGGAAGGCAAGAAAGGGGGAGGGGTGGCCTTGTATGTGAAGGATAGCATAAAATCCAGCCTAATAAAAGTTAGTGAGGCAAACATAGAGTCCGTTTGGGCTACGTTAGAATTTGGTAATCACACAGTAACTCGTGTAGGTGTGATTTATAGGCCCCCAGGACAAATTGAAGAGTTAGATAATCTACTAGTTGAGGAAATAGCTAAAATGACAATGAAGGGGGAAGTTATCATCATGGGTGACTTTAATCTTCCTGATGTAAATTGGAAAACAAAATTAGCTACTTGTGCCAGGAGCACACATATTCTAAACTCCCTACTGGGTTTGTCTCTAAAACAAGTTGTTGAGGAGCCAATTCGTAAAGAGGCCATACTAGATTTAGTGTTAACAAATGGAGATTTAGTATCAGATGTTACTGTAGGTGAAAGTTTAGGATCCAGTGATCATGAGTCAGTGTGGTTTAATATAAGAACAGTGACTGAGTCACACCACACAAAAACAAAAGTTTTAGACTTTAGAAAACAGACTTTTCTAAAATTAGAATATGGGTAGAGGAGTCATTATCAGACTGGAGCAATTTAAATGGAGTCCAAGAGAAATGGGATTATTTAAAAGTTGCACTATTGAAGGCAACAGAAAATTGCATTAGGCTTGCCAGTAAAAGCAAAAAATTCAAGAAACCACTGTGGTACTCCGCAGATGTGGCCAAAATAGTTAAAAACAAAAAGTTAGCATTTAGGAATTATAAAAAACCCAGAGTGAGGGAGACAAAATGATCTATAAGATTAGGCAGAAAGAGGCTAAGCAAGTTATAAGAGCTTCCAAATCACACACAGAAGAGAAAATAGCACAGACAGTAAAAAAGGGGGATAAAACATTTTTTAGATACATAAATGAGAAAAGAAAAGTAAAACAAGGATTAGTTAGATTAAAAACAAAAGAAGGAAGGTATGTAGAAGAGGATAAAGGTAAGGCTGACTGCCTCAATGAATATTTTTGTTCTGTATTTACAGAAGAAAATGAAGGAAAGGGACCTCAGTTGAGAAAAAGGATAAATGAGTCATTTATTAATGAGTTTACAGAGGAAGAGGTTCTATTTCAACTGTCAAAAGTAAAGACACAAATAAGTCAATGGGACCTGATGGAATACACCCAAAGCTATTAAAAGAGCTTAGTGGTATACTAGCAAAACCATTAACAGATTTATTTAACCAATCATTGTTAACAGGAGTAGTCCCAGAAGATTGGAAGTTAGCGAATGTTGTGCCCATTTACAAGAAAGGTAATAGGGAGGAGTCGGGCAACTATAGGCCAGTAAACCTTACGTCAGTAGTGGGGAAAGGGATGGAAACCATGTTAAAGGATAGGATTGTTGGACATCTAAAAACACATGGATTTCAAGATCAGAGACAACATGGGTTTACTTCAGGGAGATCATGCCAAACTAATCTTATTGATTTTTTTTGATTGGGTAACTAAAATTATAGATCAGGGTGGTGCAGTAGACATTGCTTACCTAGATTTCTGTAAGGCTTTTGACACTGTTGCACATAGAAGGCTTATCAATAAACTGAAATCTTTAAGTTTGGATTCCAATATTGTTGAATGGGTAAGGCAGTGGCGGAGTGACAGGCAACAGAGGGTTGTAGTTAATGGAATATATTCGAAGCTTGACTTGTCACCAGTGGGGTACCTCAGGGATCTGTACTTGGACCCATTCTCTTTAATATTTTTATTAGTGATATTGCAGAAGGTCTTGATGGTAAGGTATGTCTTTTTGCTGATGATACTAAGATATGTAACAGGGTTGATGTTCCAGGAGGAATAAGCCAAATGGCAAATGATTAGGTAAACTAGAAAAATGGTCAGAATTGTGGCAACTGACATTTAATGTGGATTAGTGCAAGATAATGCATCTTGGACGTAAAAACCCAAGGGCAGAGTACAGAATATTTGATAGGAGTTCTAAACTCCTGCCATATGAGGAAAGGGGGATTTAGGGGTGATTATTTCTGATGACTTTAAAGGTAGGCAGACAATGTAATAGAGCAGCAGGAAATGCTAAAAGTAGAAACAAGTTTAATTGTATAGGAGAGGTGGTATTAGCAGTAGAAAGAGGGAAGTGCTCATGCCATTATACAGAACACTGGAGAGACCTCACTTGGAGTATTGTACACAGTATTGGAGACCGTATCTTCAGAAGGATATTGATACCTTAGAGAGGGTTCAGAGAAGGGCTACTAAACTGGTTCATGGATTGCGTGATAAAACTTACCAGGAAAGGTTAAAGGATCTTAACATGCATAGCTTGGAGGAAAGACGAGACAGGGGGGATATGATAGAAACATTTAAATATATAAAGGGAATCAACACAGTAAAGGAGGAGACTATATTTAAAAGAAGAAAAACTACTACAACAAGAGGACATAGTCTTAAATTAGAGGGACAAAGGTTTAAAAATAATATCAGGAAGTATTACTTTACTGAGAGGGTAGTGGATGCATGGAATAGCCTTCCAGCTGAAGTGGTAGAGGTTAACACAGTAAAGGAGTTTAAGCATGCGTGGGATAGGCATAAGGCTATCCTAACTATAAGATAAGGCTAGGGACTAATGAAAGTTTTAGAAAATTGGGCAGACTAGATGGGCCGAATGGTTCTTATCTGCCGCCACATTCTATGTTTCATGTTTCTATTCAATCTATAACAGTGAAAAAGTTTTTTCTTTTTAAATGCAAGCTATTGTGACACCAGTGAGTGAGTGGTGGCACTGGGCACAGTATCCACTGTGAGCCTGACACACCCACTTTAAGGACACTGACTGCTATTCAATCTATAACAGTGAAAAAAGTTTTTTGTTTTTAAATGCAAGCTATTGTGACACCAGATATGAGTGGTGGCACTCACTGGGCAAATGGGCACAGTATCCACTGTGAGCCTGACACAGAAGCTGGCAGCAGTGGCAGACAACTAACTTCAATTACATTACACAGAAAAAAAAAAAAAAAGGCAGACTGATGTTCTAGCCCTAAAAAGGGCTTTTTGGGGTGTTGTCCTTACAGCAGAGATCAGATGAGTCCTTCAGGACTGTAGTGGACACTGTATACCCTAACCTAGCTATGCATTTCCCTATTTAATCAACAGCAGCTACGCTTTCCCTCCTCTCACTAAGCATGCAGCTTGAGAATGAATCTAAAATGGATGCTGTCCAGTAGGTGGGAGGGTCTGCTAGGGAGGGTGTGCTGCTAATTGGCTGGAATGTGTCTGCTGACTGTGAGGTACAGGGTCAAAGTTTACTCAATGATGACGAATAGGGGGCGGATCGAACCGCGCATGTGTTCGCCGTCCAGGGCGGACGCGAACACGCTATGTTCGCCAGCGAACCGTTCGGTGCATCACTAGTGATAACTCTACAATTAGGTATTGCTTGAAATCGTTAAAAAATCCTTGGACCTAATTTAGGAAATGGTTGAAAGACTAAACGAGGATGGAATGAGAACCAGGTGTTCCTACAAAATACTTGGCCACATTGAGGCCTTTACATTTTCAATAACATATGTGGTTCTCACTAATTCTACAAGAAAATAACTATATGTGCAGAAGAGTAAGTAAAAAAAAAAAGTGAAATTGTAGAGGCAGGTAGAGGATCAAAGCAAGGGAAAGTAAATTCTATTTGTCCTAATTTTATATATTTAACATAATCCATTAAATCACTTATTATGTACTAACATTAAACACTATGCCTAGAATGCCCATGCAATAGATATCTCTGATTCTGGATGCTGTAATTATTTGATTACAGATTAGACCACTGTGTCTCAAATACTCAAGAGTGTGACTTTTCAAAATATGCTTACATGAACACCGGGATATCAATCACAGATGTTGTTTATGACAGTTCTAGCTATGTGTTTATGAAAGAAACAGATAGTAAAAACATGGACTTCTAGATATTCACTACTACATCTGTCTGTCTGTAGCCTTTGAACTGCCTGAATTAAGATGTGCCTGTTCCTTTAAGCATCTGGGGAACTGCCTGCGTTGTCGATCGGGATCACCCAGCTAGATAATTATACCGCACTGAAGGGGGACCTAATCCACAGGACGTACTATGCCGCCTTGCGTCATTAAAGCCCACATTTTGCAGGATTGCAGAGTGTGCCCATCTGTGTTAATAGGTTAAACAGTTTGCTTTATTGGTATAAATCCTGCACACAGTGAATTACACATAAGGTTCTACTCACTGTATGTTTTTACTAGTATGTTCAGACTACCTATTGTTCTGAGCGGTAAGGTGCACCACATTGAATATTAGCTGGGTGCTGAAAGAACAAAAAAATTAAATAATCTGATCAATGAGATCAGAGGATTTAAAGGAGCCCTTCAAGCACCATACCAACAACAGAATGCTGCAGAGTTTATGGTGTCTGGAGTTCCCTGGTGCCCTCTCCCCCCACCCCCCACTAATGTTAGTAGTCAAGATGTTTTAGAATGGGTTGGGGGTCTGCAGCGCACTGTTCCATGTCTCTCTCTCTCTCTCTCTCTGCTCTGGAGAGCAAGTGAAAATATCTGCAGTTGAGGTCCTGCTCTTTGGCTGAGAGAGTTAGATGATTTTGCACAGTGGCGTACACATGACCCATGGGGCCCTGATGCAAAAATTACTCGGCGCAGGTCGGGGCCGCATCACATGGGGGCGGGCACCTGGTCGCAGGGCTGCGACCCCGCGACCGCGGTATGCTGCACACACACCTAAAGGACCACTACAGACACCCAGATCACATCAGCTCAATGAAGTGGTCTGGGTGCCAGGTCTCTCTAGTTTTAACCCTGCAGCTGAAAACATAGCTGTTTCAGAGAATTTTTCCTCATTTTTAATTTTGTATGCAAGGGAGTGTATAAAAAAAATAAAACCAGGTACAGGCCTGTCAAATGACACATATCCCTTCCTTCCCATGTATGATTTAGTACATGATAATTGGGTGTGGGCCACGTGCATGACCATTGCCCTTTCAATTTTAATGCTGGTGGGAGTAGTATAACATAATTAGAGTACTATGGTAAATTATCCCCAGAGTGTGCACTGCTAAAACACCTCCCCTAATTGTGACTCACACAGCCTGTATAAATCATGTTTTCATTTTCAATCAGATGTTAACTTACCTAGAAGTTTATCTCCTGCTATATAAACTGAACTTTACTCACACACAGGAGGCTTCCGCAGGCTCTAGACATCTATTAACAGTGCAGGAGATAAGACATTAAACAGACTATGCAATAAAATAAGTTTGAACATTAGATTTCTCTTTACAGGAAGTACTTAGGAAGAATGTGCAAGTCACATACAATGAGGTGTGACTAGGACAGTTTAAACCAAGTAATTTAGGTCCTGAATGGCAGAGAATTGAGTAATGAGACTACTAATGAGGATCTATACACCAGAATGGCTTCATTAAGGTAAAGTTGTATTGGTGTCTATAGTATCGTTTTAAGGTTTAAATATGTGAACAGAAAATAGTCTCTAATTCATAAACTTAAGTTTAGAATTCACTTTGAGTTTTCACTTTAGTGAATAACCCTGTTAGTGTGTAACAAGTCATTGTCTCTATGAAGACCTATAGCAGTTCAGTTAATTAGTCAACATAGGCTGGCTTATCAGGAAGCCTTTTATTTAGTCCCTTTAGGTTATTTGCTACTTTTACACCAGACAGAGGTTAGATTTGCTTAATAAAACAAGTATTTTATTTTTATCTCCACGCGAATAAGGGCAGCCATGTACCACCATCATACAATCAGTTCTTTATCTGAGGGATCTAAGAGAGATAATTAAATGTCTTCCAGAAAAAAAATCAGAGAACAAAAACAGCAAAGACAGTGATAAGCTAAATGAATTGTAAGGAAAATGTGACCATTTATCTTGCCAAAAAAAAAACATTACCTATGGCATTAAGAACAATTCAGATGTGATCTTGTCTGATTTGACACATCTAAATTATTCTTTACATGCACTCGTGAAATTGTGTGTTAAGAAAAAATGTGCCTTTTAGTAGGTTCCTTCATTGTGTATAATTATTGAATGCATGGTGTAAACCTTAAATATATGAACACGTAAAAATAAAAAGTAGATCACATAATTGCCATTTGAACTAATTTCTGATGGTATTTATCTTTAGGGAGATAAATGGCTAGCCAAAATAAATCCCTGGAAAATACTGAGAATGGATACAAACTCAAATAGCTTGCCCTTTGGTGGGTCTTACTTTGTTTTCAAGCTTTGGTGCAATTACAGAGAACTACATCATTTACATATTAGTACATATCAGTATCTCTTGCAGAGTGGACTTGTTAGCAATTAGGAGCTAGTCTTTTATTATGGGTAGGATCAGTCTGAAATGAAACAGATATGAGTTCTCTCTGTAATGGCACAAGTGAGCATAAACGTGTTTGAAACCTGAGTGGAGGTTGACTTAAAGCAGCTGTCACCTTCAGACACCTTGGGATGCAGTGGTATGGGGATGCGGGAGAGGGAAGATACTTACTTTAAAATGTTGCCATCTTCTTTCTGCTTTCATCTTTCTGATGATTCATCTGCCAAGAGCTGCATTTGCTCAGCAATTTAGCTCAAGCGTGCAAGTACAGCTCTGATGTCTATGGAGGATCCTGTGACACCATGGTGTTATTGAGATTCTGCACTTTAAATCTTGTTTCTGAACTCAGCACTTTCATCTTGCTTATGCAACTTTTCTTCAATAAAGATAACTAGAGTAAAGTTCACAAAGAACTTTGACTGTTTTACAGGACAATGTTCAAAGTGTGTTATTTTGAATATTGACTTTGATTGGTAGGGTAGATGTAGGGGCATGTGTTAAGTCTGGATGGAGAACGTGTGAATGTGAGTCTTGGCAAGCTAAGCAAAAAGTATGCAGAAAATAAACCCTCAACAGTTACCTACCCATGGTTCAATGGATATATTTTGATTAAAATACACTTTATTTTGTTGATGCCTTGGCAGATTTTGGGACAAAATGCTTTGCTGATAATATTATCTTTGGTTTTATAATTTAGGAAAATAAGTTAGATGAAGTTGTTTTGGTGCCTGGAGTGTGCCTTTAATAGCAGAGCTGAATGAATCGTTATAGAGGATGTAAAACTCAGTGGTGTACCAGCTCCTCCAGTGTCTGTATGTGAAACTCTACAGGAAGAGGAAGGAAGACATAGGATTTCCTTCCCATCTGCCCACCAACAGCCTCCCAAACATGAAATACCTTGGGGGAGGAGCAGGGGAAGCTCTGGGTCATGCACACTGTATAACCAGTCCCGCAGCTACCCCATATGTGCTCTTCTCCCTCCCTCACTGTAATGCAAGTAATAAATTCCCCTTTAGCCCCTGCCAGCCAACTTCACTACCCACTGTTAACCCTTCCCCTCTATCCTCTGTTAATTATCTGTCCCTTACCTGCCAGTCCCTGTTATCTGCCATCTCGCTGGTAACCCCATCTCTGCCAGTGCGTGTTATCTGCAAATTCTGCTGGTAAGCCCTTCCTGACAGTCCCCTTTATTTACCCATCCCGATAGTAACCCCTTCCCTGCCAGTCCCTGTTATCCCCCATCCCGCTAGTAACCCCATCCCTGCCATTCCCTTTATCCCAATGTAAACCTTCCCCTGCCAGTCCCTGTTATCCCCCCCATCCTGCTAGTAACCCCATCCACGCTGTTACCTGCCCATCCTGCTGGTAACCACTTCCCTGACAGTCCCTGTTAGGTTTAGTATATTATTTATATAGTACCAATTCCACAGCACTGTACAATGGGTGGCCTAACAAACACTTAATTGTAACCAGAAAAGTTGGACGCACAGGAATAGAGGGCCCTGCTTAATGAGCTTACATGCCGTTTACCCATCCCACTGCTAAACCCTTCCCTACCAGTCCCTGTTATCTGCCCAACCTTTAGGTAGCCTCTTCCCTGCCAGTTCCAGTACAGCTAGTTGACAGGCATCATGTTTCCATTATTCTAATGGTGTAGTGCAGTGCAGTACTGGGGCTGGAGGGGAAGGGGTTAATTAACAGGGACTGACTGGGAAGGGGATAACAGTGGGTAGGGAAGTTGAGATATAGATAGATAGAGATGTAGATAGATATAGATATGAGACAAAGGTATTTATGAGTTTGTCTGTCTCTTAATATGTATTTATAATAAACATATGATACCTATTGTGGTAAGGAAATGCGTGTGTGTGTGTGTGTGTGTGTGTGTGTGTGTGTGTGTGTGTATATGTGTGTTGCGTGTGATGTGGTATGTAAGTTCTAGTGTCAGACACACAGGCAGACATACATGCAGACACACATACATACAGAAACAGACATTACCACACATTCATACAGACACATATATGTACAAACACACACATATACAGACACATATGCAAAATGTTGACTTTTCCCGGGGTTCGGTGGCCCAGCCTGATGGGAGTCAGAGTTCCCACTCTGACTCCCTCCTGTCTTCCTCCCGCGCGGCTCCTGGTGGTTGCTGAGAGAGAGTGACTGGAGCAGTCACTTCCTCCCAGCTCTGATGTCATCTCAGGGGGCCCGGTAATGCTGTTAAAACACCGCATCGCTGACCGGACCCCCTGGAAATACATTGGTATCATGTAGCCCTAACAACAGCATGGGCCACCCAATGGGCCTCTTCGATGCCATGTTATTTGGGGCCACGTTACTTAGCCAGCGGGCACCCCAATCGCAGGGGTCCGCAGGGCGGCAGGGCTCCCTGGAGTGATGGGCCCGGTCACAGCTGTGACCCCTGCAACCGGGGTAGTTCTGCCACTGTAGATATATATATTTGTGACAGAACCATCTGTCTGCTGGATTTTTGCCCGTTCGTCTGTTTGTCCCCGTTCGTATGAATGGCTGGTTTCTATAGCCCAGCCATTCGAATGACTCTTTTTCCCGAACAAAACCGCCGAACGAACGGCCACCCAAGTGAGGAGTGTGCTGCAGGTTAACGAAGTGATCACCATTATAACGTTGTGGTTAACCGCAGACACTTCTCAATTAAACCGAACTCAGGGTGGTCGTCGTTCGTATGTCGACCACGAGGCAGCGGCCATTTTAAATCATGCGAACGCTCAGCGGTGTTTGGCTCTATTTCTATGGAACGGAAAACGGACACTTTTTCTGTCGAACACCGCTGAAACAAGGGAACGCCTGGCTGCCTCCACGAAAGCATGCGAACATCGGCCGTTCGGGAGATTGAGAACACACAAAAGACTTAACCCAGATAGCCCACCCATGGAGTCATTCGTGTACCGAAGGACTGTAAGAACTTTGACTCCATGGCGATTGAACTATGTGTGTGGGATCTGAGCGCTATTCGCCAATAATATGCACTCAGATCCAGGCTATCTGGGGACATGTAATACGAATGGGAAATGTTCAGTTTTCATGTAGTTATGCATTTTTGTGTCTTTTATTATTTCATGTTTAAGATGGCGACTGTCCTTGTCCTGGAGTTAATTGAGTTACTTGGTAATTAACTCCAGGACAGAGGGGAGGGAATCAGAATGCACTGTGGGTAAAATATGTGACTGTGTGTCAGAAATGTCCTTCTATCTGTCTGTACTTTAAGTCTTCCATTTGGTCCCCTAGGGGAGTGTCCACCAGGTGGGAGACCTGCATAAATACGGGCAGGTAGCCCACAGTAAACCCAGATCTTATTTGACCCTCAATGCGGAGCTTCTGTCTCGTTATTGGGGGGATTTCTTCTTCACGTTTAGAGACTGCTGGATGGAACGAAAGCCGCTTTGGGGATATTATTGTTCGACGGTTCCTAGCAGTTCGTATATTGCCGTTCGGGAGTTTGGAGCCGTTCGTGGATTTCGATCGGGAGATTGCCGCTTCCCCTGCATTTGGTTCGTGGGTTACAGAGTAAGCGAACAGAGACTGTACTGCAGCCGGGGAAGGTTTACTAAACGGCGGTTTGGCTTAAAGACACGGGAGGTGTCTTAACAATATTAAATGCTGGACTTTTACCACAAGCTGAAAAGATCTATAATTACAAATTTGCAGGCATGGAATAAGATTAATGAGACCCTCGCTGTGAATCTAGCATTACAATTCCAGCACTTTGTTAACATCTCTGAAGATAAGTTCATTAAATATGCAGTTTTTCCAGCAACCTCTTGCCATAGCTCAGAGTGGCTAAAGCCACACTGTTGAATTATCAATCTGCTTTTAATTGCTTCTTTTGCAGTGTTAATCATAGATCAAAGGGGAACACTAAAATATTTACAGGCAGAACAAGTCAGTTCATTGGAATAACAAATAATTGTGCTATATATTTGATGTAAATAAAATAAATTTTTTCTCATCAGATCACTACTCTCTTTTCTTATGAAATAATATTCTTCATGGAACGCACATTCATGAATTCTATAATTTATAGATTAGAATAGTCAATTACGCTTGTTTTAAATATCTAGAAAGCCTGTTAAAATTGTATAAAGCTAATATGACTGTAATGCGACCTTTATTTTACAGATTTTTTTTATTAAGAATTTAATCAGACCTGTTGTACAAATGTTGAAGTAAATCACCAATCTAATTTTTTGTGGTGCTATTTTTTAGTGGTGTTATGGCAGAATCATCCCACCACTTTTTCAAACAGTGCTTAAAGGGGCACTATAGTCACCAGAACAACTACAGCTTATTGAATTTGTTCTGGTGAGTAGAATCACTACCTTCAGGCTTTTTGCTGTAAACATTGTCTTTTCAGAGAAAATGCAGTATTTACATTACAGCCTAATGATAACTTCACTGGCCACTCCTCAGACAGCTGTTAGAGGTCCTTCATGGGTCATAGCTGCCTAAAATGCATTCAAACAGTCAGTGTCTCCACCCTCTGCATTCAGACATTGAACTTTCCTCAAATAGATTCATTGATTCAATTCATCTCTATGAGGAGATGCTTATTGGCCAGGGCTGTGTTTGAATCATGCTGGCTCTGCCCCTGATCTGCCTCTTTGTCAGTCTCAGCCAATCCTATGGGGAAGCATTGTGATTGGATCAGGCTACCTATTTTTAGGGAGGTATGAGAGGACCATGGGGGCTAGATGGTGGTTTTAACCCTACAGGGTCAGGAATACATGTTTGTGTTTCTGACCCTATAGTGCTCCTTTAATAAAAGGCCTAATGAAACATTTTTCATTTTACATATTAATTTAAAGGGGAACTGTCACTTCTCTTAAAGTTACACCGTTGAAAAAAAACATTGAAAATCACCTTTAACTTGAGCTGACCTTTTTCATGAGAGGCTCAGTTTCTTTACAATTATAATCTAGTTCAGACAAGGTAAAGTCAGTGCAAATTGAAAAGTGCAGGGAGCTAAGATGGACGTGACCAATTTAAGGACAAAGATGTATGGATTTCAAGTTTTAATTTAATTTTTTATCCCACAGATATACACATTTGTTGAATATAGGGATAAGTAAACATAATATTAAACATACAGGGAAGTGACAGTTCCCTTTTCATTTAATACATTTTCATTATGTTGCAACAGTATCCAGTGGGTAAACATCTGTATTTTTTTTATTCTTACCTGAGAAAATGTTAGTTATTTGCCTTATGTAGGAACTGTTTCTGGCAGTCATGCAGAGGTTGTCTTTACAAATCGTGAGAACATTATTACATACCAGCAAAAATGAAAAAGATTGCCTTGACAAAAAGACAAATATGAAAAAGTTTGGACCTTTAAATAAACAGCTAAATATGTCCATGAGTAAGTGCAGAAACCAAGACAAGTTGCAGAACCATATAATTTGTCACATTTTGATTGAGAAACTTTGAAAAACTGACACCTCCTGCTAGAGTTACCAAGAAATCTAAATAAATGAGGGTGAAGTAGAACTGAAGGTTTATTGGTACAGTCTGGAATATATACAGTTTTTCAGGCCAGAGGCACACCCCCTGAACCTGAGGGAAAACAGGGATAAAAGGAACATAAACCAATGGGAACAATAATTAGCACTCTAACACTCCCACATCCAGTCAGCAGTCCCTCCCCTATGCCTGTGATATAACTAAGGTAGCTAAGGTACTAACGTAATTATCCACAGGCAGAAAACACATATTTTTACCCAAAGTACAGAAACACCCCAAAACTCCAACATATCACCATAAATACATCCATGGATAGCCCTGATCTGGGTAAATAACATATCCAAAAATCACCCAGATCAAAGCAGGAGTTCAGGAAATTCCTGGAAGTCTCTTTTGACCGACCGCATGCACATTTTCATGCTCAAAACAGTTCCAGAGAATTAGGCTGTGCGGCCAGTCTATTTTCAATGTATAAGTTCACTTCAAATGCATGAACAGGTGCCATTTGTGCATAAAGTCCATGTTGAAGTGCCGTCTGAATTGTCGAACAGTGTTCGACTCCAGTTGAAGAGTCAAAGTCCAGGGAAGGTAAAGTTTCAGGGGTGTTCGTGCCATTGGGTGTCCGTGCCATTGGGTGTCCGATTTGAGTTCCATGAACTCGACGACAAAATACTGCTGACCTCGTTCGACTGAATAAAATGGTCACTTCGACACTTTGGCTGTATCCAAAGTGCCACTTTAAAAGTGTAGATCTGTTCCTTACAGTATTTAAAGAGGCAGAAACAGTGCCTTAGAGCCAAACAAGTCATATTGTGATTTGCCATAATCACAAGGAAAGAGGCTGGCAAACAGGTCCCTCCAAAAACCAGTGGCAAGGTCACTTTCACCACAAGGGGGAAGGAGAAGAAGTTGGTACTTATAAAAATTCTAAATTATAAAGCAGTTTAAATAATAAAAAAAAAAAACCTACCCAAGAAATAGAAGTATCTACAATATATAGAAATCATCACAAGAGTGATAGGAGTTGGATTCCCTTGAACGGAACGGCCAGCAGTTTACCTTACGACCAACCAAATTAAGTTATTGAACAGATTAAAAACTGTTTGCCTTCAATAGGGTAAAGGATGAAGGAAAGGAAGAGGTACGGTAAAGGAGAGGAAAAGGGAATAAAAGGAAAAAAAGATTTTTTAAAATTTTATATCTATATGTATATATATTTTTTTCTAGTTAACTAATATATATATATTTTTTTCTGTTAGTAGACAAACCTTATCAATATAGCTTGGTTGCTTCATCTAAGTGCTGCTTCTAAGTGTGTGGTTGGAGATATTCTGGAGGGTTTTACAGAAGCTTCAACATGTGCCTTTAAAGGGGAACTGACAAAGATGCCGTCTAAAATCCAAACTCTTGAAGAAAAAAAAAATACTCTACACAACAACATAATAAACAACAAGTCTTCATTTTGCAGTTGGAGCAAAAAGTTGAAAAAAATTGAAATTAAAATGGCAGAACATGAAGATAGGTCATGCCAAAATAACATAAGAATAAGGGGGATACCTGATAGAATCCCTCCGTCAGATTTGGAGAAGTATATGGAAGAGTTTATACAATTTTTGGGTCTTCATTGGGACAATACTGTCAACTTTTTTTAAAGAATACACATAATATTTAAACCGAAGGATCTCCCGACACAATCTCCAAGAGATGTTATTGCATGTTGTCACTCCTTTAACCCCTTAAGGACCCAACTTCTGGAATAAAAGGGAATCATGTCATGTCACACATGTCGTGTGTCCTTAAGGGGTTAAATTCAAGATGGCAAATGTAACAGCAATGAGAAATAGCTCCATGGCTGGTTCAAAATTTGAGACATTGAAGATATTTAATGACTTGTCACTTGGCACAAGAAGTCAACGGAGGTCTTTCTTGACACAAACAGATGCATTAAGAAACAAGGGAATCAGAAATGCCTGGACTTTCCCTGTATGCATAAAAGTTATATATAATGAAAAAGCAGAGTCCTTAAAAGATCCCCTGACTCTTCAACAGTGGCTGCAGAAGAATAAATTAGGTTGAAGAGAAAAGAAAGAAGAAAGAAGAAAATTAGGGAAGAGGGAATCTTCTGTATTGAAATGTGGTTTTTGGCCTAATGAAATAGGAAAGAAAAAAAGAAAGAAGCAAAATACAGTGTTAAGAGAGGAAAAAAGAGAAGGGTGGGGGAGACAAGAAAAAAAGGAGAATATCTGATTTTTTTTTCTCCTCTGACCCCCTTTTTTCTTTCTCATTCTCTCTGTTACCAATGTAATGTTGGATGTCCTTAAGTTTTTTTTTTCATATGGGTTCTTGTAACACATATATGGAGTTGCGCTATAATCACTAGAACTAAATAATTAGTTGTAACAATGAAGGGTTGAATATGTAGTTAATAATTAAATTATTGTCACTACTGTTTAAATCAATGATAGATAGTATCCATATTATACACTTATTCTCTATTATTTTTTTCTTTTTGTGTAATTGAGTCACTCCTTTTTGGGAGAACATGGGGTGGCTGAATGTCAGTGTAAGATGTGAGCATGCATTGTTTGTTATGGTTTTAGGCCTTGTGTTTTGTCAGGATATTTATTCTATGTGGGGGGAGGGGCAGGGAAACAATAGGAGAGTGGGGCTCTATGCCCAATGATATGTTGAAGATGGCTTCTTTAAATGCCAGGGGGTTGAATTCCCCATAAAAAAAAAAAAATCTATCCTACTAGATTTTATGAAAAAAAGAAAACATACATTGGATTACAAGAAACACACTGGGTGTCCTCAGATAAAAAATGGATAAAGTCAAAAGATTTTCCCTATATTTTTAAGACTCTGTCTAGTAAAAAAAAGGTGTTATTTCAAATAGACTTGCGTTAATAATGATACATCAAGCAATAGATGATGGCAGATTTCACATTTTAATTTGTGAGATTAATAATCAAATATATACTATAGTCAACGTCAACGCCCCAAATCAATCTCCAACAAGATCGGGCCGAGAGAATAAGACAGGGTACAATTATTTTACCAGGGGATTTTAATTGTGTTTCGGATCCAGTTATAGATAAGAATTGACCAGTTAAAAAAGTTAAAAAAAAGTTAAAAACCATGACCGGAATCTCGCAAAACAATTTAATGAGATCCTAAGGTTGAATGGCAAGTATTGCACCCTCAAGAAAGAGACTACTCATATTTTTCATCCCCTCATCGGGTGTATTCTAGACAAGATTATTTTTGGTAGAGAGAGATACAATAAAATTAATTTAAAATGTTTTGATAACTAATGTGTCATGGTCGGATCATAATGCGGTCATCATGGTCCTTGGAGAAGACTTTGTTAAGATGCGATCAAACTGGAGACTTAATGATAATTTCTTGTACAAAAAACTAAATTTTGAGATAATTAAAGAAACCACTGAGCTTTTTTTTAAAAAAGAGAATAACTCTAAGGAGATATCTTCCCCAATGATCTGGTGTGCATATAAATGTACAATTAGAGGCATTTTGATTAAGAAAAAAAAGGCTCAGAGGAGCTAGCTTAGCTGAATTATACATAGAACTAGATGAGCTGGAGGTCAAAAACAGGAGTAAACCCACAAAGGAAAAATGCGATTGGCTTAGGGAAATTACGAATCAGATTAACAAACTACTGTTTGAGAAAGCCAATAACACCCAAGAGAATCTTAAAAGGAAGTGGTATTACAGAGGGAATAAAGCCGACAAATTAATGACTAAAAGATTGAAAAATTAAAGAGAAAGTAAAATGGTGTCTAAAATTATTCAGGGCAATGAGATCTTACTTAGTCCAGAAAAAAAAATTAGTAAAGTAGTTCAAGAATTCTACTCTGGCTTGTCCAATCTGCTAGAGGGGGGATCCTCTGCGAATGTCAAAAATGTATTTCTTAAATATAATCCTCCAAATTTTTTTAAAGAACAATTGTCTAATTTAAACACACCTATTTCAGAGAACAAAGTAGAAAATGCTATAAAATAACTTAATTCAAAAAAAGAACGCAGTCCTGATGGATTTGACAATTTTTAATTTAACTGTGAGAGATAAGCTTAAGAATTCTCTACTAAAGATATTTGTCACGGGTTCGCAAGATCTCTTAGTGTCCATTGGTCTCTGCTTCTCTAATCCTCCGCTGGTCCTGGATTCCGCTACAGCATACAGTGATTCTAGCCCTATGGAACCTCGTAAAATTCCCCAATATAGTGGGTGGATAAGACCAGTCATATTGGGTATAACAAGAGAACTGTTACTGTTATTCCTGTTGTATAGAGTCTCCTCAATATAATGGACGCAACCCGTCATTTTGGGTAAAAACACATGCACTTATGCACAGCCCCCATGCAAGGGGTTTCCAACCCAACCCCCCAGAGCAATCCCTTCCGTGATCCTCTGTGCTGGAAAGGCAATCCAGTCACCTTTCAAGTACAGAGAAATCCTTTACAGAAAACAAATGCCACATTCTAAAACCTCTAAAAGTACATTTACAAAAAGGGCTCATTTACTTGCATGGGCGGTCAGAGTTCACAACCCAAATTCCTCTTTGAAGAGGAATCTAGGATTACATCCACACCACCCCTCATTCCAGCAGATAGACTTGCTGGCTCCCACAGCAGTGGTCATTCACAGTGCAGCATTTCTTAATTAACACACAGAATACATCTCACCCATACCAGAGCTGCTACCTTTGTTGACCCACAGCTGCATACACAGACACACACAGAAACAGAAAGGAATACTTCCATTTTAATGCAGGGACACATTAGACTATACAAAGTACACTTGAGGGAACACATCTCCCGTGATAATATTTAATTACTTGATTCTATTTGGTCAAATTCCTAGTGAAATGCTTAAAGCACATATTATTCCAATTCTCAAACAAAATAAAAACTCGGAATTGTAAACTTTAGGCCGATATCTCTTCTTAATGTAGACATATATAAATATATTCATCCATTTTAGTGACCAGATTAAATATGCTCATGCCTTCAATAATATATCAGGATCAAGTAGGCTGTATGAGTAGTAGATCCTCAGTGTTCAATGTTAGAAGGCTTATAGATGTGATTGATGTGGTCTTCCACGTGGGGACACCCCTCCTGGCTCTGTCGTTGGACGCTGAGAAAGCCTTCAACAGGGTCAGGTGGGACTTTCTCAGGTGTGCTCTGCAATTATTTGGGCTTCAGGGAAATATATTTAACGCTAAAATGGCTCTCTATTCAAACCCCTGCTGCTCGAGTAGTTGGAAACTGTTTCATACCAGATTGGTTTATCTTAAAAAATGGGACGAGGCAAGGATGCCCTCTCTCACCCCTGCTCTAATACCTCTGGCAATTGGTATTAGATCAGATCCTAAGGTTAGGGGTTTTGTGACTGCAATAGATAGTATCAAGACCATGATGTATGTAAACAACGTGGTTTTATCCCAGTTGTGTCTCTTGAGCAGTTTATGTTAATTGCTGACAAGTTCTCAAATGTCTCTGGATATAAATTGAACTTAGGAAAAAATCGGCTGATCTTGCAATAAACTTATTTAACGAAAATAATAATATATTGTGGGATGGATTTGAGCTTGATTGTTCTATATGGGCATTTACATACTTTAGAGTACAAATTACCAATAACCCCTCTGAACTGATGGAGCGCAATTTGATGTCTTTATTGAAATACACTTGTAAAACATTAAAAGAATGGAAGAATAAAGAGTTCTCACGGTGAGAAAAACTAATTATTATTATTATATAATGATGAGCTTACATGCTAGAGGGAGTGGTGTAAAATTACACAAAAAGGTAAGGATAGTATTAGACTAATGACAGTTGCAGAAGAGGAATCAGTCAGGAGCTATTAACAGTTTAATGGATACGCTTTTCTGAAGAAGTGGGTTTTTAACGATTTTTTGAAGGAGTGGAGACTGGTTGAGCATCTAACGGAGGAGGGAACGGTGCAGCCCTCGAGAAATCTTGAAGGCGAGCATCAGAGGTGGGAGTACGGACAGAAGAAAGACGTAAGTCTTCAGCAGATCGTAAGGGCCTAGACGGGACATACTTGTGTATAAGGGAGGATACATAGGTGGGAGCAGCATTATGTAGAGATTTGAAAGTAAGAACCAGAATTTTAAATTGAGCTCTATGTTTTATAGGAAGCCAATGTAGGGATTGGCAGAAGGGTGAGGCATGGGAGGTGCGTGCGGACAGGAAGATGAGCCTTTCTGCCGCATTCATTATGGACTGTAACGGCGCTAATTGGGAGCACGTAAGACCACTGAGAAGCGGATTACAGTAGTCAAGGCGAGAAAGGACAGTGGAATGAACCAACACCTTAGTCGCATCTGGCGTTAAGTAGGGGCGGATGCACGCAATGTTTTTTTAGATGGAAATGACAGGATTTGGTGATAGATTGAACATGAAGCTTGAAGGAGAGGTCGGAGTCAAAGAGAACACCTACGCAGCAAGACTGCGTGGTGGAGCTGATGGTAGTACCGTTGACTTGGAGGGAGACAGACACAGGAGTAACAACACTTGAGGGAGGAAAGACCAGAATTTCAGTTTTGGTCAAGTTGAGTTTAAGGAAGTGGGCAGCCATCCAGTTAGAAACAGCAGAGAGGCAGTCAGAGACACTAGTCAAGAGGGACGGGGAGAGATCAGGAGAGGACAGGTAGATTTGTGTGTCATCTGCATAGAAATGTTATTGGAAGCCAAAGGAGCTAATAAGTTTACCAAGGGAGGCAGTATAGATGGAGAACAGTAGGGGACCAAGGACTGAACCTTGGGGGACACCAACAGAGAGGAGTTGGGAAGAAGAAGCAGAGCCAGAGAAAGAAACACTGAAAGAGCGCTGGGAGAGGTAGGAGGAGCACCAGGAGAGAGCAGTATCTTGTAGACCGATATTGCGGTGGATGAGAAGAAGCTCTTGATGATCAACAGTGTCAAAAGCCGCAGACAGGTCAAGGAGAATTAGGATAGAGTAGTGACCATGAGATTTTGCAGCGAGTAGATCATTGGATACTTTGGTCAGTGCCATTTCCACAGAGTGCTTAGCGCGGAAACCAGACTGAAGTGGGTCTAGTGGGTCAATACATTTTTTGGTTGAAATGAGATAAAAATAAAAGATATTCACAAAAAAAAAATGTTAAAGTATTGTAATTGAAAATCTTTTGACTACTTGGGATACATTTAGAAAGGATTCCCACTTATCTGATAAGATTTTAGCTGTATTGCATTTAAGTCATTTAACGCATAACATTAAATATCTTAATCTAAACAATTGGTTCTCCTCTGGAATAGTAACTATCGAAGATCTATTGTAGAATAATAAATTCAAGCTTTTTCTACACCATCTATAAATTTTCAATTACAAAAGAAAGACATTTTTAAATATTCAGGAGTAAAGAGCTACCTAGATAACCATCTGATTATTGTCAAAACTAATAAAATTGTTAAGTTAGAGAATATGCTTAAGACCAATACTCTGAAAAGATTAGCAGCAGACTATATAACATTGATAAGTGAGGATGTCGAGACACCTCTCCTAACCATTATGAAAAAATGGGAACAAGAATTAAAAACAAAAATTGATTATAAAGAGTGGATTGAATCAATAAAATTAATAAATAAAGAGGTGCACTGCCTCAATTTGGTGGAGGTACATTATAAAATATTAAATAGGTGGTATTCGGTACCCAGTAGGTTATCAAATATATACCATGAATATAAATATATATAGAGATACAGGTTGGAGATGTAAAATAGATAAAGGAGGATTGGCCCATATTTGGTGGGATTCTCAACCAATCCAATTGTTTTGGCATATGATTTATATTAAAATACAAAAAATTGCTTACTAGGCTCTTTATATTTGAAGCTAAACTATTTCTACTCAATATAAATTTGCTTGATATCTTTGACCAGTATTCTTTTATAGTTATCCATATCTTGATTGCAGCAAAACTAATGATAGCCAAACATTGGAAAAGTGTGGTGACACCAAGTTGGCCTTTAGCTAAAGAGCAGTTGTTATATCAAATAAGGATGGAGAGGGGTATCTGTAAATCATCTGATGATAACTATGAATTCTGGTTGGAATTAATTGCAAAGCTATGAGGGAAAAATACACTCCTGACAACGCAATTTTTTTTATCTTCTTCTAATGTAAGACTCGATACAAATATAACTGGAGCTCCCCTCTCCCATTCTCCCCCTCCCCCCTAGGCAGGGAAATTGTTAAATTAAAAATAAAATTTAAAAAAATCATGTAAATATATACATGATTAGGAATTTTTTTGCACATCTTTTGTTTACTGGGCATCATATGCTCCAATAAAGGATTTACATTAAAAAAAAAAAAAAAAAATATTCTTTTTATTTTATATTCAATTATAACATCATTGTCAAAAATACAATTATACCCGAGATTTCATTGAAATGTAGGAATAAATTCATATAAGCCATATACAGGGATACCAACATTCTGATAACATAGTTAAAATTGTTGTAAATTGTGGTTTAACAAATAAAAAGGTCAGACCGCTTTGGCCTATTGCAATGGATGGGTCTTTAGCTTTGACTCCACTAGCACTTATGTTAATGTAGTCCTTGACTAAGTACCTAAAACAGTGAGAGGGTGTGATGTGTGTGTTTACAATATTATTTCTATATTTCCTCCTTTATTTATTTTAGGGTTAAGTTTGGTAATAAATTGACTGGCATTTATTTCAGCGCAATTGGGCACTAATTTGAAAATAATGCATTTCAGTTATTGTTTGACTTAAATCTGTTAAGAGAAAAAAGTAAACTAAGGACATGTTTTCTCTCTGTAATCCTCTTTTTTTTTTTTGCTAATATATATATATATAAATACACACACACACTCTCAAACAATTTCTTTGTATACGTATACATTTTCTTTTATACATAAACACATATATATATATATATATATATACATATACACACAAAACAAAACACTTTCTCCCTTTCACATAAATGCACACAGACATAGGTTCTAGGCAAAACAGGCACATGTGTGAAGATAGTGGGACCATATAGATGAGCATACCCATTCCTTAGCTTACCTTTATCAACAGCTAACCACTAGCCTGCCTCTGGCTCAGTGGGCACATACATGACTGCTGTCTAGATGACTGTACCACCCACCCGATGCCCCCCTTTCCCCAATGACACACAGAGACCGTAATTAAGTTGGGTAAGGGCATCGGCCACAGCTTTATTTATTCTTTCCATGCCAGCAACATAATCATACTGTCAGCTGTTGGGGTGATTGCCCAACAGACAGGTCTATCCCCACA
Source organism: Pelobates cultripes (assembly GCA_933207985.1). Classification (NCBI taxonomy): domain Eukaryota; kingdom Metazoa; phylum Chordata; class Amphibia; order Anura; family Pelobatidae; genus Pelobates; species Pelobates cultripes. The sequence continues at coordinate 76,114,999 of OW240919.1, read as the reverse complement.
AACCATGAGTCCAGAGCAGCCTGCCTCCGCCATCAGCTCCCAACAGGCTGCGACTCCCCAAGCCTCCTCGGCAACTTCACCACTTCTGCCTGCGCTGGCCAGGGCTCCCGCCACCACGATGACGACTTCCCTTCACGCCTCCTGCCGTCATCGCGCCCCCCGCCAACAGCTTAACAGTGTTAAGGATGTCCAACCCTATCTCATTTAAGTGGACCCCATCCTTCCTCAAGTTCTGGTTCTCTCCTTCCAGCTCCACGTGTCGGACGACCACCCCTCCTAGCCGCCGTACAAATTTCCCCACTGCAATATTAAGCTTGCGCCGGCTCTTCTCCAAACCGCGAGAGTGCAGAAGCGCGCGCCAGCACGGCCTGGAAACCACCTCCGACCAAACCAAGGTCATGTCCGGAAACAGCGCCATGCACCTCGCCAAGTCGTGCCGAATCGCGTGGAGAAGGTCCACAGTCCTGGATACCCCTAAGTCGTTTCCGCCCGCATGGACCACCGCCACCATCGGCCCTGACACAAACTTACGCAGCGCCATGAACTCTGGATAAATTTGCTGCCACCGGAGGCCCCTAATGCCCTTCCACCTGACTCGGGCCAAGTCCACCGAGAACCCCAAATTCCGTCCGTAGGCCCGGTCTTCAGCTCGCCTAGCTGCCCAGTACACATAGGAATGCCCTATAATCTACGCGTACCGGGGCCGACAACCTACAATGAGAAGAGGGTTACAGCATATGAGGTCGGACATAAGACTTAAAACGCCCCGACTCCCATCTTCCAATGCGTTGAATGCCCGCAGCCGAGTAGCCCAATACACTTGCCTGGGTAGCCACCCCAATCCAAAAGGAATGGGCCGAAAACCTTTGACCATCCATCCCACCCGCGGCCAATGCTCTTTTCAGCATCGCCGAGAACTGATACCGTGTTAGGGGAGACCCATCCGAGTGAGCTAACAAAGGGCCTCCCCGCTCCGGGCGCACCTCCAGAAAATCGTGGAAGGCCCCAACCAGACAGACTTCGTCCCTCGTGGCCCCTAAACGAACCCAGGCACCCCGGGCCGCCTGGTCCGTCTTAGATCGCCGCACAAAAATGTCAACGGTGGAAGTAGACCACCGCACATCCGACAATGCCAACGGCGAGGCCTTCCCCTTGCTCGGGGCTACCAACTCGCCAATGCGAAAGGCACCAAAAAAGCAGACAGAGAAGGCCACGCGAAACAACTTCGATACATACTCCGAACCACAGACCGTCAGCAAGACTAAAAGAATCCGACGCAACATTTCCACCGAAATCGGGCGACGACAATCTGGGCGACGCCACAGCCGCCACCCCTTTAACACCCTCTGGATCCCAAATTCCTTAGTAACATCCTGCCAGCCCATAAATCGAAACAAGAAAGACAAGGCAGCCAGCGCCTTCTCCGCTGCTGCACAAGACCTACCTCTCCTGACCAAGTCATCCAGCAACACAAGAGTCGCCTCCGTACGTCCCGTTTCCATGGATACATCCCCGTCCCGTGCTGATGACAGCCACTGTCTCCACACTGCCCGGTATGCCTTTCCAGGAAAACTCCGCCAAGGAGTCCGATACCAAGCCCATCAGGCCTCGAAATCGAGCTTCCATAAGGAGTCCGGACACTGCAGACTGGTCCGCCGCGCCTCTGGCGCTGCCTCGCGAAACCGCTCCCACTGCAAGCGAGACAATGCATCAGCCACCACATTCTGCACACCCGGGACATGTTGCACCCGCACCCAAACATTAAACTTAAGACTAAGGAGCACGAGGTGACGGTGGGGACGAGGAGGACGATCGGGCAATCACATGAACCACACTCATGTTGTCCGTGTGAAAGACCACCGTGTGATTTCTCAGATCCTCGCCCCACAGTTCCAACGCGACCACTATCGGAAACAGTTCCAAAAAGGTCAAATTTCTTCGAAATAGGGAAGACTGCCAATCCTCCGGCCACTCCCCCGCGCACCACTGACCCCGAAAATACGCTCCAAAACCAACGGACTCCGAGGCATCGGTAAAGAGATCCAACGCGGCATTGGAGGTGGCCTCCCTTAACCAGCAAGAGTGCCCGTTGTAACATCATAGGAAGGAGCTCCACACCGCCAGATCCGACCGGAGGTGCCTCGTGATCCGAATGTAATGGAAGGGTTCCCTCACCCCCACCGTGGACAAGGACAATCTGCGTCAAAATGCCCGACCCGTCGGTAACACCCGACATGCGAAAACCAAGTGCCCCAAAAGGCCCTGCATTTGTCGCAACTGAACCTTCTTGGAACCTTTGACCAAGTCCACCAGCCGAAGCAACCCCTCCAACTTCTCCTCAGGAAGCCAGAAAACCATGCTCTCGGTATCAATTTCGATACCCAAGAACGAAAGGACCAACACCGGGCCGATCCTTTTTCTGTTCGGAAACAGGAACTCCGAACTCCGACGCCACCCGCCGGAACACCTGAAGCAATGCCATACAATCCTGGGAATCCGACGGACCGACAAACAAAAAATCGTCCAGGTAATGGGTCAAGGAACCCAAACCCGAAACTCTGGACGTGACCCACTCCAAAAAAGAAGAAAACAGTTCGAAATAAGAACAAGAGGTAGCGCAGCCCATGGGCATGCACATATGATAGAAGCAACCGTTCGCGAAACACTCCAACAAGTGAAAATAATCCGGATGAACCGGCAACAAACGAAAGGCCGATTCAATATCCGATTTTGCCAATAACACCCCACGACTGGCCCGCCGAAGGAGGAGCAATGCCGAGTCGAAGGACGCATAACGCACCCAGCACGCATCCCTGTCGATGTCATCGTTGACCGACACCCCCGAAGGGTACGAGAGATGGTGAATCAACTGAAAAGCTCCCGGATCCTTTTTGGGTACCAGACCCAATGGAGACACCCTCAGGTTGTAGAATGGGGGGGAATCAAAGGGGCCGGCCATGCGGCCCCGTTGAATCTCCGCCTCCAACTTTTCTTGTAATAAACCCTCTTTACCCCGCGTGGACCGAAGATTACCAGCAAACCGGCCCTCGTCCGACAGCACAAAAGGAATCCAGAAACCCGTTGTAAAACCGTCGAACAAAAGGCTTGCGACGTCGCTCTTAGGATACTTGCCTAGCCATGGACGCATCTTTTCCACGCTCACCGGAGTCCTCGTCGCGAGGAACGTCGTCCCTACCAGAGCCCTTGGCGGCAGACGGTCTGCCCTTCTTGAAACAACAGAGAGCCGGGTGGGCTCCCCCGCAATGGGCACACTCGTGCCGGAATCTGCAGGAGCTAAACCACTCACAGTGGCTCTCGTTGAAGAGCCAACAGACTCCCTTCCGCTGACCTGCCGACGTACCCGTGGGGACGCCGGCAGCCCCCGAATGGGAGAGGGTCTACACGGGGTCATCAGTAGCAGCCACAGGCTGCCGTCCTGCACCCCAAAACCCATACCCGGACACGCCGCCATCTTCTGGCGGAATTGATGGTCGTATTTGAACCAGCATTGCCCCCCATAAACCTTGTAAGCGCCCCAAATTAAGTCCAAATAACCAAATAACGAGGGGGCCCTCTCTGGGAAACGATGCACTAGCACGCTAGCAAAGATATTAAATCCTTGCAGCCAATTACCGAACGTACGCGGGATAGCCTTACCATTCTCGCCGTCCAATTGTTCGCCACGTCGCGGTCTGTCCACGGACTCCTTGTCCGGCGGAACGAGAGAAAGGAGATCCACATACTCACCACGAATAATCTTCTCCCAGGGGGGCTGCAGCCGACATGGCCTCCCGACCGCCGGCATCCTGGCAGCACTGCAACCTTGGGGCTGCCGCCTGATCCGCGGCACCCCGTGAACCTGCCGGTCCTGGGGACTCCCACCTCCTTGGGGCTGCTGTCCGGCTCACAGCACCCCTTTTGCAGCTGTCTTCAGCCGGTGCTTGTGATCTCCTGGCGCCCGGCATCCTATTTCCAGCACGGGCACCCACTTCCGGGTTTTGCCCGTCGGCTGGCTGATGATGTCATCTCCGGCGCGCCGGCCGTGCGCGAACGGCGTTGTGACGTCACTTCCGGCCACGCCGGAAGAGAAGGTGGAGGGCTCCTTGACCTTCCCGCCGTTCCGCCATCTTGGAAATGGCTGCCGGACGCAGCTGCAGCCCTCACCTGGGACCGGACAGCTCGGGGGGACGACACAAGGCTCGGCCCCACATCCCCAGCCACTCCATATCGCCGGCGTCTTCTTCCTTCACGCCCTCCTCTTACCGGGCTGGGAGACAGTTGCGACGGCGGCCTTGAACGCCTGGCCCGCCAGCCCTCATCCACTGGCCTTGCCTCTTCACCTGGGACACCGTCCATGCCGGCCAACACCGCTGCTAATGAGCCTGCACCATGTGCAGCCCGGTAAGCCTGCAACAGGGCCACCAACGATCCCTGGGAAACTTCCATCACCCTCAGAAAATCAGGAAAAACAGGTAAGGTGAAATTCTGAAGAATAATAGAGTTTTTTTTTTTTTTTTTTTTTAAAGGGGTCAGCAAATTAGGACAGATGAAAGTCAGGATCCCTGCACTTCCAAGAGCTGACTGGTAAGTCCCCTCCCCTAACTGTCCTTATAACTGTCTTCCCATCTTAGCAACTATGTATCCATCTATACCCCTCCCTTCTACTACTCCTTCAAGACTCCTTAGCCTAGCCGCAGTCATGTCCCCCCTTCCTTGTCAGTCCAGGGAGGTGTCTTTACCCTTAATCATAACCGAGATTAGGGGAGGATCAGCCCCAATCATCCTTTCCACTGGACAGCTGGTCCAACCCTGGTTGACAAGGAACCTTTTCAGCCAAACACTGTGACAAGAAACACAAGTTGGAAACACAAACCATAAACTACAACACAAAGGGAGGGAGGGAGGGAGGAAGCTGTTCCAAGCTGAGATTATTAAAATGGCTGAACCCCTTACAGAAAATAACCACCTATATTTTTTATATATATATATATATATATATATATATATATATATATATATATATATATATATATATATTTATTTTACCCACCCCTTATCCAGGGCTCCACCCCTGATGCTCACTCAAGACCTCCCCTGAATCTACACTCCTCTCACTCAAACATGCCCCTTTTCCTGGCTAGCCTTTGGCCTGTCTTCCCAGGGTTTTAATGCACACATTATTTCTTAAATTTACATACACATTTTTTATACAGAAGTGTACCGTCTATAGACAAACATGTGCAGCAACATACTAAACTATACAATCACACTCAGACACAAACTCAGATACATGCATACGAGTACACTTATAAAGGCCCAGGCTCAAAAACACACCCTCACATATATATAGGTGCACAATTATACATATAAACAAATGCAGGCATACTTTAGAAAGTCAGGGGTTTAAGATGGGATGATTCCAAAATTTTAAAACATGTGTGACCTTGACTAGAAACCATGCGTGCCCTTCCTTTTCTCTAGTACTTTACACAGAATATGTTGAAACAATGTTCTATGAAACAATTATTCCTACTTACCCCTTATCAGCTACTGGTAGATATCAATCTTTTATAAATCAGTTTATATAGAAGGTCACAATTCTAAATTGCTTAGAACAGCATGGTATTTTTTTCTGTGGAACATAGCAATGAAATAAATGTAATACTTTAAGCCAGACAGATATGGAGCAAAATATCTCTAATCTCCAGATTTTAATATTATGGAAGAGGGATAATTAAAATGGGTCTGAAATCATCTTTTACAAATCTTGAATACAAGACAAAAAGCAATGTAGAAGAAATGTCATTAGTTCCTGAATGTGTAGATGAAAAGATAATCTTTGTATTGTTAAAAGAATGGACAGAAGACAGAGAGGTTATTGTCTGCCAAATTATGTTGTGTGTGAGTTTAAATATTAACTGTGATATTGTGTTGCAGCAAAAAAATGATCTCTTAACTTCTTAAGGACCAGACATATAGCAATCCTTTATTTCATGATGTGATTGCTGTGGCATTGATCTTTAGGGAGTTAATAAAACAGGATATTTATATAGCCATGTCTTATGCCTTTGAAAAATTCTCCGGGATAAGCAAGACATGTCATGCGTTCTGTCTTACCAAGTGCATGTGAGACTTCAACTATTACATGATTGTCAGCTTTACATACTTTGGGAGTATTTGCACAATTTCTCACTGTCACAGAATTTGTGTTTCCATTTCAAAATCACTTCAATCTTGCCTCCAGCTCTTACAGGCACGAGGGAGAGGTCAAAAGATCTAAAAGGCATGATGCAGCCTCTATAGGATTGCTGAATAATGGTGGTTGCCCAAGGATTTAGGATGTTCTGGTACAAATACATTTCAACAAAAAGCCCTTCAAATAGAATTTTTAAGATTGTTTTTATAATTGCAAAAAGCATTTGGATATAGCAAGTTGATTAATTATTTCACTATTGTTTGCAATGCAAAAATAATACTACAATACTAGCCACGACTGTGGGAACTCAATGTGTGCTCCAAGATCATGAGACTTGGTCTATGGACAGAGACAGATTTTCCATTAGGCAGAGTAGACACTTGCCTACATGTGCCTGACCACTAGGGGTGCCTGTTTTCAGCACTTATAATGTGTCTTTTTGAGCTTAAATAAGATGTTGGGGAGCGATAAATATCAAGAGCCTTGGCTCACTGTAGCCCAGTCCGTTTAAATGTGCATGGGTCCTCTAGTTATTTAAGTATGCAGGGGATTCAGAATAGTGCACAATTTGTTTGGTTTTTATTGTATTTATTGTGGCTGATGGGTACTATAATCATTGATGCCACCCAGATGGAGTGGGAGTTTAAAGGGACACTCCAGGCACCCAGACCACATCTGCCCATTGGAGTGGCCAACTCTCACTACTCTTAACCCTGCAACTGTAATTATTGCAGTTTTTTTATAAACTGCAATAATTACCTTGCAGGGTTAGCTCCACCTCTAGTGGCTGTCTACTAGACAGCCAATAGAGGGCACTTCCTGCATCATAGCACAGGAAGTATCGCTAGACGTGCTAGAGCGGCTGCTTTCCTATGGGGAGCGCTAATGGTCTCCCCGGCCGGTGGGCGGAATCAGTTTAGCCCAACGGCCGACGCAATCACTAGGGGGAGCGGTGGCGGAGGAAGAAGCAGCGACGTGGGACATGTCGCTGCCTCTAGTAAGTTACTGAAGGGGTTTTTACCCCTTCAGCAACCGGGGATTGGGGGGTGGGAGGGAGAGGGGACCTGCAGTTTCCCTTTAACCCCTTAAGGACCAAACTTCTGGAATTAAAGGGAATCATGACATGTCACACATGTCATGTGTCCTTAAGGGGTTAAGTGCAATGCTTATTTTTGTATATTTGTATTTGCTCTTTTTTACACAGTCATTACAGTGCTGCCATCTAGTGGCTGCTCTAGATTTTGTGAGGCCTTGGGTAAAATTCAAATATGAGGCCCATTAACACCCATAGTGGTAAAAGAAAATAGGGGTTGCATTGTGTGAATAAGGTGCTGTAGTTGTATTGAAGGACAAGCTTGCAGCGCTGGATACAGAGAGCTAGTCTCTGTATTCATTGTTCAGAGGCTTGCAGTGTTGCTGCTCCTTGTGCTGCTGTGTTGTGAGCTCTCCGACTGTAGTTATGGCATAATTTGCGAACTAAATAAATTTGCAATAAACAAATTTAATTAGCAATTATGCTAATCATTTATATACAGCTGTGGGGTATGATTACATAGCCTTGCAGTCATGTATACATTACTGCCAGTGTGTGTATTTCTGATTTTCTGGCACTGTGTACCTGTGTGTGTGTGTGTGTGTGTGTGTTTCTGACCGAGAGTATCCTTGTGTGTGAATGTATGTCTTTAAGAGTATGTGTCTGGGACCGTATGTGTGTGGGGTAGCTGCTTGCGTTGTGTGGTGTTTATGGAGGCTACCTGTGACCTTTGTGCATATGTGTATAATAAATGTCTTCAGTTTGACTGTGACAAGGTGAGTAAAGGGGTAACTGTGACAGGGTGAGGGGGGTAAATGAGGCAGGGTTAGGGGGTGAGTATAACAGGATGAGGGAGGGTGAGAATGATAGGGGGCTATTGTGACATGGTTGGAGGAGGGAGTGTGACAGGGCATGGGGAAGTCTGACATGATTGGAGGGAGTTAATGTGACAGGCTGCATGTGGCATAGTAAGAGGTGTATCACAGGGTTGGGGTGAATGTGCTATGTTTGGAGGAGGCAGTGTAACAGAATGAGGGGAAGGGAATGTGACAAGATTAGGGGGTTAATGTGGCAGAATTAGATTAATGTGAAAGGGTGAGTGTGGCAGGGTTGAGGGGGAGTGTGACAGGATTTGGGGTGAATGTGGCACGGTTGGAAGACAGGATTGGAGGGGCTTATGTGAGTGTAGTTGGGTGAAGGGGGTGAGTGGGACAGACTGATACAGGATGAGTGTGCCAGGGTTGGGGACTGTGTGCGACAGTGCAAGAGAAGGTGAGTCTGATAGGATTGAGGGGGGTTAATTTGATACGGTAATTGTGGTAAAGCAAGGGCAGGTGAGTTTAGTATGGTTGGAGGGGTGAGAGTGACAGGATAGGGAGGATAGTGTATGTGTATGGGGTGACAGTGTGTGCATGTGGGGGTGACAGTGTGTGCGTATGGGGGTGAGGTGTCATAAATAGCAGAAGATGTGCCTGAAAGTGAAAGGTGCAGGTTGGCTGAGAATAGCCAGAAAAAGAGTCAATAAGCTAGTTGAAAAAAAAAAAAACTACCAAGAACACTGCATGGACAATACTGGGATTGTTAACCTCTCCAACTATCACCTATCAACACCTGAGAAATCAGTCTTATCCAAGGGGCTAACATTCTGTCATAGCACATCCAGCTATATTCAGACTGAAATTAAGAATAACTGAGATGCCTATCCCCCAGGGTGGGCTACCTCCAAGCCCTTAATAGTCGCCAATTTACAATTACAATAGTCGCCAACCAAAACCATGATACCAATATTTACAAAAATACTGGCAATGAGTATTGGCGACTGTTACGGCACCCCGAGCATAAAAGGGTTAAACTGACGTTTAGGAGATCTTCCCCTTCCAGAGATTCAGGCAGCTACTGTAGACACCAATCCACCAAACTGGAGAAGCATATGAATGCTCTCAAACATACAAATACTGTAAACAGCCGAATAGGAAAAACCATACGAATAGGTTTACACTCCTAGCAGTCAAACTGGAACAGCTTACAATAAATCCCCCCAAGAACGAGACAAGGCTCTGTTTTGAGGGTCAAGCAGGAACAGTCAGAGCTGTGGGTTTATTGTTCTTATATACACATTAGTACCACCCACAGGGTTTTGGAAAACAACCAATAAACACATACAATACACTCAGACACTTCCACACAAAATCCTCCCCTCTGCCTGTGATACAATTACCTTACACAATGGGTAATGTAATTATTACCAGCAGAGAAATACAGTTTTTCCACATTATTCATAACTTGAAAAGTATGCATCACATTCACATAGAACTTAGCATACTCCAAATACAAACATATGTCAAAATCATCCAAATTGGTCCATTGGTTCAAAAGATAGATCGAAGTCTATCATAGCATAGCTATCTGGGGTATCACTGCTCAAACAGGGCCAGCACCGAATGACCCGGCTTTCGTGTCTTCGAAGGGAAAATCAACCGTTTCAACATGGGGCCATAGTCTAAAGGCAGCAGGCGGGCAACCAGGCTCCTCCAATGCACAGTGACGAGATTGGTCTCGTCACAGCGACTATTAAGGACTTGGAGGTAGCCCACCCTGGGGGATAGGCATCTCAGCCATTCTTAATTTCAGCCTATGACTCTAATGCATTTTTACTCCTTACTAAAAAAACTAAAAAGTTCTTTAGGATGATTCATGTTATCTGTTTGATGGCAGACGGGTTTAGGGTTAAGAGACAACCCACCCTGGGGGATAGGCGTCTCAATTACCCGTTCCAGCCAGTGCTAATAGGTTTATTACTATATACGTCTATAACAATGTGATTTTGTTAAGGACCTTTGCTTTATGTCCCTCGCTTGTATTATTTTGTATTCTGTATGCATTATTTGATGTATGCCGGTCTGTATAGATTTGGGGATGCATTGGTTTTTTGCTCTGCTGCTTGAGTGTTTGAGTTATTTATGTATTTATTTATGTGTTCATGTTGGACTAGACTGGGATTACACCAGTCATTCTTGGTGCCCTCTTCTCTTTAGATCACTGCAGCTCTACTTAGTGGCTATACTTGTATCTTCTTGTTCTTGTGCATTACATTCTTTCCCCATAGGTTTAGTTGGTGGATATTTAATCACCCTTTATCTGGCATTGTCTTTTCATGTTTTCTCCCTTTTTTGACTAAGAGGTTCTGACATATATCCTTTACTACTCTTTTTACCTGTATAATGATCTCTAAGGATTAGGAGTGATACATTACTTTTGGTACAATTATGCCTTCAATTGCTGTTTGTTGGTACTTTGCTCCCTGTAGTTAGATTGAAATCTCTGCAGGTTTGATTGCTCATGCCTGCATTTTATATTTGTATTTGTAGTTTAAGTTACATGTCTTCTTTATGTATTATCTATTCCTTAGGTAGTACAGCTTGTATATTTATATCTTGTTAATAGGTTTCTACAGGCTAATTGCAGTATGATCGCTTTTCGATTACTTCTGCCTGCTGTCTATCTCCAACATATGTTCTCTATGGATTTTCTCTGTATCTAAATGGTCCCTGGTGGGGTGTATAGGTCTTTCCTCAACATTTGTAATCTCTTCCTGTATGCAGGCTATGTTTTTAGTTATATGTATATGTATTATTTTGTTGGTTATACTGGGTTGCTATGGAAACGACCCCGGGAGGTGCACGTCTATGACATCATCAGGGTCAATTGTTTGACTCGAGCAGGCTGCTGGTCAGGTACAAGAGATATGTGGGAAAGAAACAGCGCTAGTTAACTGACAGGCAGCAACCTTAAAAAGGGAAACCCTCCAAACCCTTTTAAAACAAGACGGATAAAACAATAGTAAAAAGGCTGCGCCACAGGAAGGCTAAAATAAGTTTGATAAATGAAAAAGTCCAACTTAAGTGTCCTTGCGAATAGTCTTTATCACAAAAAGTGCAGTGTTGAAGTCTTCATAAACTGTATTAGTTCCACTTACATAGAAGACAAAAAAGAGAGAGAGAGGGACGACCAATAGTGTAGTATTGTATAATTCCAGTGGTGACGTATTAGAAAAATAATAGATGAGAACTCACATTTAATAGAGCTTATGTAGAGCTGTATGCGCTTTTACCCTAGAGCTGGACATAAGCTCTATAAATGTGAGTTCTCATCTATTATTTTCTAATACGTCACCACTGGAATTATATAATACTACACATTGGTCGCCCTCTCTTTTGTTTCTATGTAAGTGGAACTAATACAGTTTATGAAGACTTCAACACTACACTTTGTGACAAACTATTAGCGAACTTAAATTGAACTTTCATTTATCGCAACCCCCTGTTTGCTGCCGCTACTATTATTTTATCCTTGCTGTCAGGTGCCCCTGGGATCACTCCTATCCTCAACCTGGGTAAGTTAAGGGAATATTGAGGGTATATATTCTTATGGATTTGATTTGCAAGCTCATCCTGATGAAAGTCTGTGATACAGACTGAAACATTGATTTTTATTTTGAGCTAATAAAAGCTACATTTTATTCATTCGACTTGGAAGTCTCTGGAGTGCTATCTTGTACTTTTGGCTGCATCTGTTTGCTGATAAGCACCGGGCAAGTACATCAAGGAAGGTTGAGTGCATTACTATTTTTGTTTATATATATATATATATATATATATATATAAACAAAGCAAAAAATGAGAGCACTCCATGGATTTGGTAAATCAAATTACTGTATTCAAATAGCACAAAAAAAATCGACGTTTCGACCGTCTAGCGGTCTTTATCAAGATGCTGTCATATACAAAAACCTCAAATATATACATAAACGCTTGTTAAACTTACCCAATCACCAAGTGCTCCCTGTGTGTCCAATCTGCCATATGAGTGAAGCCGCAAATTGTGGATCGTTATGTTAATTGCCGTAAAGTGACGTGTGGTGAAATCACCATGTGTTGCCTAGAGACGGCAAAGCTGTTTAAAAACCAAATGTCGGCAGAGATTTAAAATCAATACGGAGGAGAAATAAAATTATATGTTGCATATGTGTTTTCATAAATGTCTAAGCAACTGCCTAACTGATCGTAGGATACTAGAGTGAGCCAGGAATGGCTAGAAACGATTGCTCATATAGGGACTCAGTTAGAAAGACTGGTGTATTGGTAACTGTGGACCTGTGTAGCCTAATAGAGCTAACTCAAATACTACCTAACTCCTTATTAAATTGGGAACCCTAGCTGGGAAAGCCATGTGTGTTGCCAAATCACAAACCTAAACAATAAGAACAGGCATCAATTACAGAAAACAGGCTGGCTTAGCATAATGTGAGTTGTCAGTATATAACAGAGAGTGTGTGTGATGTTGACCCTTTATCTACTGGGGTCCATTTATAGTGTAGAGTGATCAGCATGTGTGTGATGAAATAAATAAACACAGGGAATATTAAATGGTGAGTGACAAATCAGTATGTGTGAATTCCAAACTAGTAAAAAATAAAGCAAGAATGGGAAAATCCTGTACTAAATCAATCTACGGTATGTATGTGAGACACTGTAGAAAAGAGTGTGTGTGTGCTACTAAGATCATTCTCCGGTGTGTGTGTGAAATGATGTAGTAAAAAATGTGAGTATACTGCCTGACCTCTAGAAATGAGACAATCAATGAAAAGTGAAAAAGACTGTGCAGCTGAAACATGCACTAAAAGTGTAATGAGCCCTCGTGAATAATGAGAATGCACTGTCAGAAAGGTAAGAATGCAATAAAAATATATATATATATAAATAAATAAATAAAAAATACAATAAAATAAAAATAAAAATAAATATCAAAATAAATAAAAAATATATAATAAAAATAAAAATAAAAATAACAAAAAATAAAAATAAAAATAGTGAAAATAAACAATAAAGAGAAAATAAACAATAAAAAATGTAACAGTGATCCTACTAACTATATGCCAGTGCAGCCTCCAAGATCGGCATGCTAGGTAATGGAAAAGAGAAAAATTAGGTAAAAGGAGAGAGGGTCCTACTATAAGAACCTTATATCACTGGGTATTTATCAAAAAGCCAAAAGTGCCTAGATGTATGTACTATCCCCAATCACCAATTGGGAGTCCACAACCCTTTCTTGCAGCTCTGTATTGTAACTCCCACCGGCAGGAAATCAGATGGAAATAATTCACAATGTCCTCTTTATTATGGGATGGTCATTAAATCCTGAGTCAAAATCTCGCATCCAAGTCATTTACTGCTCAGCGATATCAACGGATATCCAAAAAACAACTAAATGAGTTGTATTCGTTTAATCCTTTCGGTTGGACCGTATCCAGATGTGTGATCCAAAAGGTTTCCCTTTGTAAAAGTAACTTTGATCTGTCGCCTCCTCTTGTGAGCGGTGGGATGTGGTCTATCATAATGAACTTAAGCGTGGGTAAATGGTGTTTGAAATCTAGGAAGTGTTTTGCCACAGGTTTATCAGTCTTCCCATCCCGGTACGCCGTCATGATTCCTGATCTGTGACCACGAATACGGTCCCTTACTGTAAGGTCTGTTTTACCCACATAATATTTCCCACATGGGCATGAAATGAGGTATACTACATGGTCACTCTTGCAGGTTAGTCGATGTTTGATCTGGATTCTTTTGCCTGTGTGGGGATGTGCAAAGGAAGAGCCTGTCAGCATGTGTCCACAGGTGACGCAACCTGAACACTTGAAACAGCCTTTCTTGGTATGCAATGTTCGTGTATTATATTGGCTCGGTATATCTGTTTTTACTAAAATGTCCTTCAAGTTTCTGTTGCGTGAATATGCAACATATAATTTTATTTATCCTCCGTATTGATTTTAAATCTCTGCCGACATTTGGTTTTTAAACAGCTTTGCCGTCTCTAGGCAACACATGGTGATTTCACCACACGTCACTTTACGGCAATTAACATAACGATCCACAATTTGCGGCTTCACTCATATGGCAGATTGGACACACAGGGAGCACTTGGTGATTGGGTAAGTTTAACAAGCGTTTATGTATATATTTGAGGTTTTTGTATATGACAGCATCTTGATAAATACCGCTAGACGGTCGAAACGTCGATTTTTTTTGTGCTATTTGAATACAGTAATTTGATTTACCAAATCCATGGAGTGCTCTCATTTTTTGCTTTGTTTATAGTATTTTGCACAGAGAAGCACCTGGTATGTATTATTATTTGGGAAGAGTGCCAGAAATTGTATAGTTTCTAGATATTGAGTGTGTTGTGCCACACTTTCTGAGCACCTCCAGCTGAAAAATATCTTTTGTTAAATTTACACCTTTGGAGTGTGACCTAGCTATCAAGTATTAATATGGAGGATTTTTTGTTGAGGGCTGGAGCCCTAGCTGACACAGCTGAGACCATTCAAATTACAGCGCAAGAAGCTGAAAGCATACTTTGGCCTAACACCACCGCGGATCTTACCCACACGGATTCCATTAAGGATCTGTACAATGATCTTATGAAGTTAAAAAGACGAGAAGTAGACTTAGATCTGCATGGAATTTTTATCTCAGATTATTACCGAGCAAAACGGATTCCAAGAGGTTTCAGGGTAAGAAACTCTCCCACTATTGGGAGACAAAATCCGGAGTTTTGTAAAAAATGGATTGGCATAGCCAATAAATGCTCGCTTGACTGGATGATTATAGTGGTAGAGGATGTCATTTCATGCCCATGTGGGAAATATTATGTGGGTAAAACAGACCTTACAGTAAGGGACCGTATTCGTGGTCACAGATCAGGAATCATGACGGCGTACCGGGATGGGAAGACTGATAAACCTGTGGCAAAACACTTCCTAGATTTCCAACACCATTTACCCACGCTTAAGTTCATTATGATAGACCACATCCCACCGCTCACAAGAGGAGACGACAGATCAAAGTTACTTTTACAAAGGGAAACCTTTTGGATCACACATCTGGATACGGTCCAACCGAAAGGATTAAACGAATACAACTCATTTAGTTGTTTTTTGGATATCCGTTGATATCGCTGAGCAGTAAATGACTTGGATGCGAGATTTTGACTCAGGATTTAATGACCATCCCATAATAAAGAGGACATTGTGAATTATTTCCATCTGATTTCCTGCCGGTGGGAGTTACAATACAGAGCTGCAAGAAAGGGTTGTGGACTTCCAATTGGTGATTGGGGATAGTACACACATCTAGGCACTTTTGGCTTTTTGATAAATACCCAGTGATATAAGGTTCTTATAGTAGGACCCTCTCTCCTTTTACCTAATTTTTCTCTTTTCCATTACCTAGCATGCCGATCTTGGAGGCTGCACTGGCATATAGTTAGTAGGATCACTGTTACATTTTTTATTGTTTATTTTCTCTTTATTGTTTATTTTTACTATTTTTATTTTTTGTTATTTTTATTTTTATTATATTTTTTATTTATTTTGATATTTATTTTTATTTTATTGTATTTTGTATATATTTTTTATTTCATTTTATTTATTTATTTATTTATTTATATTTTTTTATTGCATTCTTACCTTTCTGACAGTGCATTCTCATTATTCACGAGGGCTCATTACACTTTTAGTGCATGTTTCAGCTGCACAGTCTTTTTCACTCTTCATTGATTGTCTCATTTCTAGAGGTCAGGCAGTATACTCACATTTTTTACTACATCATTTCACACACACACCGGAGAATGATCTTAGTAGCACACACACACTCTTTTCTACAGTGTTTCACATACATACCGTAGATTGATTTAGTACAGGATTTTCCCATTCTTGCTTTATTTTTTACTAGTTTGGAATTCACACATACTGATTTGTCACTCACCATTTAATATTCCCTGTGTTTATTTATTTCATCACACACCTGCTGATCACTCTACACTATAAATGGACCCCAGTAGATAAAGGGTCAACATCACACACACTCTCTGTTATATACTGACAACTCACATTATGCTAAGCCAGCCTGTTTTCTGTAATTGATGCCTGTTCTTATTGTTTAGGTTTGTGATTTGGCAACACACATGGCTTTTCCAGCTAGGGTTCCCAATTTAATAAGGAGTTAGGTAGTATTTGAGTTAGCTCTATTAGGCTACACAGGTCCACAGTTACCAATACACCAGTCTTTCTAACTGAGTCCCTATATGAGCAATCGTTTCTAGCCATTCCTGGCTCACTCTAGTATCCTACGATCAGTTAGGCAGTTGCTTAGACATTTATGAAAACACATATGCAACATATAATTTTATTTATCCTCCGTATTGATTTTAAATCTCTGCCGACATTTGGTTTTTAAACAGCTGTGCCGTCTCTAGGCAACACATGGTGATTTCACCACACGTCACTTTACGGCAATTAACATAACGATCCACAATTTGCGGCTTCACTCATATGGCAGATTGGACACACAGGGAGCACTTGGTGATTGGGTAAGTTTAACAAGCGTTTATGTATATATTTGAGGTTTTTGTATATGACAGCATCTTGATAAAGACCGCTAGACGGTCGAAACGTCGATTTTTTTTGTGCTATTTGAATACAGTAATTTGATTTACCAAATCCATGGAGTGCTCTCATTTTTTGCTTTGTTTATAGTATTTTGCACAGAGAAGCACCTGGTATGTATTATTATTTGGGAAGAGTGCCAGAAATTGTATAGTTTCTATATATATATATATATATATATATATATATATATATATATTATAGATAGATACAGTTGTAATCAAAATTATTCAACCCCCATTGAAAATTAGGTTTATTGTCAAAGTTTACAGACTTTCAAATGTTTGCAATTAACAAATCAAACCAAAGCAATTGAAATAGCTCAACACAAGGAAGGCTTCAAGTGGTTTCCCCAAATTAAATTGCAAATGCAACTCATAATGACTTCTCCAGTCTCAAAATTATTCAACCCCCCGCTGAATAAAATCCAATAGGACAATGATCCCAAGGATACCTCAAATTCCACCAAGGCTTAGTTGCAGAAGAAGTCCTAAAAATTTCTACAGTGGCCATCACAGTCACCTGATTTGAACCCCATAGAAAATCTCTGGTGGGATTTGAAGAAACCCACAAATATTACTGAACTGGAGGCCATTGCTCATGAGCAATGTTCTAAAATTCCTCAAGAATGCTGCCAGAAGCTGGTGTCTGGCTATGCATCTAGTTTGCAGCAGGTCATAGCAGCAAAGGGTGCTCTATTAAATATGCTTGACATGAAGCGGTTGAATAATTCGGAGACTGGAGAAGTCATTATAAGTTGCATCTTCAGTTGAATTTGAGAAAACCACTTGAAGCATTTGTTGTGTTGAGCTATGTCAATTACTTTTTCTTTGATTTGTTCATAGCAAACAGCTGAAAGTTTGTAAATTTTAATGGGGGTTGAATAATTTTAATTACAACTGTTACTTATATTTTACAGAGCAAGCACAGTATAACCTCAGGGGAAAAAAAAATGTTCCAAAAAATTTGTTTCCAAAGGTTATACTGTGCTTACTCTGTAAAATATAAATAACATCAAAGTTACATTAAATTCTGTGAAATAACAAAGCAAAACCAGCACTCAAATAAAAAAAAAATACATTACAAGAAAAATTGCAATAAAAAGAATGTGGGGGTTTCATGAATGAAATTCTGTGTGTGGTGTGAGGTAGTATATTGAACTTAGACTATTACAAATGTAGTCTTCAAAACAATGTCTACCTGTGACACATCAGATGTTTCTGCATTGCATTTTTCATAATTATTAGCTAGTCTAAAAACTTACTCTCAAACCCAATGGTGTTTTTATTTCTCCTTCTTGTTTCTATTATTGCATCTCTTTTTCTCTTCCATCACATTGCTCCTGTAGCGTGATTGAGAAGGCTTGTGCAGGGGGTTTGTAGTGAGAGATTTATTCTTTATGCAGCTTAGAGGCTGTTAAGCCTCTCATAGGCAGGTTGGTGTGTTGATGGGACAGAATTACAATTTAAGCGCATAACCCATCTCTACATTGCACAGACAGAGATCCTGCCCTGCACCTAGTGAAAATGTCTCACTGTCTCTAAGCTCAATTAAGATGACAGCTGATTGCTGCATGCACCCAGTACATGCCTATCAAGCAGCTCTACATGATGCAGAAGGGAGAGGCAGAGTATTGTAAGAGGCAGGACTTTCAGTGAACCAGGAACAATCAACTATAAATTAAATTATGTTTTGGGTAGGGCCAACCAACCCAAGTGCAGACTGTGGGTCCTCCTGCTTAATTTAACCCCATTAATGAGGTAATACCACTAGTGGTAAAACTGCCAGTGGAACCCAAAGGCTAAAAATGTGTTTATATATAAAATAATTAATACTTATTCATATCCAGCACAGTCTGCCAATGCCCACATATTCTTATTATCATTATTTATAGAACAACATGCTTACAAAATTGACATGGATCATGAAAATGTTGACAAAAAAAGTCCAATGTCCACAAAAAAAGATGCAGCACAGCTGGAATGATGTGGAAATACAATGGTCCTTCTTCTTTATTGTATCATCACAATTTCATACAGAGGGAGTCAGGGCCTTCTTCAATATAGAATGTACGCATGTTTTTGTATAGAGTATGTGTTTGCATGCATGGGTGTAGGTACTGTTACCATTGGAATGCAGTTGTGTACTTTTGTTTAGTGTTTGGGTTTGAATTCAGGGGTGTATGTTTGTATGTAGTTTTGGATTTTAAATGCAGGTGTGCTTTTATTTGTAGAATGGTGTATGTATATATTTTTTGCATTTTAATACAGGGGTGTGTTTCATGTAGAGTTGTCTTGGTGTTTGAGTGAAGCGGTGTGTTTATATCTAACTTTGGATTTGAATTCAGGGGTCTGTTTGTATGGAATGTTTATGTTCTAAGGGATGTGTTTGCATGTTGTGTTTGATTGCTGGGACGTATGCACAAAGATATTTACAAAGATATATACACACACATTAGCAAACAGATACACACATACAAACACATTGACAAGTTCACAAATGGACACATGCTCACACATTGACACATACACACACCTTGACACATTGATACACTCTGACACATACACACACTGATATATACACACACTGACACACAGATACACACACACTGGCACATCCACACACACTCAGAAACACTTACACACATACTAACACACACATAAACACACTGTGGCACACACAAATACAGACATTGACACACGCTAGCACATACATAGCGATATATGCACTGTCACATCTACATCCACACACAGATACACATAGAGACACACAATAGAAACACAGAAACATAGAATGTGAAAGCAGATAAGAAATCGTTGAATTAGTTCCTGGCCTTATCTTGAGTCTATAATAGCCTTATGCCTATCCCACGCAGGCTTTAACTCCCTCAATGTGGTAACCTCTACCACTTCAGCTGGAAGGCTATTCCATGCGTCCACTACCCTCTGTCACATATTCATCTGCACATAAAAATGTGGTTAATGGCATTTACTGTCCTGACAGGAAAAGTTTGTGCTGAGCAACATTACCGTCCTGACAGGTTGTTTGTGCCGAGCAGCAATCATGCACATGGAAACCTGGTAATTACTTTTGGGGTCAAAGGCCGGTCATGGCCAATCAAATCCACAGGAGGGTTTGTGCTGAGCAGCAATCATTCACATGGAAACCTGGTAGTTGCCTTCGGGGTCAAAAGCCGATTACAGCTAATTGGATCCACAGGAGGGTTATTTAAAACCAATTCTCCTCTTGCTCATTGCCCTGTCGTGGTTTCATGCCTATGGTTATCCAAGAGTGCGTTCCTGATCTTGATTTTCTGTGTTTTGACTTTGGCTCTGTTTTGACTTACCTAAAATCTGCTGCTCTATTACATTATTTGCCTACCTTTAAGTCATCCGAAATAATTACTCCTAAATCCCTTTCCTCAGATGTTGAGGTTAGTAGGTTATCAAATATTCTATATTCTGCCCTTGGGTTTTCAAACCCAGGATGCATTAATTATAATTGCACTTATCTACGTTAAATGTCAGTTGCCACAGCTCTGACCATTTTTCTAATTACCTAAATCATTTCCATTTGGCTTATTCTTCCTGGAACATCAACCTTGTTGCAAATTTTAGTATCAAAAAGAAAAAGAGAAACCGTCTACAGGCAGTGGCTGTCTAAAGAAAAGACTAATCCACTTGACCTGAAGAAGATCACACATTGTAAGACACTCCAGTTGTGTCTTGTGGCATAACCCCTAATTGAAAGAAATATAAGATACTCAAAATAACAGATATATGAGTATCCACTGGAATAATAATGATGCTATAGAAAATAATAGGTAAAGGTATATAAAGTGAAGAAATACAGTTATAGAGAATACTAACAAATGGGTCAGACGGAAGTAGAAAATAACTGCCAAATGGCAAAAACTCCCTTCCTAATGTCTCTAAAGATAATCGCTGAGGTTCACAGGTTTAGACTTTAATATATAAGCCTTAATAGGTCAATATCTGTGACTGCAGACTACTGTCAGTAAAAATAAAAAATAAGAGACATAGAGGACTTGCTTATACCTAGTAGAGCTCAACGTATAGCATTATATAAAGTATAATGCCAAGTTACTTTCATATTTGGACACTTGATACTAAATAGGCAGAAAAGAGTAAAAAGACACTAAGTATTGGATATATAGAAAGTGTGTCTATAATGATATCTGCCACATATAGAATGATTACAGAATAATTAAATAGATAAAGTGTATCCAAAGATGTATCTATAATATTGTATGCCACATATTAATAGGTACAAGACAAAAAAGAGAGGTTAAGTGAATGGTGAAAAAACGTGCTAAATGTGCAGAGCCATACTTAGAATGTTACCTACCTGCACATTGTGACAGAGTGCCCTATAAGTGAGAGAATGAGGGGAAAAGAGACCCCCCCAAAAAAAACAACCCGACGCGCGTTTCGGTGCTCTTGTGATGCAAGACGAAGGTCTATGTTATTGATTAACATAGACTTAATTAATAAGTAATAACATTTAATCTATAGTGCACATTCAGCTTGAGGAAACAGTTTAATTATCTAGATATTCAGCTTAAGTTATACATCACCATTAGAGAAGGGGGGTTGCGGTGGGGCGTGGCTAACCGCCGAGCAAGATGGACGCTCAGTAATTTGCTCCATCACAAGGGCTCCTTCTAATTTAACCCAAATCCTAGCTGAAACCACGGAAACTACTAACAACAAAATGGCTAACTCAAAAATGAAGAAATCTGCCACAAAAGCAGAAAAAATAAGCTTCTTTGGACAGAAAACACAGACGGCAAACGAGACCGCACGGGCGGCCATCCAAGATGGCGCGGATGACCCCGAAACCACGATGCTGCAAGCAACATCTGAAATACCTCAAACTGCAGAACACCTCACACGAGGATACTTTGAAAAACCATGGAGGGAATGGCAACAAAGCTAATAAGCACATGGCAAACCACGGCGGAACAGATCAAAAGGGATGTGAGAGATCTGTCTACCAGGACCACCTCCCTGGAGCAGCAACAGGAAGAGCTGGCCTCCACACAAATGGATATGTCTGGGCACCTACGGGCCCTACAAAATCAAATGGAACAAATGGAAGCCCGAGTAGCAGATCAGGAGGACAGGGCCCGGCGCAACAATCTGAGGCTGCGGGGAGTCCCAGAGACCATCCTACCTGATGACCTGCCAGCCTACGTACACGGCCTCCTCAATGCCTATGCCCCGGATGTCCGCACAGACATGCTCCTGGTCAACAGAGCCCACCGGGTGTCAAAACCGAAACATATACCTGAAGCAACATCCCGGGACGACCTGATGAGAATACACTACTACCACATAAAGGAAACGATTCTCAGGAAGCATCGCAGCAAAGCGCATAGTGCGTATTATGGTGGACATGTCGGCGGACACCCTAGGACGCAGGAGGGAATTCCTCCCCTTCACACAGGATTACGCGATACGGTTCCCCACAAAAATAATACTCACCAGAAACGGGGAAACCATATACATCACGACCCAAGCAGAAGGGATAACAGTGCTCACTAGATGGGGTCTCAGCAACAACCCTCCCGCGGAGATGCAGCAAAAGTCCCCTCGAGCAAGCCGCAACAGGAACGCGGACTAAACCGATTCAGTATTGAAGACCCAGTGACTATATGAGGCATGATTAATGCAAATATATATTTCACACCGCACATTGTTCTATATTAAAGAGTACACCTCCGGCCCTGACCTGGGTCGGCTGTATGCTCCCAGCACCACACGTCAGCCCACTTTGGCGCTGACAAATCATACAAGCTCAGGTGAAAATGTTTAACAAAAGTACCAAAGCGCAACAAGCAAAAAGGTACAAAATTAAGGGCAACTGCCGAACTAGGTGGGGGGGTTGGAGACAAAGCACCCCTAGCTGACATGCGATTGGGCTGCAGAATAGATCAGATTACTGTAGATTAGACCCCACCTGGAAGCAACTCCAGTTGGTATGCGTACCACTTCCGTGAACAGAGTCCACAATGCAAGAAACTAGCATGCAATTGAAGCACACACATTTAGTTTAACCCCCATAAAAACCATCCACGAGAATATAATACTTACGATTGAAGCCCTAACAACACCGGGGCACCTAATGGAGACATCCTATGTCAGGGCAAAACACAGCCCCCAGAGAAACATTGCTTATGTATGTGAAAGCAAACGGAGGCATACAACCTCTAATTGTACAACGTATAGCAGTTTAACTATATGTATGGAATAATAACATAGCTAAAATAACAATGCTTGTCCAACACAATATTACTTGCATGCCTATCAAAAGGAAACTGTACTGACAAATGCTTAGTTAATGTTGCAATAGTTTATGTTGTTACATGCTTTTACTAACCTCATTGATGGTCTCAGCTCCAAAGCAATTTTAACTGGAGCCCACTTAGCCACTCATTTGGAAGCCCATTCCAATCTCCATGGTACGATTAGAGTACCAGACCTAAGGTCCCCTGTAAATAACCCTTACCCACCCCACTACCGCACCCCCCCTCCCAAACATACTCCTCCCCCAGCTGACAAGCAACACCTGCGGAACGGCCTTGCCACACCGACACACCAGCACCACAACTAACGTAACAACACACACTGCTAGCACCATGATTATATATATTATAAGGGCCTTAACACCCCACATAAAAGGCGCATACTACTAGAAGACTTAAACCATGTCAAGGCGGATATTGTCTGCGTGCAAGAAACCCACTTTGTCACGAACAAGATCCCTACATTCGCCACCAGAGAGTACCCAGTACAATACCATGCAACACACACATCAAAATCCAGAGGAGTCTCCATCTTCCTACACAACTCCCTAATGGTAGAAACACTTCGGGTCAAAACAGACAGCCAGGGCAGATTTGTGATACTACAGTGTATCATAAATAACAATCCAACGACCATCAGCGCAACTTCCTGCACAAAATCCTAAATAAAATACCGACAGACTCAACAGCCCCCATGATCAAATGCAGGGACCTCAACCATACCATGGACTCCCATACAGACTCGACAACACCTAGCACCTCACTCAGGCACAAAAAAACGAAGAATGCAAACAAGGCACTCATAATGCTCATACAGGAATATGGACTGTACGACGCTTGGAGAACACAAAACCCAACAGCAAGAGAATACACATTCCTATCGCAAGTACACCAAACCTACTCAAGAATCGACCACATCCTTATATCGGGTACATTACTCCCACAAATGGAAGACGGCAACATTGGGAACATAGTATGGTCTGACCTTGCACCAGTGACTTTAACTATGCACAACTAATACCAGCACAGAGGAAGACCGCCATGGAGGCTAAACAATACTCTCTTGCATGACAAATCATACACGGCAACACTAGCGGAAATTCTGAAGGACTTCTTTCAGCTAAACGACAATTCAGAAGTCTCACCAATCTCTATCTGGCAGGCCCACAAAACAGTCATAAGGGGACATCTGATTAGCCGAGCCTCACACCTCAACCGCCAATGTAAAAGAACACACATAGACCTCCTACAAAACAAATTAATGCAATGTCACTAGAAAAAACAGCATTTATCCTCACTAAACTGAAAATGAACACATACACCCAAGGCAATAAAGCAGGGAAACAGCTAGCAAACATACTCAGACAGAAACAAGCAAACTCTAAAATACCATTCCTCATTACCAACGCAGGAGACAAACTCCATAACTCTCAAGATATTAATAACAAAATGTCAGACTACTATCACTCTTTATATAACCTCAACGCAGACCCACCACTCCAACACACAAGAGATAGATGAATTTCTTACATCTGTCGGGCTACCCACACTTACAAACGATCAACAAACTGTGCTTAGAAACCCTATAACTATAAATGAAACACTGGATACTATTCGCTCCCTCCCAAAAGGGAAATCACCAAGCCCGGATGGACTGACCAACATATATTATAAGCGGTTCGCCCCAATTATGGCCCCCTATTTACAAAAAGTCCTACAAGGCGCGATACAGACAGGGACGCTACCAACAAAGATGCTTATGGCACATGTCGCCACCCTCCCCAAGCCAGGCAAACTACCAAACCAATGTCAAAATCTAAGGCCTATCTCCCTGTTAAACACAGATGTAAAAATACTGGCCAAAATCATCTCCAATAGGTTGACACAAATGATCCCCACAATTATAGGGAATGACCAAGTGGGATTTGTGGGGGCAAGGCAGGGGGCGCAGATGGCACGAGGAAAACCCTAAATCTCTTATACGAGATGCAAAATAAAAAAAACTCTGGAGTCCTACTATCTCTCGATGCGGAAAAGGCCTTCGATAGACTACACTGGCCTTTCCTAATAGCGGTCCTTCATAAATTCGGCTTCCCACACCAATTCTTAGTCCCTAGTAAAAGCACTATATTCATCACCAACAGCCCGGGTAGTAAATGGAGGATTCATTTCAAAACCATTCACCATCTCTAATGGGTCGAGGCAGGGTTGCCCACTCTTCCCATTACTTTACATCCTAGCGCTAGAATCCCTCACCCAACTCATACGCAAACACTCAGACATACACGGGATTAGGGTAAATGGACGAGAATATAAAATGTCACTGTTCGCAGATGACATCCTACTGACCCTTGAACAACCACATGTGTCCCTACCCAACTTTCACAAAATCCTCGACGACTAGTAAATGCTCATACTATAAACTAAACATTGCAAAAACCTTAGCTCTAGGAATCAATATACCACACATAGCTAGCAAACCTGAAAACAAACTTCAACTACGACTGGAGGCAAGATCACATCAAATTTTTAGGGGTAAACTTTACACCCACGTCAAGCACACTATATGAAGCAAATTATCTAAAGCTGCTAAAAGACATCAAAGCCCTCCTACAAAGCTGGAGGGGCAAATACATTTCATGGATGGGCCAAATAGCATCGACAAAAATGGTAATTCTACCAAAAATCCAGTACTTGTTCCGCACGTTGCCAATCAAACTACCAAAACAATATCTCTTAGAACTGCAGAACGACCTAAACACCTACGTCTGGGACTACAAAAAACCTAGAGTAGCCAAAACAACCCTGTAGAGACCATCCGCACAGGGAGGGATGGGACTTCCCAAAATAACAGGATACTACAGAGCTGCCCACATAACCCCTCTGATAGTAATATCGAACCGACGAGACCCCACAACTTGGGCTGAAATAGAGAAAAACCATGCGAAGGGACTCTCTATTCCACTACTGGCGTGGCTACCAAAAAACCATAGGCCAAAATTCTCTGAACTACTACCTACAACCGCATTAACCCTTAGAGAAACAGCAATACTCTCTCCAACACTGCCTTTAGAAGCGCTACATTCACTTATACCGGATTTTAACTATAAACTGTGGCACAGACATGGTGTGGAAAACATATCACAAGTAGTGCAAGGAAATAAACTCAAAACGCTGCCAGACCTCCAGACAGAATTCAAATTGCCAAGTACAGCGACCTTCTCCTATAGACAGATTAAATCATGGGTGCTAGCCCAACCAACACCACAACAAACAAAGCCAACAACCGCACATTGGACGGCTTTAATCAAGATATGTATGAAGACAAAGCCAGCAACAAAACTAATCTCCATAATATACACCTCAGAACATACGCAGGCACAAACTAAACCACCCTCCTTTCACACAGCATGGGAGCAAGACATTGGACGCCAACTCACGGAAGAACAATGGCAAAATATATATTGCACCCACAAAAAAATGTCCCTCTCAACGACACATACAGAATTATCCCGCAAGATTCTCTACATATGGTACCTAGTACCCACGAGACTAAAACACATATTCCCAGACACGTCCGATACATGCTGGAGATGCACAGAGGATAAAGGTACCATGATACACATATGGTGGCAATGCACATCACTTCGACACTTCTGGTCCCAAGTCCTAACACTGACAGTTCGGTGCACAGGAATGCGCCTATCAAACTCACCAGAAACATTTCTACTACTGCTGCTCCCACAGGTACCATAAACACACATCCGGTACCTACTGTACCACATTATAATTGCAGCCCTCACAACTATCAGCCGACAGTGGAAACAAACAACTCCCCCAACAATAAAACAATGCATCGAAGCAATAGAATCCACTAAAACCTATGAACTTATGGCAAGGAAAACACGACAAGGGAAGCCCTACTGGATCGAAGCCTGGAAACTATGGGACACACACACAACACAACACCCCTGAATCAAATAGACAAGATGAGAAATAGGTTGAACGAAACTCCCCCCCCCCCCTGTAGGGAGCCAACCCCACCTGGACATCACAACCATACATGCCTTAACATGACAACACTTACAAAAACAGGACCTACCGCAGTAAACATCACATCATTACCCTAGCACCTGCCCTCTCCCAACATACAACCCTTCTGCCCCCCCCCCCCGCTTACTGAAAGAAGCCACAAAGGAATAATAATGGCCCGGATCAGGCCAAATCTAACACATACCAGGTTATCTTGCAAAATAACAACACCAGAAATACCCACCAAGCTGTGTGATAAGATAACAAACATTAAGCTAAAGCAATAATCACTGAATGAAAAAAACATACAATGTGTTAATTGAACAAATGCATGTACAAAATTACTAATACATGGCAAAAACTTATACTGTACAACATTGGACCGTACTATATCCCTCCCCCTCCCCTTTTCCTTCTGTACCCTCCCCTCTACCTTTCCTGTTAAAAAAAATAAAATACAAATTGTCAAATTCAAAAAAAGAGAAGGTGGGTTGCCACTCTGCTGCACACGACTGAAAGAACTTCTGGCAGTCAGGCTTGAAAGGACCCTCTCTTACTGGGATTCAGCAGAACCAGCAATACGCGTCCGTATTACAGGTGGGTAGTACTCCAAGTTTTCTTTTATACCTTTTTTCCAATGGGATGGATAGTCTGTACTTTTCCACCAAGTTTCCTTATCAGTGCAGCCCAGCAAAGACCTTGCAAAAGCATTGGATGGGACCAGCAGCTGGCCAATGCCATGCCAGGTCTGTGCAGTTAATTATCGCTTATCTATAAGCTAGCTCTGTACTAATAATTATCTCGTGATGGTACACGAGTCATTCTGATGCTGTGTTTTGTGATTTTAATAAAAATTTTATGCGGTTCTGAGGAAAGTCCCGACCTGGGACTGAAACGTTGATTTGAAGGCATCATATTTTGTTCTTTTAATGTGAACAAAGTTCAATTTTAAAAGGAAGAATGTGAGTGCGGACCACTTTTTGGATTACCTTGTATATGGATGACCAGGATCCGGCACCCGCCATTGAAAACAGTCTGTTCATATAGTCTGCAGTGCAAGGAGCCTATGGAAGTGTGTGTATGTATGTATGTATATATGTGTGTGTGTGTGTGTGTATATATATATATATATATATATATATATATATATATACAGGGAGTGCAGAATTATTAGGCAAATGAGTATTTTGACCACATCATCCTCTTTATGCATGTTGTCTTACTTCAAGCTGTATAGGCTCGAAAGCCTACTACCAATTAAGCATATTAGGTGATGTGCATCTCTGTAATGAGAAGGGGTGTGGTCTAATGACATTAACACCCTATATCAGGTGTGCATAATTATTAGGTAACTTCCTTTCCTTTGGCAAAATGGGTCAAAAGAAGGACTTGACAGGCTCAGAAAAGTCAAAAATAGTGAGATATCTTGCAGAGGGATGCAGCACTCTTAAAATTGCAAAGCTTCTGAAGCGTGATCATCGAACAATCAAGCGTTTCATTCAAAATAGTCAACAGGGTCGCAAGAAGCGTGTGGAAAAACAAAGGCGCAAAATAACTGCCCATGAACTGAGAAAAGTCAAGCGTGCAGCTGCCGCGATGCCACTTGCCACCAGTTTGGCCATATTTCAGAGCTGCAACATCACTGGAGTGCCCAAAAGCACAAGGTGTGCAATACTCAGAGACATGGCCAAGGTAAGAAAGGCTGAAAGATGACCACCACTGAACAAGACACAGAAGCTGAAACGTCAAGACTGGGCCAAGAAATATCTCAAGACTGATTTTTCTAAGGTTTATGGACTGATGAAATGAGAGTGAGTCTTGATGGGCCAGATGGATGGGCCCGTGGCTGGATTGGTAAAGGGCAGAGAGCTCCAGTCCGACTCAGGCGCCAGCAAGGTGGAGGTGGAGTACTGGTTTGGGCTGGTATCATCAAAGATGAGCTTGTGGGGCCTTTTCGGGTTGAGGATGGAGTCAAGCTCAACTCCCAGTCCTACTGCCAGTTCCTGGAAGACACCTTCTTCAAGCAGTGGTACAGGAAGAAGTCTGCATCCTTCAAGAAAAACATGATTTTCATGCAGGACAATGCTCCATCACACGCGTCCAAGTACTCCACAGCGTGGCTGGCAAGAA
Organism: Pelobates cultripes; assembly: GCA_933207985.1. Taxonomy (NCBI): domain Eukaryota; kingdom Metazoa; phylum Chordata; class Amphibia; order Anura; family Pelobatidae; genus Pelobates; species Pelobates cultripes. The sequence goes on along the minus strand of OW240919.1, from coordinate 76,085,778 downwards.
AGGGTATAAAAGAAGAAAATCTAATGACATGGCCTCCTTGTTCACCTGATCTGAACCCCATTGAGAACCTGTGGTCCATCATCAAATGTGAGATTTACAAGGAGGGAAAACAGTACACCTCTGAACAGTGTCTGGGAGGCTGTGGTTGCTGCTGCACGCAATGTTGATGGTGAACAGATCAAAACACTGACAGAATCCATGGATGGCAGGCTTTTGAGTGTCCTTGCAAAGAAAGGTGGCTATATTGGTCACTGATTTGTTTTTGTTTTGTTTTTGAATGTCAGAAATGTATATTTGTGAATGTTGAGATGTTATATTGGTTTCACTGGTAATAATAAATAATTGAAATGGGTATATATTTGTTTTTTGTTAAGTTGCCTAATAATTATGCACAGTAATAGTCACCTGCACACACAGATATCCCCCTAACATAGCTAAAACTAAAAACAAACTAAAACTACTTCCAAAAATATTCAGCTTTGATATTAATGAGTTTTTTGGGTTCATTGAGAACATGGTTGTTGTTCAATAATAAAATTAATCCTCAAAAATACAACTTGCCTAATAATTCTGCACTCCCTGTATGGTAGTAAAAGAAGGCTTGCACTCACGGTCTTTTTCTTTTATAAAAAATTTCTTTCTTTATTCCATATCTTGTTAAAGCATAATCATAGTCATAATCAATGTTTCAGCCATCGTCCGTGGCTTTAATCAGGATCAGTGCAACAAAACATATACATACATATATACACCCACATAACCACAGATACACACAATTAATAAGAGATCAACCCAACCTTCCTACCTTGCTCTGGGAGGGCTGGAGTTGAGGGCTGGTGGTCAGTGGTTGCTGCTAGGATCTCTGTGCTCTTCCTGCACAGGTCCCTTGCATGCACTGTAATGATGCCGATGCTGGGATGACATCATATCCCAGCTGCCGGCTCACTGCAGGGCGAAGACAGTCAGACACAGTCAGATGCACACAGTTATACACTTATACTGACAGTCACAGGCAGACAGTCACACACACTGCCAGACATATACACACCCAGTTATAGGCAGACAGTCACACACAGTCACAGGCAGACCGTCACACACACAGTCACAGGCAGACAGTCACACACAGTTACAGGCTGACAATCGCACAGTTAATTATCGCTTATCTATAAGCTAGCTCTGTACTAATAATTATCTCGTGATGGTACACGAGTCATTCTGATGCTGTGTTTTGTGATTTTTAATAAAAATTTTATGCGGTTCTGAGGAAAGTCCCGACCTGGGACTGAAACGTTGATTTGAAGGCATCATATTTTGTTCTTTTAATGTGAACAAAGTTCAATTTTAAAAGGAAGAATGTGAGTGCCGACCACTTTTTGGATTACCTTGTATATGGACGACCAGGATCCGGCACCCGCCATTGAAAACAGTCTGTTCATATAGTCTGCAGTGCAAGGAGCCTATGGAAGTGTGTGTATGTATGTATGTATGTATGTGTATGTGTATATATATGTATATATATATATATATATATATATATATATATATATATATATAAAAGGTAGTAAAAGAAGGCTTGCACTCACGGTCTTTTTCTTTTATAAAAAATTTCTTTCTTTATTCCATATCTTGTTAAAGCATTATCATAGTCATAATCAACGTTTCAGCCATCGTCCGTGGCTTTCATCAGGATCAGTGCAACAAAACATATACACCCACATAACCACAGATACATACACACAATTAATAAGAGATCAACCCAACCTTCCTACCTTGCTCTGGGAGGGCTGGAGTTGAGGGCGGGTGGTCAGTGGTTGCTGCTAGGATCTCTGTGCTCTTCCTGCACAGGTCCCTCGCATGCACTGTAATGATGCCGATGCTGGGATGACATCATATCCCAGCTGCCGGCTCACTGCAGGGCGAAGACAGTCAGACACAGTCAGATGCACACAGTTATACACCTATACTGACAGTCACAGGCAGACAGTCACACACACTGCCAGACATATACACACCCAGTTATAGGCAGACAGTCACACACAGTCACAGGTAGACCGTCACACACACAGTCACAGGCAGACAGTCACACACAGTCACAGGCTGACAATCACACACACAGTCAGAGACCGACATGCAAACAGTCACAGGCAGCACACACACAGTCACAGGCAGGCAGTCACACACACACACACACACACACATACAGTAACAGGCAGTCACCCTCACACAGTCAAAGGCAGACAGTCACACATACAGTCACACACAAACACAGTCACACACAGTCACAGGCAGACAGACACAATCACAGTCACACACACACACACACACACACACACACACACAGCACACACTCTCATTTACTGGAGGAGGAGTGGAGTCACTAAAGTCCCAGTGTGTAGTTATTAGAGAAGCAGGGACACCTTCCTGCTTCCCCTCTGTGTGCAGCAGTAGCAGCAGCAGGTGGAAGCTCCCTTTAGCAATGCCCCTGCTGCCTATTTAGCTCCACTTCCATGGCCAATTTAGCGCCACCCCCAGCTCTCCAAAAAAGTTCTTCTTATCCTGCTCCCAGCCACTGCGGCTGCCCGGCGCCCCCACTGCCATATCACCCTGTGTAGCCACACAGTTCACTCCTCCCCAAGTCCAGCTCTGGGGGCAACCCCTACCTAGTGGCACCCGGGGCAGACTGCCCTCCCTGCCTCCTTCCCCCCCTTAGCACGCCACTGATTTGTAAGAATCTCCAATGCAAAGTAAGCTAATGTAATACAATCATTTACAAAAACATATTGTTAATATAACTAGCTCTAAACTCTTTCCTGTGAAATAGAAAAAAAATATATAAATATTGCTTTCCTTGTAGTGTATTGCTCAACAGAGGCTTACATGTACAGTATTTTCAAACAAAGTCAATAGAAACAAGGTCACCGTTTTTTGGGGGGGTTATAAATTTGGTTAAGATTCTGGTCTCTGATTAATGATGGACTAGTTAAAAATGCTGGATATTTACAATGCATTAAGCTGTCTCCACATGTCAATATTAACATGCATTAACATATGAAGTAAGATACAGTACAGCAAGGAAATCCAAGAATAAGAAGTAAAAAAAAGTGTGAAATAGCTTTGCCAACAATTTGAATTAATTCTAAGTACTGCAGAAGATTCTTATAATCCATTATACTCATTAGACCTGGAAATTAATTTTGGGCCAAACTGCAGTTCCGCAGAATTTGGGCCAATCGGATTATTAGTCAAAATGCCAGATTATGAGACAAAATCTTATGGGAACTGACTTGCGCAAGCCCAAACCTTCATATTGTTATTTTTGTAATAGTAGTAGCATTTCCAGACAATTTGACTGAAGCTACTGAGGGAAACAGACCAGTAGTGGTAGTATTGGGGTTGTTTACTAAACAATGAATTCATATTCCAAATTTATTGTAATAAACAAAACGACCATCAGCAATGTTACATACTGAACAAAAGATGAATATGAGGAAAAGTTGTGTTCTCCAAGCCTGTGCAGTTGGCCTCTGAGATTCTGAACAGGTCATCATCAGCCATGAGGACTACTGACACCTCCACCACTGCTGTTTACCATGAGCACCACCACCACTACTATTAGCACATGATAGTGGGATTAGCAACGTGTCAATTACATCTGATTCAATATCTAGTAACATCCTTTTTATGCCGCTATAGATTATGCATATGCTTCAACTGGTGCTGCAGCTCCTTCTACTTCAGCAGGTTTAAAGTGTTTTTTCTTCTTGGAACACCCCCCAACGTCCGCCCCACCCCCCCAAAAAAAATAACTAAGGGAGAGCACAGCAGAAAGCAGAGTCTAATTTGTGAGGGTAATCAGTGCCACTCTTTAGTGAGGACTTAGCACAGAGTACCAAAGTACTTGCTGCACCTGCTAGCCAGCTGTCACATTAGATAGTTTAAAAAAGGAGGCTTTATACATTCTCCATGTCCTCACTCAGTAGTGCTGTCCAGTCACTAGTAACAAGAAATATATATGTAGAAAAATGGGGATACAGCTGTATTTTCTGCCACTCTTTAGTGAGGACGTAGCACAGAGTACCAAAGTACTTGCTGCACCTGCTAGCCAGCTGTCACATTAGATAGTTTAAAAAAGGAGGCTTTATACATTCTCCATGTCCTCACTCAGTAGTGCTGTCCAGTCACTAGTAACAAGAAATATATATGTAGAAAGATGGGGATACAGCTGTATTTTCTGTCATTAGAACATTAAACAAACACAGTGTATTATAGTCACAATTTAATATCAGACACGCTTTATGGTTGCACTCACAGAAATGAGAAGTTATAAAAAAACTTTAAAGGTGCCTCCCTTGATATCAATGGGGAGGCTAAGCAGACATCCTTATTCTAACTGTTACTTCAGTCCAGGAGCCAAGAGAAGAAAGGAATCAGTTTTTGTTTTTGTAAAAAAAATGTGTCAAAAAGCCCAGATCCTACGCGTTTCGTTCGAACTTCCACGGGGACCACCAGATATTAAAACAATTATCAGTAACTACAATCAATATGCAATATATGCAATAATATAAAAAAAGTCTTGAAAAACATATGAACTAGTAACATAAGTACTAACGTACAACAATAAATTCTGCTGTAGTGGCAATACCTATTCTATTCACATTTGTACTATTATTATCATCATTATTATTTTTTATAAAGTACCAGCAAATATTTTACTCTCTTCAGCATTTTTGTTTCTTTTCCACAAGCAGAAAGACAGGTATGAATTCATTTAATTACTATTACACATATACAGCAAAAGAGACAGGAAAACGACAAAAGTGTATTATGTTAAAATGTCACTTCTCTTCGGGAAGTAACACGATGAACCTTTCGACTATTGAAATTGAATTAGTGTCCTATTGACACATACAAATATAAAACAACTGAAAATACATTATTGTCTATTCTTTATTTACGATATATCTAGCAAATGTGATGTTTATGAAAAACTAGATGGATTTTGATGATAGTTAAGGACAAATAAAGAGTCTCATTAAAGATTTCAGAAACAGCCTGGTTATATTGTTCCTGGGCAGATATTAAAAACAATCCGCCAATTTTGCATTTATTAAGATCATTGGCAAATACTTGCAATCCTATCCAATTATTTCTGTTTATGATATAAGTATGTTATTAATAGACATAGATATGACATTTTCAAGTGTGAGTGAGATCAGTTGGTTAATTTTCCGTTAATGGTTCCGTCTACAGCAATTCTAAGGATTCAGAATAGGCATAATAACTTGAAAACCACTTGCTTCACATAATTTTTTTTTATTTATTTTTTGCGTTTAAAATCAAGTACATCTTATTAGTTATAATGAATATTCACAGGTTTCCATTTGGGGCAAAAATTATAACAATTTATGGGGTTTGTGCCTATTTGTATAGTACTACATGTAGCACTGATAATCTCATAAAAAACACGGCTACTGAACTCCTTGTGTACGGGGAAAATTATTCAATCTAATTTTTGAATTTCTGGTTTTTATTTTTGTTTTTGTGTTTTTACTGTTCAAACCTCAAAGTCACATGGCAATGTTAATTTAGCCTTTGTTTGTAATAATAACAAAATGAATAACACTGACTTGGATAATAGCATCAATACCCTGTTGTATATAGAGGTTAACTATATCATACAACACTAAATGCTTTCTTATTACTGTGTAATAGAATTTCACTGTCACCATGCCCTCTGTAATATTTGTGGGTTTGGTCCTGGCTGGGTTCGAACCTGAGTCTCCTGAATTCCATCCAGTGACCTTATCCTTGGCTCCACGTATCTTTGGCTAATATTGTTTGTTTCTGGTATCCAGTAGCCTGAACCTGCACTCCTGGACTTGCTCACCTGTTCCTGATGTCTGCTGATCCCAGCCTTTATAAACTCCGCCTTGGCTAGTGAGCTTTGTCAGATCGTTGTTCCTGTTTGGGTATTCCTATTGTTCCTCTGACTCCTGATATTGATCTTATGCTCGTCCTTCGTTTACGCCTGTTTGCTGCCTGTCCTGACCTCGGTTCTGTCCCTGACTACTCCTTTGGATTTTCTCTGTCTGTATCTCACTACTGGAAACACTGGTTGTTATCAGCCCCAGTGCACTGGTTCACAGCCTTGGGGATTTCTGCCTTGAGTCCCCTTGGCTTGTGTATAATTGCAAGGGGAGCTTTAATTCTGCGTGTCGGACTCACCATCAAGGTAAGATCCTTACAGTCACTATGTAAAATATTTATCAATTTATTTAAACCTTAATACCTGCGGTTGGGAATTAACTTTAAAGCATGACATGTTGGACTGATTGAGAACCAATCAACCTACCAAAACCATCCCTAAATAACAAAGTCAACAATGGCTGAAGCTCTCTGTCAAGATATGAACCCGGCTATAGAAGGATACCAGTAATCACCTGTTAAATCACAAGAATAGCATAAAGAAAGACTTTTGAAAAAGCCTGTTATTTGGCAAAATGCATCAAGTGTATTTTTATATTTTTATTTGTAATAAAAAGAGTATTATCCTTCTGATTGCTTTTAGAAGGGTTTATCAAGAGGTCTCCTGTAATTTCCTTGGTGGGGTTTATACTACCTATGCTATCTAGATTGAGAAAAACCAATTTTTGCTCTCCCTTTGTGAGTACTTCTTCTTTTATTTTATTTTCATATTGTTCTTATCAGTGAGCACTATTGGCTGTTTTTACTCTTTCATATAAAATCTACATCAGGTATTGCTATTCATGCTGGGATTCCTAACCATTCTTTCTGGGTCCTGATACACTTCCTGCCAAGATTCAACTGTACTAGTATATCCACAGGTATGGATCATACTGCCTATGCTATTTCTCAGAGCTGTTTAGAAACTCCAATAAAATGTAAGTTTTTCTCTCTGTTTTTCTTTTTTTCTATAATTTTCTTCACTGAACATAAGAACATACTACACCAGGGGTAGGCAACCTATGGCACTAGTGCCGTGCACGGCACTCGAGGTGTCTTTGCACGGCACTCAGGGCTGCTAGAGCCAAACAGGCTCTGGCCTATCAGGAGTCCCAGGTAAACTTCAGATATCTGCTAATACGAAGAGGTGGTGAAGGGAAATCCTCAATTTATGCATTGCAGCACTTACAGGAAGTGATCTTAGATCACTTCATTCCAGCACTTGTGAATGGGAATCCACACTGGAGTAGAGCAGCCCACAACTGCTGTTGCAGCTCCTGTCCTTGACATGTACCTGGCCGTCCTGGTCCCCACTGGAACCCAGGGAAGCCACCCACACTGCTAGATATACACAGAGCTGCAGAATAACCCTCCCCTCATACAAATAATACGAACAGCCCACACACAAACACAACACACAATCCGCATAAACTTAACACCACTGACAATCCACATACATGCACACAACCCCACATGCAATACCACAAACTACTCATAAACATATACAATATAATAGCTCATATACGCACAAATACAACGATACAAAGCAACTACAGTATACGTAACAAGCAGAATACAGCAACATACACACCTCAATTTAAAAAAATAGGACCGGCACGCTACAGGAAATCACAATCCTATTTCGGCACAGTGCTGCTAAAAGGTTGCCTACCCCTGTACTACACTATATTGTGTTTCCTGTCCTCATACTCTATGTATGTACTGATTATTATCTGAACCGGAGGACATCCACAAGGCGCTGCAACTCTTTTATCATCTTCTACTATATCCACTACCAGAATGAAGAGACTTTGGCCTTGGTTGTCCTAGCAGCCTATCAATACTGTCAGAAGCACTAGAAATCATTTTGGTTTATTGCAAGATAAATGATGCTTTATACTGTCTATATAAAACTATACATTTTCTAGCTGGTAACATAAATTAGCACAAATTGTATACACTGGCATGATTTAAATTTTTTATATTTGTATGAATAGCAACCTATACACAAAATTGCTGTGTTATTATATATTTTAGTGCTAGCTATGAGCCCCTATTTTAAATTATGTGATTTTTTTTTTTCCAAACAAAAATTGCTTGATAGTGAAGGTGTTTAAAAGCAGATAGTCATCTTTTTTCATAACATTTTTATACGTACTTCTTAACAAGAAAAAGATGCACTTTGAATGCAGAATAAAACCACTTTCAACCATTAAATTCCATTTCTGTTGACATCATTAAAATTCTTTGATATAAATTATAAAATTAAATTCATCATAAAATACATCTCAGGTTTGTGAAATGTTTGCTTTGAATCAAATTTTAAAAATGACATTTTTCATCAACATTTAAAGGGATTTGCAATTCTTCAGAGACGACATGTTTTAAAATATAGAGTCTTAACTTCAACATTTACTTATGATAAGTGCAGTGAATCCATTCCTTATAGCCCATGCTATCTGAATTAGGCTGACATTTAGTGACATTCAAAACTCCTGATTTCCTCCCATCAGTAGGAGCAGGCATGGAGGTGCAGACACAGAATCGGAAAAATAAGCCACTTAATATGTATCTTTGTAATTACTACATTTATCTTTGAGTTCACAGTACATAATAAAAAATAAATAACTTTCAAATGTATACATAAGAATTATCAGAATATACCAAAGCTTGCATATAAAAAAGAAACCATCTTTTGAGTTTATTCAATCAGTCAGACTATTTTCTACATTAATAAAATAAATATGCACATTAAATATAAATAGAGAAACACATAGGGTTATTTTTGTAATTTAAGTCATTTAGGCGTAGTTGCTGAGTGTTTGGATGATTGTGAAATAATAAGATTGAGTGCCACTGAAGATAATTCTGAGTCTTTTATAAAAACGTAAGCAAAATGTGCACAAGGATACATTCTACATACAAACTGCCACACACTGTCATATATATATATATATATATATATATATATATATATATACACAGTTGCAAGAAAAAGTATGTGAACCCTTTGGAATAATATGGATTTCTGCACAAATTGGTCATATATTGTATATGTGTGTATATATATATAATACAATATGGAAAGAGTAAGTCACTGCCATGACCATGCTTAGTCAAGGCTACTCATCAAAATATATTGACCAGGCAAAGAGGGCATTATTCAGAGAAGCAACCAAGACACCAGAGATACCCCGGAGCTTAGAAACTCCCCAGAAAACTCACAGGTGTATTTGCAAGTATTAACTCAGGCTGGTGAATACATGTTCAATCAAAAAAATGCTTCTGATTTGTTTATTTATTGGTTTTGCCACAATAAAATATCCCTCACCTAAAACGTGTTGGTTATGAAAGAAAAAAAATTTTAATTCCAAAAAAACCCTCTATTTTAATTCCAGGTTGTAACATTACAAAAAGTGGAAACATCCAAGGGGTTGAACTTTACATACTATTATGTATTTAGGTTTCACAACTTTAGGTATGCATCTATGTCTCATAGATATGTTTCTATAATCTATCTGATTTACATCTCCCTGCCTGTGGTTGGGACTGGTTACCCGCATCTCTGATGTATGCTTATTTACTAGATTTAGGTATTTAAATGATGGTACGCCAAATGATGTGGACTACACCCCCCTAAAGTTTTAACAACTTTTTGACCATCAGAGAATTCTGGGAGATGTCAATAACATCTGGTGTGCCAAAGGTTGTCTACTCCTGTATTAGATCCTGCTTCTGGATTCCTGAAATTCACCCCTACAGGTTTCAGCCATAGTGACACCATGGACCTGTACAAAGATAGGGAATTGTAATTAACAATAACTCTATACATAATATATAGTATGTCAATTCAACATGCCAAAAATCTGCACAAGAATAATCATACTTAAAAGCCAATGATAAGGTATGGGTAGTTCCTCTTGCACTGCCTAGGTAATATTATTGTTTCTCACATCACCTTACCCAAGGCCCATCTTATGTATTCACCAAGTTAAACTTTTTTCTGTATTTTGACAATAGGCGGATGGTAAATTTTTACCTCAGGCTTCGATATTCTATGTGTATATAGAATTATTTATTATTATACATAGATACAGAGAAGAGACTTGTGTCCATCAAGTTCAACCTTCCTCTCATTTGTTTTTGCTGTTGATACAAAAGAACGCAAAAAAACCAGTTTGAAGCACTTCCAATTTTTCAACAAACTAGGTAAAAAATTCATTCTTGACCCCAGAAGGGCAGTCAGATTTATCCTTGGATCAAGCAGCTATTACCCTACATTGAAAAATTATATCCTTGAATATTCTGTTTTTGCAAGTATGCATCTAGTTGCTGTTTGAACATCTGTATGGACTCTGATAAAAACACTTATTCAGGCTGATAATTCCACAGCCTTATTGTTCTTATAGTAAAAAAACCTTTCCTTTGCCTTAGTTGAAATCTTCTTTCTTTCAGTCTAAACACATGACCTCGTGTCCTATGTAAAGTTCGGTTTGTGAATGGATTTCCCCACAATGGTTTGTATTGGCCCCGAATATATTTGTATAGTGTTATTTCCCTTTTGTGTTTTTCTAAACTAAAGAGGTTTAAATTTGTTAACCTTTCTTCATAGCTGATATGTTCCATTCCTTTTATTAATCTTGTAGCCCGCCTCTACACTTTTTCTAGTGACATAATATCCTTCTTTAGAACAGGTACCCAAAATTGGACAGTATATTCCATATGTGGTCTTACCAGTGATTCATAAAGATGTAAAATGATATTCTCATCCCGAGAATGAATGCCCTTTTTCCTGCATGACAATGCCTTAATGGCCCTAGCCACTGCTGATTGACATTGCACATTGTTGCACAGTTTGTTGTCTATAACAATTCCCAAGTCCTTTTCGTGTGTTGTTATCCCTAATTCGCTTCCATTAAGGGTATACGTTGCTTGTGCATTCTTTACGCCAAAGTGCATTACTTTGCATTTTTCAATATTAAATTTCATCTGCCATTTGAGTGCCCAGTCCCCCAGTCTATCTAAATCCCTCTACAGCAAAGTAATATCTTGCTCACATTGTATCACTTTACAGGGTTTTGTGTCATCTGCAAACACTGAAACATGACTTTCAATGCTGTCTTCAAGATCATTTATAAACATGTTAAATGGAAGGGGTCCCAGAACAGAATCCTGAGGGACACCACTTTCCACCTCTGGAATGCACTAAAATGCAGATAATGAATTTTAAAACCATGAAAATCCTACCTTTATAAACAAGTAAACTAACTTTTTAAAACATAAATTATTTATGACTTTATGCAAGGTGATAGTTACTGTATAACTAATTTATCCTTATTTTTTATTTTTCATCAGAACCATCTAATATATAAGACATTAGTCTGGGAACCCATTCTTCAACTAAACAGTTAGCTCAGTGGCTGCTTCTTCTAATGGAATATTATCACATTACCCATTAACGCTGTTAGCCCAACACAGCATGCCCTAATTATTTAGCCCTCTGTCGAGCCCTCAGATTGTGACCTGCATGAAAACCCAGGGAGTCTCCCTGCACCTAATTTCAGTGATCTGTAGCACATGATCACAGTGAGTCTGTCACTGCAATCACTGTAGCAATGTCTCAGCCAATGATTTGTAACTTTGGCTGAGACATTGTCTCTGCCTCTCTGTCTACAAATGGCAAAATTGTGTTAGATTTAATCATTCACTTGTTCAATAAGGGTTACCATTAATGGGTTGATAAGTATTATCCAGTATTGATTTATTTAAAAATATATTTTGTTTCAAAACAGTGCAGAAAACATGCAAAGGTTTCCCCCAAACCCTGACAAGGGGAGGGGGAGACTCCTTTCCAGCTCTACGTCAGGATGAGGTGCTGGCCCTTCAATTCACAGATAAAAAAAATATGTGTACATGTTGTCTATAATACACAATGAAAGTACAGCACCAGTGTCTGTCAGAGGAAGAACTAAGCAGCTGGAAAAACCAAAGTATATTGTAGACTACAGCTAGTATCTGTAGCTTTGCCTGGTGAATTGGAAAAGTAGATCCTGGTACAAGAAAATTACAATCTATTTCAGTCAGGTTCCATTTTTCAATTCTTATGTACTGCATAAAAAAATAAGCCATAAGGAAAGCCATACCCAGTTCTTGATCTTATGTTTTGTCAGATATTTTATTTACCCTGTCTCCCAATCCTCCCTCTTTAGAAACAAAGGAGGTCCAGAGACTTTGTGGCAAGCACTTTCCTTCCTGAATTATCCCCACACCCTGTAAAAAGTCACCCCATAGAAAGTGTTGTGTTTGCTATAAGAAAGGAGTCGAAAGGACTCCAGTTATTAATGCCCTTCCTGCCCATCTCTGCCTGCCCGCTGCAAAACAGACTGTTTCAGTCTGCCATACAGAGCTGAACTATTACATCACCGAGTATGATACTCAGTGTGTTTGATTTTTCTGGATTTCTGACCTTGGCTTGTCCTGATTACATTTTGTTAGCTGCCTGTACCTGCTTATTGGCCTGTTTTACCGACTACTGTGACTTCTGGATTTCCCAGACTTTGGCCTGACTCTGTTTACATTAAGTCCAACCATGTGTAAAAACTGAAATAGGCAAGCCCTAAATTTGACCCTGTAACTTTCAAAAACACCATAAAACATTCACATGGGAGGGGGGGAGGGGACAGGAGGGGGTATCATTGTACTCGTAGAAAATTACAGCATACAAATATGTATATTTTATTTCAGTAATTAACAGTTACATTGCCATGCAATGTACAATTGCCTCTATCCTTAAGGTGTTAAGATACATTGTACAGAACATCTTAATTAAATTCTTCCCATTATCAAATGGATACCCTGGTACTGGTACTGGTAGCTTAACTATAGTAAATAAGTAACTTATTTTGGAGAATTATTTTAATGGCATATTCAGTAAACAGTGAATTGGGGTGTATTAAAAACCATGCTGCAAAATAGCTGCACTGGAAAAACTTTCAAAATTATGTTTTTTTCCTACTTGATTAAAAGGACACTGTAGACCAGCTAATTTAAGTAGTCTGGGTGCTGTAACCTCTTTGCACTTAGTGCTGCAATGTAAAACATTGCAGTTTCAGAGAACTGCAATGTTAACATTGCAGCTCTAAGTCTGCCCTCTGTGGCTGTCTAACCCCTCGAGGGAGGGGGGACCTATTAAACCTACAGGGCCAGGAAAACGGGTTTGTTTACCTGGCACTATAGCATCCCTATATCCCTATAGGATCCCTATAGGACCTACATTTTGAAATTCTCTTGATTTATTTTATTTAATTTTTTACTAAATACACCTTGTGGGGGTTCAAACATGTTATACCTTTTCCTTATATTGGGACTAACTAAAATGATACAGTTATCCATGCTCTGTATCAAAACCCAGGCTTAAAAGCAACTAGTATAATCTTGCAAGAAAACACACCAGTTTTGTTAATAAAACCTAAACTTGATCTGTTGTCTCAACATAATCCCCTACAATTGTTACTAGTAAAGAAACTTAATGGAATGAACGATATCCAGGGAAGAGTAGAATTAAATAGTTTTAAATGAAAGGTGGCATAAGAAGACGGATGAGTTAGAGGAATAAGTAACTAAATCAATATTAAAACCATTTATGAATCAAATGGTTTCTGGACTCAATTGTTTAATGTAACTTTTTGACACGGCATTTATCAAAACACATTCTAGTCAACAGGGAAATATGTGCCTTTATTTTTTTGTATTGTGTGTCTATTACTTTTCTGAGCTTAACTAATCTTTGTTTACTTTGTTTTTAAATGCTTTTGAACAATTCATTGTTTGTGTCTATTTTTAAAGGGGTCATCAATGCTGATATCATGACAATATCAAACAAAAGATAATTGCATTTCTTGCCTGAGAGAAAGATATGCCATTAACACTTTACCTTAACTCCAATTTAATAGACACAAGAGAAGGTATGTTTGGAAGAAAAATAGAAGTGAAGAGTTTGTACAAAAATGATTTTCAAGTTGAAATGCTCTTTGTCTTCATCATTTTCTGTAGAAATGTTGAACCAAAACTAACAAACGTTGCACTTTATTTTAAAATACATCTTGCTGAAAGAAATTATTGAAAGATACTTCGCCAGCTACCATCTTGAAATTCTTATATATTTTAAATATCAGACTACATCAAAATGGAAGACAGGAGAAAACAAAAATGGAAGTGGTTATATGATCTGTATGGTGTAGTTATTGATTGCAATTCAAATATAAAACTACAACAAATTGGAAGGCAGAAGAAGGGATTTAATAATGAAGACAGAAAAAAAAATAGAAGTAGTTATATCTTCTATATGGTGTTCGTATTGATTTAAATTCACATGAGTTTACTTTCATGTTAACCCATTAACGCTGTTAGGACATGCTATGCCAACCTGTAGGAGGTGGGATTACATGTTGTTAGGGTGGCATAGCATGCAATAAAGCTTTAGCCCTCACTGCAGTCTGCCTCCCTTCCCCTTCCTCGCCAACCAAGGCAGTCTCGTTGCATCTAATGATGGTGATTTGCAGTCCTGTGTGAGAAACAAGAATAGGGTGCTGGATCTTCCTTAAAGTTTCACAAGAGCTAAACACCAGAGCTAAGTGAAATTATTTGGCTCTACCTTTGTGAGTGTTTTTTATCATCTCTTTTAGACCTATATTGCTATAATTTATTTGCACTACTGGCTATTTGACAGAACATCAATTTTAGTACATAACATCTATTTCAGTATTTATTATATTAACTATAGTTGTAGCTCCACCCCATTTTATATATTTTTTTGTGTGGGTTAAGGGGATCCCCCACTGGAGTATTTGAGCTCATGTTACAATTATTACCATGGATATTAAATTTTTTACAGGATTCACACTTTGCCTTCAACTCAACTGATTGCCTCTTTTTTTTTACCATGGTGGAGACTGTGTGGACTGCTTAGGTTATTGCCATTTCCAGTCACTGCCGGTGCCACTTATAACAACTTTAATTGGGAGATAGAGATTCCCTATTAAATGTTCATAGTTGGAGACTAGTGAGGTGGTTGCTTAGTTTAGGAAGTGTCAGGATGAACCAGTGGCCCAACACGCAGAATTAAGTTAACACGTAACAAAGACAAACCATAACAACTTATTACCAAGCCATAGAATTGGCGACAGAAAAGTTCCGTGTCCATCTGACGCCCTATTATCAGTGGAGTTAACTCGCTCACTGCTAATCTGTCCGCGTATGTGGACTCTTTCCTTCAAAAGTACGCCCAAGGGGCGCCCTCCTTTATACGGGATACCAAGTCTTTTTTACAAGAACTGGACAGCATTGAGTGGAACCCTGAATACAGTTGGGCCACGCTAGACGTGACCTCTCTGTATACGGTAATTAGTCATTGTTTAGGATTGGAGTCTCTTGATTACTATATGTCCCAAGATCAGGACCTATCTCAAGGTCAAAAGGAATTTATATTGACCTCAGTACAATTTATTTTGGAACATAATTTTTTCTTTTTTAATGATCAGTATTATCTACAGATCACAGGGACCGCCATGGGCACCAGGTTCGCCCCCAGTTATGCCAACACCTACATGCGTAGATGGGAGGAATTATTCGTGTGGTCGCAGCATGACTGGAGGGAGAACTTGGTGCTCTGGCGGCGCTATATCGATGACGTGATCATCATTTGGAAGGGGTCCTCCAATAGTTTTTCTGATTATGTTCAATATTTAAATTCCAACTTATACAATCTTGTCTTCACCCCCGAGTGGAATAAACATGAGATCCATTTTTTGGATCTTGATATTTTTTGTGATCAGGGTCAAATTCAAACTAAATGTTTTTTTAAACCAACAGATGGGAATGGCTTTGTACACCAACAAAGCTGTCACCATAAGCCTTGGCTTAGGGGCATAGCACGGAGCCAATTTACCAGATTGAGACGCAATTGTTCTCGCCCTCAAGACTTCCAGACTCAATCTTCCCATATAAAAAATAAATTATGTGCAAGGGGCTACAATAAGAATACGTTAGAAAAAGAAATTCGATCAATTGGTCTCCTTGAACGGAACAAACTCCTGGAGGATAAACCTCCTAATACTGTTGGGAATAAGAATTTTAAATCAGCCTTTGTCACCCAATATAATACGGATCATTTTAAGATCAAAAGGAGCCTAAGTGATTTTTGGCCCATATTACAACAGGATCCCATTTTGGGTAATTCTTTGTCTGAACGCCCGATGGTGATATTTAAGAAAAATAAGAACTTTAAAAATATGCTAGCCCCTAGCTATGCTATTAAAATGAATAGTTCTAATGTATCCCCTGAATCGGGTTGTTTTAGGGGATGTAATGTGTGCAAAGCATGTACCACCGCCTCTATGGGGAGAACTAAGGAATTTATTAGCCATATCACGGGGGAGACTTTCAAGATTAAATCATTAATAGGTTGCCACACGGACTATGTAGTATACTTACTGCAGTGTCCGTGTGGCAAACAGTATGTGGGACGCACGAAACGTATCCTGAAAGTCAGGATCTTGGAACACCTAAATAATATACGTAAAGGACTGGTTACTCATTCAGTCTCTGCCCATTGCAGTAATTGTCCATCCTTCTCCTTTAGAGATTTCAAGTGTATGGGTATCGAACATGTCCTTCCCTACTGGCGGGGAGGTGATAGGATTAAAAAGTTATCCCAAAGGGAAACCTTTTGGATACACAAACTAAAGACCCTTGAACCTAGGGGCCTGAATATTGGGATCGATCTGGTGTGTTTCTTGGACTGATTTTTTTGGTTTTGTGTCTATTTTTAAAGGGGTCATCAATGCTGATATCATGACAATATCAAACAAAAGATAATTGCATTTCTTGCCTGAGAGAAAGATATGCCATTAACACTTTACCTTAACTCCAATTTAATAGACACAAGAGAAGGTATGTTTGGAAGAAAAATAGAAGTGAAGAGTTTGTACAAAAATGATTTTCAAGTTGAAATGCTCTTTGTCTTCATCATTTTCTGTAGAAATGTTGAACCAAAACTAACAAACGTTGCACTTTATTTTAAAATACATCTTGCTGAAAGAAATTATTGAAAGATACTTCGCCAGCTACCATCTTGAAATTCTTATATATTTTAAATATCAGACTACATCAAAATGGAAGACAGGAGAAAACAAAAATGGAAGTGGTTATATGATCTGTATGGTGTAGTTATTGATTGCAATTCAAATATAAAACTACAACAAATTGGAAGGCAGAAGAAGGGATTTAATAATGAAGACAGAAAAAAAAATAGAAGTAGTTATATCTTCTATATGGTGTTCGTATTGATTTAAATTCACATGAGTTTACTTTCATGTTAACCCATTAACGCTGTTAGGACATGCTATGCCAACCTGTAGGAGGTGGGATTACATGTTGTTAGGGTGGCATAGCATGCAATAAAGCTTTAGCCCTCACTGCAGTCTGCCTCCCTTCCCCTTCCTCGCCAACCAAGGCAGTCTCGTTGCATCCAATGATGGTGATTTGCAGTCCTGTGTGAGAAACAAGAATAGGGTGCTGGATCTTCCTTAAAGTTTCACAAGAGCTAAACACCAGAGCTAAGTGAAATTATTTGGCTCTACCTTTGTGAGTGTTTTTTATCATCTCTTTTAGACCTATATTGCTATAATTTATTTGCACTACTGGCTATTTGACAGAACATCAATTTTAGTACATAACATCTATTTCAGTATTTATTATATTAACTATAGTTGTAGCTCCACCCCATTTTATATATTTTTTTGTGTGGGTTAAGGGGATCCCCCACTGGAGTATTTGAGCTCATGTTACAATTATTACCATGGATATTAAATTTTTTACAGGATTCACACTTTGCCTTCAACTCAACTGATTGCCTCTTTTTTTTTACCATGGTGGAGACTGTGTGGACTGCTTAGGTTATTGCCATTTCCAGTCACTGCCGGTGCCACTTATAACAACTTTAATTGGGAGATAGAGATTCCCTATTAAATGTTCATAGTTGGAGACTAGTGAGGTGGTTGCTTAGTTTAGGAAGTGTCAGGATGAACCAGTGGCCCAACACGCAGAATTAAGTTAACACGTAACAAAGACAAACCATAACAACTTATTACCAAGCCATAGAATTGCCAGATTTAATGTAATAGAATAAACAGTCATGAGCTGAGGTCAGAAATACAGAAAGGAACAAATATGATAAGAACAAAGCCAAAGGGTCAGGGATACCAGAAATACGGGAAGTCAAGCCAAGTCAAGATCAATCACCAATAAACAGTAACAGTAACACGATCTCGGATAACCAACAGGATGGAAACCAAGACAGGGCACTGAACCATTGCAGGTTTGAGTTTAAATAACCCAGTAAACCCTGCTAATGGCTGTTTTGGGTCCCATGACCCCAGAACGTGCGTGCACGGTGAAAACATGATGCCGCGCTCACTTTCACGTCACTAGTGACGTCATTGTGGGCGGCATTATTATATAACGCTAACGCTGGACCCAGCCACAGTACTGAGAACTGCACGGAGGGAGAGGCTCTGGATGTAAGGTGAGTAACCTCTCCCTCCTTTAGTGTGACCGCACTGATCAGATGCGGTCACATCGTGGTGCCGATCGGACTGCGATAGTGTGATGAACCAATTGGTCCGTTATGGGCGACAACTCCCGGTAGCAGTGTGACTATGAATGATACCTCTCCAGATGAAGTTGATATGTAAGAAGATAGGGCACTGTGATTTTTCCACACTGAAGGGCAGTCACTCGCAGTACAGACTGAATGAGTGGGAAATCTTTGTTTTTCTTATGGTGGAAGGGCTGAATGGTCATCATTGACCCACTTTTTTGAAAACTTCAATTTTTTTAAATTAAAATAACCCCTGCAAAAGGAAAAACAATGTAATAAAGGTTATTTAAATTACTATTTTTTTTTTTAAATTCAGATTCTATAATATAAAAAACACAGTGGCCCACTCTAGTGGTAATGATGCCAGCATGCCCCTGTGGCCATCCCCAGTTCTGCATAAAACTATTTACAAACATTTTGACACAAACCAAGAGTCATCCAGGTGCCTGGTCCTGGACCCTCACTCTAAATATTTCTATAATGTAAGTTCCACGTCCACATTTACAATATTATTCCATCCATATTTGGACTAGACATGTTTAGCCAATTAATGCTATCCAAATTTGTATGTCTTCCACATTAGCAATATGCAGAGCTTTGGTGGTTTGGTGCTCGAGAGAACCTTGACATGAATCAAACTGCTCAAATATGGTTAGGCACAAAACGCAGGGTATAGAACAAAAAGCAATGCTAGCACCATAACCACTAAATCAGGCTGTAGTGGTTATGATATATTGATTGCTCCATCAATTTATACCATATGCGTCACTTCTGCCTTAAATTTTAACTCAGTAGAGGTATTTACGTTTACATATATTACCACTACCTAACTGCAATAGTGCAACATTATAAAATGATAAAAAGGAAGAAACTATTGTACAGCATCTCAAAAAAATCAAATCATGGACTGAATGGAAAAAAATGTTTTCCACTGAAAAACACAATTGAGCTCTATTCAATAATAACACTACATCTAAAGAGAATTTTGAAAAATGTAATTTTATTTGAAAATGGCATTTATAATAGTGTGACATTTAGTCAAGGTGACCACAAACTGCTTACTTTTTACACATCACTGATGGAAATTACAGTCTGTTACACTTAACACTATGAAATGTGTTTTTCTTTAAAGAAACATTTATTTACTGTTTGCTTTTTTTAAAGTCTAGAATGGTATATAATTGAAGTACTTGTATTGACTGCATTAATTGACATTTTGACAATATAGACAACTTGTGGCATTGTGATAAAAATGTAGATCTGGTTGTTTTTCAGTTAACAAAGAGTTCTGTTACCATCTGCACAATGGTTTTGTACAATAACCTGAAGAATTTAAAGTGTAGTAATTGAATTGTATATCATCAGGTCGGCTACTATTAAATGTATTAAACAAGGCAGTTTAGTAGTACATAATTAGGCTGCAAAGGTTTCTTATTCTGGAACTTCAAATAAATATGTCTCTTCAAATAAAAGTAAGTAAAAGTGAAATAATACAACAAGTGTTTTTTTGAAATTATGTAGGTCATGGTTATTGATGGTATATGTTAAAATGCCATTATTGAAAATAGTTATTTCAATAATTGTAACAATATAAAATGCATATGCTGTCATATTTATTATAATTTAATTTGTTAGATTTATAAATAAGGCATTTTAATGTAGCTGTATATTAATGTTCAAAAGGTATTCATGATGATTTCTAGAATACTTCAGGAATGACTTACCTTTAATCCTCTAAAGCTTATGATATGATAACTGTCCACTTACTTCCCTAGGTACCACTCGTCCTCTTCTATTTTAAATAATAAAAGAGTTAAAACCAATATAAAATTGGGATTTGAGATTTAGAGATTCGTTTCAGACCGAAATGCAATTTAGTCTAATAGAGGCCAATCACGTTATAGAAAGAATTTACGACTTCCATACCGCCACATGCCAGAATCCCAGAGAAATTGACTCACACGAGCCTGAACATTCTCGTATTCATTCATGATTCAGAATGAGATTCCTGGCACGGTAAAAATTAGTTATGAAATGAAGAAAATGCTATTTCAGGGTGGGCAAATAAAAGGCTTAGTTTACCATTATGGACAAAAGATCTGCCCAATCATATGGCCTGGATCTCTTGTCCAAGCAAGAGGTATTAAAAAAAGGTGATTGACCACTAAATGTTAAGTTTATTAACATACCAAGTGAATTAAACAATAAAGGGAAAAAAGGAGGAGCAATAAAACAACTGTATTTCCATGGAGTATTTTTCTAGACTGTGACTTTAGTGACTGAGGGAGGCAGACCAGCAGCGATTCTTGTACTATTTCAGACTAGGTACTGTCAGATGCACTTGATTGGCAAGTATTTTGTTATTGATCCTGGCCTGAGACTATTTTATTTATATACATTTGTTTTCTTAAAAGTTGTGTTCTTTTTTTATTGTTTAAAGAAAGAAAAATATTTTTTGAGGCATGTGAGACAGTGGTTGTAGTATGAGGCTAGCATACCAGTATACCGTTATTAATATTTTGTTATAAGAAAATTCTTATTTTTAGGGAATGCGGTGTTAGGAAAAAAAATCCCATTGCATATAGTCTGGGTCAGTGACTGTAATGTGAGTCCCACATACTAATATACTAGTGTGTGTGTTGTGCAAGTATGTGAGCACTGTGCAGTGTTTCTTAATGTCAAACACAATAACTTTACAGCACTAAATCTTCTAATCACTAACCCATTTTGTAATACAAACAAATATTTCTGCTGAATGAAGTTGTTACTTTACACAATACACAATGTTTGATATACCTAATTTATTCTACTAATTAAAAGAAACCCACCATCATTAATGTCATGTACTATTAAGTCTTCTAATCCACCATCAGCAATCATGCCATGGCTTTTAAGAGTCAGGACACCTATTCATCAGCCAAGAGAACTGCTGACACCTCCACCACTGCCGCCACCAACATAGCAGCATGTCTGGTACATCCACCCAGGGAGCAATTTTTTTCCATTCCTTTACATGCTGCAACAACATGTGCTACCACTTTCACTGGCACTGCATTTCGTACTACAGTTATTTCAAGCGATATTCCTTCTTAATGCCTCAACAAGAAGCAATTAAGCGAGCGTGAAGCAGAGACTGCTTTGTTGGTCCCTCTTCAGTGTAGACTTAGAGTCCCTAATGTCTGGTGTCAATGGTGGTGGCAGTGATGAATGAACACTTTTACCTCTGGCCCACGAGCTAATCGACTAGGAGTATGATGAGCCAAAGGCATTAGAAGAGGTGAATGTGGAGAGGACAAGCAGAAAGCCACTGTTCTCACATCCTGAATCTTGTCCACCATCTCAAAGTCCATCTGTGTCTGTTGTAAAATCACCTCTTCCAACAGAGACAGTTGAGACATCAGCTGCACTTGCGATCACTGACGCAGGTAGCTCATCCACTGGTAATTTTACCATCGACATCAGCACCATATCTCTCACCAGCACCACCAATATCACCACCATCAACATCACCTGTACTGGCATTATCAACATTTCCAGTAACATAAATCAAGTGCTAGTGTGCAGACTAGTATTGTGACAACATTCACTCACTGCCACCTATGAAAACCCTTTATTCTCAGCAGACTCAAGGCAAAGGGTTGACTCTAATACAATGAGTGAAGCAAAGTTTGGGATCACTTTGAGTGCCTTTCAGAAGGCCAATGGGTGGGTGTGAGCTGGGAGGAACACTAGGTCCAGGTCATCACTGTTTAGTAAGTAGTCTCCACCTGATGTCCATGATAAGATACAGGGGTATATTAAGATGTTTCCTCTGTTTTATTTTTAAATTTAATTGACCACTCTTGCAGACCATGAGTGATTGCAAGGGGTGGACAGTGATGTGCACAGAACAACTGCACATAATCAGATACAGCACAAGTGTACCTGTAGTTTACACTAGTACACTTGTTCTGCTTCTTTCCTCAAGTATGATATCTTTGCAGATGACCCTTTGCTCTCACGTTACTAACTTACTTGCTGCACAATCTTCAATTTGCAAGTCTTGAAGGCACTCAAAGTGACCCCAAACTTTTCATCTTGGCATGATACAGTACCTTAACTCTTTACCTTGTTTGGAATTGGTAGAAAAGATGCATTATCTGGCCTGCTGCTTGAACTCTCTTTTTCTTATTCTCATCATGCCTTATCAAACTTATAGTCAAGTAGCTACTGGACCAGAGGTAATAGTGCTAT
Organism: Pelobates cultripes; assembly: GCA_933207985.1. Taxonomy (NCBI): domain Eukaryota; kingdom Metazoa; phylum Chordata; class Amphibia; order Anura; family Pelobatidae; genus Pelobates; species Pelobates cultripes. Next base: position 76,062,923 of record OW240919.1, on the reverse strand, counting down.
GTTTTCACAATTATCATGTCCTAATTCATCACCACCACCACCACCAAAACCAGACATTGGAGACACTACTCCAAGAACATATAATGCTTGAACTAGCTTAGTAAAGGGGATGGAATGATCAGGGCAAAGTCAACAGTCAGTTGGGAGCAAAATGCCAGACATCAAAGGTAGGAGACAATAAGCATAGTCAGGGTCAGAGCCAAGGGTCAGAAGCTGAAAGGTTTTACTAAGAATCACGCAGGAACTAGGACCAATAGACTGGAGCAAGCACGAGAATAACCAAGCAATGACCAGGTGCAGTGCTTGGGAATTTATAGGGAGAGCTAGTCATGTGCCCCCACCCCCTCCAGGCAGAGCCCCCAGTGCCATTTTGTTTGCGTTATGGCTTCTCCAGCCATGCACACCAACCCGAGTAACTCCACACAGCGACCTCCATCTTGTCATGGCAGTGCCATTGCAGAGCCTGGCACCATCAGAGAATGCTGGATCAAACTGCAGGAATCCTTGCAGCAGCCCTTGAGGACCCACTCCCAGGATGCCTGTGGGAGTCCTAGAGCAGGTAAGTGCATACAGGCACCATGAAAGGTATATGCATTCCTTATTGCTGAGAAAGAATTGTTCAAACTCTCAGAATAAATATAAATATACCTGTTCAATCTTGCTATCTTCTCACAACTCAAAATTCAATCAGTCTAGAAAAATCTTGCTTGGAAGCATAGTCGTTTTATTGCTCAACCTTTTCTTTCCTTCTGCTATTTACTTCACTTGATTTCTGAATAAAATCAACAATTAGTGCGTGTCCCTTAACTTTTCTTTTCTCGGAGTGGAGGTGGTGTAGTCTGGGCAGTGGGTCTGGGAAGAGGACTTGGAATGCGCTAGGTTCGAGGCCTGGTTAAAAGTCAGAGTTATGTGTCAAAGGAAGTAGTGGTGACGGGTACGAGGTAAGGCAGCTCCATCATGCTAACCTGTGCCAAACCTGTATAGTGGTGTGCATATATGGGTGCATCCCCCCAAAAACCCCTGGGTAACCATGGAAGGAGGGTCACAGGCATCCCTATATCTGCTTCCTCCACTGTTTTCCATAATTTGGGAACTTTATTTTTGGACCATTCAAATATCCGACGGAGATGACGCATAGTATAGTAAGAAATCTGGCAATGCCAGACCTCCACTCTCCTTAGGCTGCGTGAGTTGATTATACTTTAGTTTAGGTCTTTCCCCATTCCATACATATCTCTGTGCCTAAGGAGTTGAAGTATGACTTCTGGATCAGAATGGGTATGGCGTGCATCAGGTAGAGTAGCCGTGGGAGGAAGTTCATTTTAGCCACTTGAATGTGACCTAACTAGGAGATGTGTGGGTATGACCATTCCTGCATTTCCCTCTTAAGCGTGTACAGCATTGGGGCAAAATTCTCTGTGTATATGTCTGCGCTATTCTTAGTTAGCCATATGTCTAGGTATCTGATTTTAGACTCGGCCCATTGGAATGCAAAGCTCTATACATTGTCCCTGCTATCGGGCCCTTCAAGAACAGGTACCTGTACTCTGGATCCATTAGAGCTGCTCCCTCATGGAATGGTACCATCCTGTTCATTAGGATCGCCACCCCCCTCGATTTACCTGCTCAATAGTCACTATAATATCCTAACGGGAATGGATGGTCTGTCAGTTTGGGCCTGGAGCCTTCTCTAAAGTGAGTTTCCTGTATGTATACTATGGAGGCTCTAGCAGCATGAAAATCTCGATGGGCACCCGAGCGTTTCTCTGTTTTTTTTAGCCCTTGGGCATTGATGGTCAGTATGGTAAGATCAGTTGGCTTTAGCGATATGGCCTGTTATGGCGAGAGATAAAGAGAGAGAGGGCAGAAAGGGGGGGGGAAGCGGTGAAGGGGAAAGATGCGTTCGGGTAGGGGACAACCTACGCTTTCAGAGGCATTGTCTAGGCAGTGAATCACCTGTCCACCAGTGAACTAGGGTTCCTGCAGACCCAGAATAGGATGCTCAGTCCTGCAGGGGAGTCGAAGGAGGCACAGAGCCTCTGAGTGGGTCTGAGCCTGTAAGGTGAGGTTGTCAGGGACTATAGTATATAGTCTCGGATTCCACTTGGTAAAAACCTCATGTTTCCCCATTGTGGCTCCAGGTGTGGGTATTGAGCCAGAGTGTTCCTTGATATGAGAATCATGGTCCGTAGGCCCTGTATGCATAGTGCGTGTCAGGTCAGGGGCACAACATTGAACAATTTGCATAAATAGGTAAACATTCAACATAAAGTACGGAAGTATTCATAACTAGAAAGAAAGAAAATAATAATGAGAACACTGATTCAGGGGCCACTACTACGTAGAGGAAAGACATATTAAAGGTAGGGACTCCTTCCCATTTCTATTACTCTTCTATTTAGGACCTTACGATTCATAACTAGAACATTGTCATCAACATAAATAAGAGCAGCTGTGATACCATCTTCCTAGCGCCCAGCCCCACCCTTGCTACCTGGGACTTGAGAGTGTTGTTAAGCCTTTGTACTTTACCCCTCCCCCATTACCTGAGTTTGTGTCCCTGTCTTAGTGGAGGCATGGGTTTGGGCAGGGAACTTTCCATGTACCTCTCCATCTCTGTGGATGCCTGAATTCCAAGCTGGTCGAGCCAGCGCCACCCCACCCGCGTGCTCCCACAAAGATCGTCAGGCGTAGGCAGGGTATCCAGCGGCCCAGGCCAGTCAGGGCCCCCCCCCAAAAAGCCCTTCCCTCCCTGTTACATGGTCCCCGCCCCTGTTTAGCTTGGAATTAGGATGGTTGTGGGTCTCATGCGGATGGGGCTTCCCTTATATATCCTATAACTCATAAGGAGCGGCCGGTCTGGGCAACATTTATGTGATTGATGGCGGCACGTCCTTTTCCGGCGATGTCCGCTTTAGGTTTTCGGAGTCATGTGACATCTTCGATGACGTGCTTCCGCCAACGTTGTTATAGGCTGGCCGCATCCACTACAATAGATGGGACGCTCCTCACACTTCTTCGCGTAATACATACAAATTCCAATCCAGAAAGAGGGAGGAGTGTTGTTACATGATTGGGAGATGTCACATGACTCCGAAAACTGTAAGCAGACTTCACCGGAAAAGGACGTGCCGCCATCTTGCTAGACCCGGAAGAGACTGTAGTTAATGGACATTTATATGTTATATGCCCATAGACATAATGTATGTCTATATGACATGCCGAAAACCGGAAGCACCACCATCTTAGTGGTGGCAGGTTGCTTCTGGTCAAGGCCATATTTGGAAATGTAATTATCCCAATTAGCCTCTACACCTGTAACCCCACACCCGTTATGGGGTATATATAGGTGTACAGACTATGGGAAAAATATGCTTCACCTGAGGAAGACCCCAAGAGGTCGAAACGCGTTGTGTTTTGTGGCTGAAACATATTTGTTATTTTCTATTTATGTGAATAAAAATTCTACTTTGAACAATCTTCCTTGATTCCTGGGTTCCTGCAGTCCACGTATTAGAGGACCTTCAAGGAGAAAGACTCAGCGTATCCCACTTGAAATGGATGAAATGCCTCTATAGTCCAGAGCCTCACTTATTTGGCTCTGGAAATTGTGAGTGTACTTTTCCCTTCCTGTATTTTACACATTCATTGAAACAGTGTACACTATGCTATGCTCTTTATATTTTACATACAGGGTCCATAGTTAAAGGAGTATAACTACTAATAGGACCTGCATATATGTATTTTGGCTAAAGGTAAAACATACTTCTGTGTCTATGCGCTATCACCTTTCCTATTTAATTGGTGATTTCAAGTTTGAAGTGTATTTGTGTGACTATACACTGAGGTGGTAAAAGCTGCACCAGTTTGTATTTTTAAGTTTAGCGCCCATTTCACTTTCTATTGTTTGTGTTTTCTATACTCAAATCTGCATTCGCCTCCCTGAGGTCTGTTTTCATTGTCAGGTTGTGGAGCAAGACCATCCAGTCCAGCTGTGCGTCTGTGGGAGTGCTGGCACGTGAGATCGCTCTGCTGTCCTCTCCCTTCTGAGATGTGAATGCGGGAGGCTCGTGGTCTCATTGAAAGCCTAGGAGGATAGGTCCGCCGGGGTGATCAGATACTGCCTCAGAGATGAGACCGGGGACCTCCGGGGGGCTTCAGCATGCTTGAGGGCTTGAGATGTTCTATGTGTTTTGCCCATTTACAAACCTGAAACGCAGCACAGCAAGGAACAGTGTGGAGCCGACGAGGAGCTCAGTCTCTACGCGGCCATCTTGCTCGGCCACCAAGCCATGCCCCTATACCTATAATGTTTTAATGACATGATACAAATATTTTACCTCCCTTCCCTCCCTTTATTATTATTTTTTTTTAAATTTGACAATTTTTATTAGTATTTTGTCATAAACCCGACATTAGTCGGTGGGGGGGGGGGGATACAGAAGAGAAAAAAAGGGGGGGGGGAACAGCAGCAAAGTATAATAATTGTCATTTAGTATATTGCATAGTCATACAGTACAAAACAGTTAGCCGAGACAGGGTGGGTATGGGTATTCAATATATGCTTGTACCCTCTAAGGTCCGGGGTCAACTCGACCCATATTCTAAACACAGCTCTACAGTTTGCTCCCTTTGGGATTAACCCAGGCGACCTGATCTCCATGTGTCCCAGATCTCCCACGCCTTTGCGGAGGTATGGGATGGGGGCCACAATTTGGTGTATGCTCCTTCATATGCTCTTTGTTCTATCAGAGCGGCTAGTACTCTGGCGAAGGGCGGACATTGTTTAGATTTCCATGATCTTGCGATCTCTCTGTGTGCTGAGAGGAGGACGTGATATATAAGTTTCCTCTCGGCTCTGGGGGTTCCGCTCGGGAGAATTAGTGTTATATAGACTTGGGGCGTAAATTGCATATTAATGCCAGTCAAGTCTTGCAGGAGCGTATGGACTTCCGTCCAGAACGGTTTAAGATCTGGGCACTGCCACCAAATATGGAGGACATCTCCTCTTGCTAATCCACATCTCCAGCAGTTGGGAGAGCTATTTGGGTAGAATTTATGAATCCGAGTAGGTACCATGTACCATCTATAAACACCCTTGCGTTGTTGCTCCACTAGGGAAGTGGATGTGAGTAGCTGGTTTATGTCTTGGAATAAGATATTCCATTGTGTGGGGGAGATAGGCTCTCCCAGATCTATATTCCATTGTTGTGCTACTTTGGTATCAGGGAATGGCATAGAGTTAGCGATGAGTCGGTAACACATGGAGGTCGGTTTACATGCGAGTGGTAATGACCCGTTTATACAGACTTGTTCCCACACCGTGGGTTGTCCCTTATCAGATTGCAATACCCTGTCAGCACTAGTTGACTTGTAGAGGAACGATCTCAGTTGTATGTATGAGAATTGTGAGGTAACAGGAAGTTTATGTGTGTGTCTCATTGTGGAGAAATCCTTTAATGTCCCGTGTTGGAGAATATGATAGAGGTGTGTTAGTTTGTTGTCTATCCAAGGGTTGGCATGGAAGGTCGGTATACAATACGGGAGGGCCGCTACTGGTGTAGCTGGTGAAAGTTTAGTTGGGGAACAGAGTGTTGCCCTACTTTTGTCCCATATTTGTAGTTTGAGGGCGAGGAGGTCGGATGGATGTGGTAGGGTCGGGCGGTATACCTTTGGTATCCACAATATGTTAGGTAGTGTGAAGGGCTTCAGCAGGTTTCTCTCTATCTCCACCCATTGAGGGGGCTTTTTATCCATATGATGGGGAAGTAAGGTGGCTAGTATGGAAGCATGGTAGTAGGCCTTCACATCTGGTAATCCCAGTCCACCCGACTTTTTTGGAGCATGTAAAAGATTCCTGGCTACCCTCGGTCTAGACCCAGCCCAAATAAAGTTGTCTACCTCCTTTTGTACCAGTTTGAAAAAGGAGTGTGGGACGGGAATCGGTAGCGTTCTAAAAATATATTGCAGTTTAGGAAGTATCGACATCTTTACTGCCACTATTCTTTCAGTCCATGTTAGATAGAGAGGTGACCATCTTTTTAGTTGTAGGGCACATTCTCTCCACGTTTTAACATGGTTGCCCGAGTAGAGCTCTGTGTGTTTTTTAGAGAACAGTAGTCCCAGGTATGTAATGTCATATTTCCTCCAATCAAAGGGGTACGACCCTCTGAGGCCTATCATTTCACTTTCAGGAACGCCTATGCTAAGTGCTTGGGTTTTAGAGGTATTAAGAGAATAGTAGGATTGTGTTCCATAGTCGTGAATGAGGGACATGACATGGGGCAGAGAATCCATTGGTTGGGTCATATAGAGGAGGATGTCATCTGCGAAGGCACATATCTTAACTTCTCTAGATCCGACCAGAATTCCAGTAATATTGGGGTGGGATCTAATTGGTTCCAGGGCTAAAACATATAACAGTGGGGACAGTGGGCATCCCTGTCTGGTCCCGTTAGATAATTCGAAAGGGTCCGATAGGTACCCGGCTTGCAGAACTCTAGCTTTCGGAGCCGAGTATAGTGCAAAAATTTGCGTGATGGTCTGATGGGGGAAACCGTATTTCACCAGAACTTGTCTCAAGAAGGCCCAGCCAAGGCGGTCAAATGCCTTCTCCGCGTCCAAGGCTAAGAGCAGACCCCCTCGGCCAGGCCTCCGGAGCTGCTCTAGGGTGTGCATCAGTTTGTATGTATTGTCCGAGCCCTGTCTCCCTCTGACGAACCCTGTTTGATCATCACAAATCAATTCTGGCAGAAGTCCGCTCAGCCTGTTTGCTATAATTTTAGCGTAGAGTTTGGCATCTGTATTGAGGAGGGAGATTGGGCGAAAGTTTTTACATTCATTTGCCGGTTTGCCAGGTTTTGGAATGGTGATAATTGTGGCCATAAGCATCTCCGGAGGGAGGGAGCCCGTTGCGGAGGCTTGTTGGTACACCCGCAACAGGTGGGGCACCAATGTGTCTGCAAATTTCTTATAGTAGGCATTAGTGAAACCATCAGCTCCCGGGGATTTAGCTAGAGGCAGAGATTTGATAGCTGCGCTAACTTCTGCCAAGGTTATGGGTTGTTGGAGCGTTATAGCTTGTTCTAGTGTGACTCGTGGCAAGTGTATCTGGCTAAGATATTTGGAGATGCTGTCTTCCGTTGGGTTATTTATACCTGTCGTGAGGTGCAGGTTATATAGTTTGGCATAAAATCTTGCAAAGGCTTGCGATATGTCGCTGGGATTTAGTATTTTCTGACCCCTATCGTTTATAAGATGTGCGATCTTTTGTGTGTTGCATTTGTTTCGTAATCTCCCTGCTAACAATTTAGTGGCTTTACCGCTATGGTGGTAGGCGGTAGCTTTTAATTTATGAAGCAGCCTCCTAGTTTTGTCTGCCGTCAAGTCTCTTAGTTTGTCATACTGCAGGGTGAGTTGTATCCCTGTTTCTACTGAGGGCTGGGTCTTGTTTAAAACAGAAAGTTGCGCTATTTTAGTGTGGCATTCCAACATTGCCGAGTCTTGGGTCCTTTTAATGTGCGAAGCTTGTTTAAGAAACAGGCCTCTAAGTACTGCCTTATGTGCGGACCAGACCGTGGCTGCCGTGGTCTCTTGAACATTGTTTAGGTTAAAGTAGGTTATAAGCTCCTCTTTAATGTTAGCGGTGAATTTCTCGTCGTTCAATAGGGAGTCATTCAACCTCCAAGTGCCTTTCCCTGTGAATTGGAATTCATCCTTCAGTACCAGGGTAACCGGGCTGTGGTCTGACCACGTAATCTCCCCAATCCTGCAATCTGCTACAAGGGGCAAGGTAACTCTATCAACAAAAAACCCATCAATTCGAGAGTACGAATTGTGTACCCTCGAATAAAAAGTATAATCTCTCGTTTCAGGGCTAAGAGTTCTCCATACATCATAGAGGTCATGTAATGCGAGTGTTTTGTTGATGTTTTTGTGGGTCTTATCGTGCGACAATCTAGTATTGGTGCCTCCCTGAGTTGTTCTATCCAGGGGTGATTGAGTGAAGTTAAAGTCGCCACATAGTAATAAATTGCCTAGGCGATATTGGTCTATTTTCGTTAGCAGGGACTTTAGGTATTGGTTGGAGTTCTCATTGGGGAAGTATGCCGTGACCAGTGTGTAGTGGGTCGCGTTAATGAGACACTGTAGGATTATGAATCTACCTTGGGGATCTATGTACTGCCTCTGGCTGGTGAATGCGATATCTTTGTGTATTAGGATAGATACACCCTTTGTTTTGTTTACTGAGAGTGCATGGTATTGTATCGGGAAGTGTTTAGTAAAGATCTTAGGTGTATAGCCTTTCTTAAAGTGGGTCTCTTGAATACATGCAATGTCAATCTTAGTTTTTATCAATTCTTTATACAGTAAACATCTTTTCCCAGGGGTATTCAACCCCTTCACATTATACGTTACTACTATTATGGTAATTGGGGATCAGTTTTGCTATGACATCTGGTGCGTGGAGGTGAACCGGTGTTAGCGTAACAACAGCATCTTTTCCTATGTTGCAGCTATAACCAGCTAGCAAATATATCCCAAACCTAACTACACGATCAATCCTGTTAAGTCGTACTGTACTGCTTATACGGGATTTTGCGTCTGGTATTATATTACTGGCTGCTAAGGAAAACCTGGATAGGTCGGGGAAAGAGGGAACTAGGGAGAGAATAAACTGGGAGTGGGGAAGGGGGAATAAACCCTGATTAAGCTCTACACAAGAGAGCTGGAGCACGCCAATCTGATCTTGGCTGCAATGTAGGGGGTACATTAAGTGAGCCTGATGTTGTCGTGGCTCATATGTGGCTCTTAGGGCTTTGAGTGGCTTAAAGAGATAGTATACTGAGGCTTTCTCGTGCCGCAGGCATTTTTTTTTTTTTTTTTAACTTGTAATACACTAAAAAGTAAGAACATAACTTTTTGTAACATTTGGTCATCAACAGTTCATAGGTCCTAGTGACTGCGCTGTGGGCCGCAGTAAGGTTAGGCATACTTAACACTCTCTCCGTGGGAGAAGAGGCAGGTCTCGCAGAGTGATCCTGTTCAGGCCGGGGTCCACTCAGGGGACATCCGAGGTATCTTTGCCTGGTTATGGTCGTCTGTAGTGGCAACCGGGAGTCCCCACATCTTAAATTTTTCTTTGCCAGCCGGCAGCAAATTTACGGCGTGCAGTGAGTCTTGGTACTGGATGAGCAATTTTGCGGGGTATCCCCATCGGTACATAATTCCTTTTGCTCGTAGCGTTGTTGTGAGGGGAGCCAGGCTTTTTCGAAATTGTAGGGTTGCCGCCGACAGGTCCGTGAAAATTTTTAAGTCCTTGTATGGATCTGGCATGCCTGGCGTGCGGGATGCTCGAACTAGCCTCTCCTTGGCATGGTAAAAGTGGACACGGACTATCACATCCCTCGCGGTGGAGTTAGGGAGGTGTTTCGGTCTTCTCAACCTATGCGCTCGGTCGATGATAAGCTGGTCCGGGTGCGTCTCCGGTGACAGTGCTTGGAAGAGGTCTAACAGGTAGTTGGGAAGTGCAGGGTTGAGCACTGACTCCGGTATACCGCGGATACGCAAGTTATTGCGTCTCGATCTGTCCTCCATGTCGGCCATTTTGACCGCATGGTCGTGCAGGACGGTGTCCAATTCATGCAGCTTGTCCGCGAGACCGTTATGTGCTTCAGCGAAATCGTCCATCCTCTTCTCTATCTGAGCAGTACGCTGGCCCACCTCTATAATCTCCTTCCTGAGATCTACGGTGAGGGTTTGTATCTGCGTCGCCATGTTCTTCTGTATGGTGTCAGTAAGTTCCGCCAGCATTCTTTTCAATTGCTGGGTTGTAGGCGGGCTGTCCTCCGGTCCTGTATCTGAGGACATTGGGGATAAAGGTGGATCCTCCTCGGAGCGAGCGGCACCACCATCTGCATCTGGGCTGCGGCCTTCTCGTGCGTGTGATGTCGCCGACTTGGCCAGGAAAAAGGAGGCGCGATCTGCCTTTGCAGCTTTATTTTTTTGCCTGTGTGACATCCCTGCAGGCTCGGGAGTGGTAGCTTAATAATTAAATCTTGTTTGTTCTTTTTGCAGCCCGATTATTTTAGCCCTAGTTCGCCCGGTAGCAGGAGCTTCGTTAGGATGCGTCCATGCAGCTCGGTGTCAGGCCACGCCCCCCCCCCCTTTATTATTTTGTTCTCTTTAGATTATGCTATACTTATTATTGTTATTGATGTTATCTTTGATTTGCTATTTAGACATAAGAAATTGTTTTTTTTCCTTTGACATCCTTTGCTGATATCTATAGTTTGATAGTATGCTTCCTTTGTGCACACTGAGATACATTTCTCGTCTTTTCCTTTCTGTTTCATTCTAATTTCCAGAAGTGGATTATCCTATGGAGCTCTTGAACGGACTTTGACTTCTGCCATTTCTTGTTACTATTTATTGCTTGTTTTTTTTATTTTTATGCTAATTAAATATAGTTGTATTTCTGTTTCATACTCGCATCAAGAAAGAGAAGGTGGATTTGCCATCAGTGGCTTTTATTATCTCCTGCTACTCTTTTCATTGGTTGATAATTTCTGATTTGCTTCCGTGCTGCTCTGGAGTTCAGTAAATAAAGTAAAGCAAAATATATGCATCCTGTAATTAATAAAATTAAGATTATAGGTACACTACAGTTAGCATAATCTACAATTCTCACTTTAGTGAATGACCTTGTTAGATTGCATGGGCTTAATAATAAACCCTAACTGTTCTGGTCATGGATATCTACTTTTTGATTATGCTCTGGCTTCTGTACTCTAGATGTTGAATATTTATGTACTACCTTCAGTTTCTAATTGGCATTCTGGTATGCAGCCAGTTGCAACCCAAGGTTTACCTGGGTGACCTTCGCAGACCCTTTGACTATTGGAGTCACCAGTTCTTACTTCTTCTACAAAGTTCCTCAGCATTAATTGAATACTTTCCGTTAATACTGGCACATATTAAAAAATGCAATAATAATGTGTGTTTGAGTCTTTGTGTTATCGTCACCTTGCACTTGTGTTTAAAAAAACATTTATCATTTATAATTTCTCATTAATGGGGTTAATAACTTCAACATTTCTGTACACACAGAAATACTTGTACAAGTGCTGCTAAGTAACTATTAACTTTTACTAACTTGCTGTTTCAAAACTCATTATATTTGGCATCTATAATTAATAATAGTGAAGTGTACATGCTATGCATAATTGTAATGAGCATTAAAGGTCAGAACGTAGATCTGAATGTAAAACAGGTGTGCGAGGGAAGGCAAACTTAATTAAGATTCTGTGACTAAATGGAGGCATTGAAATGTAAGATTTCTGCCACTGCTAAGGGGATTACTAATGAAGAATTATTAATACATGCCTTTACATTTATTTTCAAAGAGTCTTAGATACCGCAACATAAGGGTAGAATTAGCAGAAATAAATGCATTGGCTTAAATTAGTTTGATTGGAATAAAATAGCTTCCAATTAATTACTCATACAGCAATCCACTTTCATCCTGTACTTTGCAGATTGTTTAGATGATGTAAAACAGAATTCTAACAAAACTTGAATGGGCATAAAAGTAATGGGTTTTAAACTTTTATTGAATCACAGACTAGGTCTATCAAATAAAGTCGTGCAATTTATGGAGAACTGACAGAGCATTTTGAAATTTTGGGTCCAATAGCTAAACTGGAAAACAGATGCAGTTCACCTGTTTTCCAGTTCAATTATTTTATTTTTCCCCAAATTTTGATATGCACTAACTAGCGCGTGTAAAACACACAAACATACCTCTTAGATTAACAAATTGACTTAATTGTGCTTATTAACAGTTACAATTACATTGTTGCATAGTTACATATTTCCATAGTTATCTAGGTTGAAAAAAGACAATAGTCCATAAAGTTTTTTCACCTTTGGACCTTTTACTCATCCATTTATGTATTGATCCAAAAGAAGTAAAAAAAAAAAAAAAATAAAAAAAAAAACAAGACAGCAAATCTAGCTATTTCTAATTACGCCACAAAAAGGGAATAAATCCTCCTTGACTACATAATGGCACTTAGATTTCTCCTTGCTTCAACAGCATGTTAATATACATATTAGTTATAACCTTGAATATTCTGTTTTTGCAAACAAAATATAAAAAAATTAAACAAATGCGTCCCTTTTTTAAAACATCTATAGAATCTGAACGATCTATTATAAAAAAAAAAATAACCTGTCATGTTGGGTACAACTATCTCCCCAAACACAACCAAAAAAGAAATCTCTCTTCTTGACTGGAGATGCTAGGTCCACAAAGTTTTTCTTTTGCCTTAATAAATTAATTATAAATTAATTAAATTGATTTTCTCCCTGCAACTGTTGAGTACTGGAAATTGTTTGGCTGAACCATTTCTGAAAAAAATTACAAAATCAGGAAGGCAGAATTTCATTCACGTGACTCAACAGAATTTCAATCACTCAAAAAAATTGGGAAAAAGTTTGGACTGACCAAAAAAGCAGGAAATTGATAATCAAATTATTTTGTTTTAATTGTAAGCATAGTATTGTTTTTGTATTTTTTAAATTAGATTACATTTTTTGTTTTAGATTACATTATTTTAGGCAGAGCTGGGAAAAGCGTTTACTGCTCCAGATATGTGAATGCTATACATTAGAACAATATATTGATTATAGTGTTAGATTACCTACACAATGTGTTGTATATTTTTTTTCTCTTTTTTATTCTATATTAGTTTAAGTGGATATTTATGGAACCTGTGTGAACTCTCATTATATGTAAGTCTTTTTTTCTTTTACTTTCTTTTCCCTGTGCAACATATTTAATTTATTTTATGCTTTGATTTCTTGTTTTGTGGAGTAGAGTGTTTTTTGCAATGTTATTGATCCATGTTTCTCACTGGTATTGTAGGTGGCTACAATCATCTTTAATTGTCTTTTGATCATTTGAATGAGTAAACAACATTATGAAACAGGTTTTTTTCTTTTGCTAGAATTGCACGTGTTACAGATTTAATCTCTGATATGTTGTTATGGCTAATGAAAAATATTAATATAACCTCTAAAATTATCTATTATTTTCTATTGCTGACAAGCTCTCATTGTATGGCCTGTATAATGCCTAATTAAAACAATGTTGACCTATTTTTTATTTGTTATATTTAATCTATGTTACACTTTTGCAGTGTCTTACTAAAAATAATCCAGAGATATGATCAACCTTGACTTGGATAAATGTTAACCTCAATTATTAAACAAATCAATAACTGACTAAATAAAAATAAACTCTAAAGGTGCTTACTAGGTTATATGTGACTATGTAGCCTGAGTATGTGAATTAAAAGATTCTGTTTCAAACTGATCCAAAAATTCTAATTAAACCTCTTTACTACCGATTTATTTGAAATAAGGGCTGCCTAGCTAGCATATAAACATACCGCAACATTGCAATTTTGTGTATATATATATATATATATATATATATATATATATATATAAAACTTAAAACTATGTAAATGTACACAATTTTTATTTTCACTTATTCGTTCATCTTTTATTAAAAAAAAAATATCTGGGAAATGGAAAGCTGTAGACAATGTAGTGCCCTTCATATTTCAATATTTCACACAGAGTATGAAGTGTTTTAGTATATATAAAAAAAAAAAAACTTTTTCTAACATACAGTAGATGTGACAAAATATCTTGCTTGAAGGTATTTGTAAGGACCCTGAAGGCATAACTAGCAGAGCAGCTTATTAAAAAAAGGCAACAGACTCTAAAAAGAATGCCTGTATTTGATTATAATTCCCCACATGAAGTACCTACAGTTAAATCATACAGTTCTAAAATAAAGGTAGTTAAAACTGTTATAGCAATCATTTTAAAAAATCTCTGGACTGATACTGTAATGCTGACAATGAAATGGTAGTGTTCATTCAGTCCCCCCTGCACCCTCCCTGACTGTAAGAATGCTATCAGCCAGTGACACTTCCTGTACTGTTTGAAATCACTGGATGTGTTTAAATTTTCAGCAAATCTACATTTATTATATCAGTGATAAGTGGCTTCTGGCAGAGAAATGTGTTCCTTTACAGACTGGTTATCATAGTATGAATGAGGGTGGGTGACACTTTATGGACACATTTTATTTTACACTGCAAAATACATGAAAATAAAAAATGTTTTAGACTTGATTCTGGTATTGAAGGTTAAGTGTGAATTTGGTCTTTCATCAGTGCTTCTAATGCATATTCAATGTGTTATAAATCAATATAGTAGTACTACTAGTTGGCGTTTCTATATGATATAATATATCAACCAACAACTAAAAAATGTTCATGTTTCATTGCAAAGTCATCTACACACAAAATTGTTGTTGTATTATACTTTTTTGCTAGCTATGTATGTTATGTTTCAATTAAATATTATGCCAATATGTTTTTTAATCAAAAAGTGCATGATTGTGAATGGGTTAACAATGGCACACAAACCTTCAGCTAGGCTTTGTAACAAATTCATCCGCTTATAGTAATGTGTTTGATGGTATTTACCGTCCTGACAGGAATAGTTGTACCCATCTACAGCCGTGTGTCCGGTTACCTGATAAACCCAGCATGCCTAGGGACGCCGGCCACTGCGGATCTATGCCACTTTATAGCCCCATGACTGCCCACATAGAGGTTGATGTCGACGTGCATGTGACGACACACCCATGTATGTTTTGAGGTCAAAGGCCGATTACAGCCAATCGGAATAACAGGAGGGTTATTTAAACGTATTTTTACATTCTCTCATTGCCCTGTCGTGGTTTCTGCCTGATGGTAATCCGAGAGTACTTTCCTGATCTTGATATTTTGGCATTTGACTTTGGCTTTGTTCTGACTTCCCTGATTTCTGGCATCCTTGACTTTTGTCTTTTTCTCATCGCTGTGTCTGATTCTGTATCCCTGACCTCGGCAAGTATTTTGACTATTCTTGAATACGTTAAGCCCGGCCATTCTAAGGCCATTCTAAGTCCTAGGTGTGACACAATTTTGTGTGCTGGATCAATTAGTAATCCTGACAGGCTTACTGTATGATATAATATGATTGAGCTTACTGTATAATATGATATCTATATTAGGAAAGTCAAAGTATGTGTGCAATTGTTAGCCCATTAACAAGCATGCACTTTTTTGATTGAAAAAAATATTAGCATAATATTTATTTGAAACATAGGATACATAGCAAGCCGATACAATTATAATAAAACAACAAATTTGTATATAGCTGACTTTTCAATCAAACATGAAAATTAGCATTATGCACATTTACACAATGTTTACTTCTCATTCATGTGCACATACTATATCAAAATTCCTTATCTTGTAATATTTAAAAGCAGGTCTGAAATTTATTATTAAATGCCCAAAGCATAACATTGCCTCCCTCGACCTGTCTTCTTCCCATAGTGCATAGTGCAGCGGGGGGCGGAGCCTGGAATTCTATTTGGATCTGCTATACGGCAGTTTCCCATCTCATGTAGGGATTCACTTTTCTTAGACAATACATGCCTTATAATGTGAACAGATGAGTTCTCAATTATTATGATAATTTATTATCATTAGTCTATTGGCTAATTGTGTTCTTACCAGCTCAACTGATATTGTTGTGTATTACCATAGGCTATATTTGTGAACTCAACATTTTGCTAATTTCTGTTAATTAGACTAATTGTTAATGTCACATTTTAATCAGTTATGCACTATTTCTGTTGACTATGCACCTTACATAATTGTCATGTTATAGCTTGACAAAGACCTTTAAGGTTGAAACGTTGTTTGTACACTTACACTTTGAGTGCCTGGACTACTAAAAATAAATTAATAAATAAATAATACATCATGCAAGTAAACATACCAGGTTTGGACTAGGCACTCCATGGATAATCAGTGTATGAAGGCATTCTGAATGTTTTATAGCAAGTATGTTAAGTAACGTGAGTGCTTACCATAATCTCTGGGTATGAATTACAAAATATGTTTTATTAATTTAAACAAGATCAACTTACATTGAAACAATTTATACTGTAAACAGAATGTTTTTGCATGATCTGTCATTGTATGTCCTCAAACAATCTGACTGGTAGAAATACTGCAGTGCAGAATATGGTATGAAAGATGCTGTTGTTTATTTCTCAGTTTCAAAAGAAGGAAAAAGCAGGTCAGATATGGCCCCAGGTTCTATCTGTCACTTATGATTGGAAAGCCTGTTACACAAGTCACAAAAAAGTAAAGTTTACTTCTTTTCTCAACTTGGTGTGTTGTCATCATTGATAATACAAGACAACTCTTGTTGCGGTTAACCTACATTTTCACTGAGAGATTTTCTTGTTTACAAAAACCCAAGATAATAATAGAACATCATATCTTATATCAGTCCTAAACATCTCAGCGAAGGGCTGTATATTTGATAATGGTGGCAAAAATTGACACTGAAGACAAATTGATTAGCCGACACACTGAAAATTATGACTAAAGGATTTTGTCAGCCTGTTTTCCAACTTGCTTAAAAAAATAAATCACAATTGATGTTAACTTAATATAGTCATAAGCAAAATTAGAATGTATTTCAAAGTAAATATCAGCTAAGCTATCAGTTCAGTTACTCTAGCCTTAAATATTTCTTTGAAGGCCAACTTTAGTAACTAACCCTACATATCTCATATTTTCATTTATATTGACACTCCCAACAAGCACTGTTGTTACCTGTTATATTTACAATAAGGTGTCATAATTTATCTAAAGAGCCAATGTTAAATCAATACTCATAGCAACCATAAAATTTAAGATTAAAGGGACATTGTAGGCACCCAGACCACTGCAGCTCATTGAAGTGGTCTGGATGCAATGTCCCATGTCCCTTAACCCTACAGTGGTAATTACTGCAGTTTCTGAGGACTTCTGAAATCCAAACGGACATTTGGTGCGTTATCTGATGCTGGACGTCCCACCGCTATGCATGAGGACCTCCAACGTCAGATGTTTCACCATAGGAAAGCATTGAATAATGCTCTCCTATGGGGAAATCCTAATACAAGCGCTGCCATTTCTGCACATGCACATTAGAAATGTGGGTGGAGCCTTACCCAGCAGCAATGGACATCGGCGCTGGATTCAGATGAGTGACTGAAGGGGTTTTAACCCCTTCAGCTGCGCGGGAGGGGGGTACGAGGGAGGGGGGCACCGTAGGATTCTACAGTGCCAGGAAAATGGGTTTGTAAAGCATGGAAATAGTCTAGCAGTAGCAGTCTAAGAAGGCAGCCAACTCTCCTATCTGGTACTTGGAAGAGGCTGCATTAACAAATCAAGCCCAAAATCTTTGTTTGTCAATCTGTAATCACAACTCAATCAAGATCAAAGCTCAAGAACAAAGAAATATGCAGACCGTCTCAGTTATATGAATGAAACTTACTGCATTGACTGGAAAAAATATATCTATGTATAGCGCGATGTTCCAAATATAGAACCTGGCTATTAGAAATAATATGGTCAGAGACCCTAATTAAACAAAGTATATACAAGTGAACCTACAATCCTATGCCAGCCCAGGGTAGTATAGATCAAGAGGTAGTAAAAAAGATAACCTCACTCCCCCTTATAATTAAGCTTTATTGTGATCTGCTATAGGGATAGGAGTATACAGTAGCTAAGTCTCTATAATCCATGCATCCTAGGAAGTATCCTGGTCACACTAGAAACATATTAAGAAAAACAGAGAGAGATAAGGACTGAAAATAGAAGTAAAAAAATCAGTCAAAAACAGACTGATAATTAGCATTAATAAAGCCTCTCTCCCTGTAAAGCTAGCTAGATAGGCATAGGAAAGAAAAGAAGAAGACGATATAAAATAAAGTTAAATTAGATGGTGATCATGGTGCTCCAAACACCAGTGCCCAGTGCAGAAAAGACGCCCAACGTACGTTTCGGTGCCAAGATCAAAGCTCTCCTGGGAGTGTGTTTTATTAGAGGTCTACTGTATACTTGTTATTTGATAGCTTGGCATTACTTGTAAATTCTACTAAATACTAATTCTTTATCATGCAAACATAGCTGTGAATCCTAACATTAAATTTAAAGCTATCTACAAAATATAACACAGAAGAGCATAATGTTATGCTTTACAAAACCATGCCCAGGTACTGACCATAGGAAGATGTTGAAGGACAATTGTCATGATTTTTAAAATTTGTATTAATATTTCTATAATTGGCCTTTATCCACACTGATAAATTTAGCCCAGTAGTGTTAAAGGAACACTATAGTCACCTAAATTACTTTAGATAAATGAAGTGGTTTTAGTGTATAGATCATTCCCCTGCAATTTCACTGCTCAATTCACTGTCATTTAGGAGTTAAATCACTTTGTTTCTGTTTATGCAGCCATAGCCACACCTCCCCTGGCTATGCTTGACAGAGCCTGCATGAAAAAAAACTGGTTTCACTTTCAAACAGATATAATTTACCTTCAATAATTGTATCTCAATCTCTAAATTGAACTTTAATCACATACAGGAGGCTCTTGCAGGGTCTAGCAAGCTATTAACATAGCAGGAGATAAAAAAATCTTAATTAAACAGAACTTGCAATAAAGAAAGCCTAAGTAGGGCTCTCTTTACAGGAAGTGTTTATGGAAGGCTGTGCAAGTCACATGCAGGGAGGTGTGACTAGGGTTCATAAACAAAGGGATTTAACTCCTAAATGGCAGAGGATTGAGCAGTGAGGCTGCAGGGGCATGTTCTTTACACCAAAACTGCTTCATTAAGCTAAAGTTGTTCAGGTGACTATGGTGTCCCTTTAATTGACCCGAAATCTCTTTTTGCCGTATCACTAGGAGGAGATAAACACTTTAAGAGATTTACACTTTATTTATTATAAGGTCACAGTGCCATCATAAAATGAACTGCTTGCTACACAGTTTTTAAAATGCTAATGATGTTTTCTGCATTACTTATCTCCCAGACCGAATGTGTTTCGCGTGTTTATTTAACAAGCTATAGTGCTGGTATCCCAACAGTATTCTCATTAGTTTTTTATTTTTAGATGGATTGTTAGGAGGCATATTGCTGGAACTTACTGATGTATGAGTCACTGCTTTCGTATAATGTGTATCTTTCAACAACTAATAAAACTCAAGTCAGAGAGTGAAATAACTGCAACCA
Source organism: Pelobates cultripes (assembly GCA_933207985.1). Taxonomy (NCBI): domain Eukaryota; kingdom Metazoa; phylum Chordata; class Amphibia; order Anura; family Pelobatidae; genus Pelobates; species Pelobates cultripes. Next base: position 76,043,707 of record OW240919.1, on the reverse strand, counting down.
AAATACTAGGTCAGAGGCATTACTGGAGAAAGGTCTTTCGGCTTTTGAGTGTTAAAATCTCAGATGTTTTCAACTTCAGTCCCTAAGTGTGCAAAATGAAATATGTAAATTTTTAAGTATTAATTACTCAATTAAGCCATCTGATAAAAAGATGACTCTAGTATAGCTAGGGACAGATTTACCTTATTTTCTTTCCCAGTATCCACTATATATATATATTTATACATATATATATATATATATATATATATATGTGTGTGTATATATGTATATATCTGTATATGTAGAGGAGCTGCAATCCTGGGACCGAATATCTCAGCTGAAGTCCTCTGGAGCTGGAAGAAAAGCACCGTTCAGTGATTATAGCCCATTCCCTCAGTAACTGGACGACACACAGTTCTGGGAGTCAACTGGTTTATTCTGCTCAAAGCTCAGCTTTTTATGCCTCCATTGAAAATCACACAAACAGGTGTCCGAATAGCCCGGATTTGAGCGCCCAAGTTGTCCAAATAGCGCTGAGATCCATTTAGTAGAACAAAATCGCCATTCGGGTAAAGTTTTGACCAGCCGGCCATGAAGCAATAACACAGAATAGTTCCACAAGAAAAGGGTCGGTGGTCGGTCTACCATCAGGGGTTCCTGAATAAACACAGATGAACGCCCTGGCTGTTAGGGAGTGAATGCTCCCCTTGTTTGGTAGTTCCTATCTTCTGAACGCCGTTCTCATAACTTGTCTGGAAGAGGAACGAGCAGCGATACAAGTTTATCCGGAGTTCACAGGTTCACGTAGCTATCCCAGAGTTTCAGACACTTGACGACCATGTACTGGGGCCTATGTTCAGGAGACAAAATGGCTGCCATTCACTAGAGCACGTGTATTCGGTTATACGAATGGAGGCCACACAGGGAAAGCATTTGAACTAATTGTTTCTTTGAAGTTAACAAGCCAGGGTGGTCGGTATTCAAAAGGTATAAAAGGGGGGACCACACATGCTCCATTCGGTCGACGAACAAGGGGGTACGGATCAATTCGGGAAATATGGAGATAGGTACGGACAACCGAAGGGAATAATACAGAGTCTGCCACAGTATATACACCAAGTTTGGAGTATTATATTGGATGCATTTATACAACTAGTTTGGGGTATGATTGAATGGTGAATGTGACTAAGTGTGTGGTTGGCTGATAGGTTATAGGGGTTGGTAGAGTGTGTGTGTGATGGCTTTTTATTGTGTTGTATTTTTGGGGGCAAGCTGAATGTGGGGTTGCATGTGTGAGGGTGGCTGCTTGTTATGTTGCTATATGACTTATACATAGAGTATACATATACGAATAACTGATGTAAAATATAATCAGTCACCGTAGTGCAGAGTCATTCTATATTGATGTAATATTATCAGAACATTCCACACTAAGCTGTAAATAATAAAGAAATGAACATGGATTTTTATATTTTAGGCTAATATAATTGAATTTGCGAATTTTCTAATTCAGCAAAAAAAATTTAATCCCCTACTCAATTATCTGCAAATCTCAATATTACAATCTGGTTTCCAAGTCATTATTCACTGTTTAGTGAATATCCATTTACATTATCCCTGCGATGTTCTAAAAAAAATCTAACATTCATATTTTTTACTTTTTACATCTTTTATTTGTAGTCACTTATATTACAATGATAGTTAAAATTATTGAGTTAATGTAATCTAGTTTGAAAGACTTTACTACTGTAAAAATTCTAGTTTATAATTATGCAGAGCTTAATTTATTAAACTATTTTCTTAGCCTTGTCTGACGCACAATTTATTTTAACAATATGCATGTAAATACAGAAAATATAACATTCATTAGAATATTAAAAATAATTAGACTGAGCTGCAAAACTTTATATGTGTATGGCAGTACTTGTTGTAAATACATCTAACTTGAAATTCTATATAAAGCTTTAATATGAATTATGTAATATATTAGGTGGATGTGCACCAAGAAATACGTATAAGTATGCCATTAACTCAAGCAAAGTTCAGAGTTTCTGAGATTTTTTTATGGCATACTGTAGATTTATGGTTTTTCATTACATAACCAAACAATAATATATAATAATAATTGTGAAACTTTGAAATAAGCAGTAGTTTGAGCCCTCGTACTGAATAAAGAGATAAACCATTACTCACATTAGAGGGTTTGTTCAGTCACATATGCAAGGTCTATGAAGATCACCTGAGGACTTTTCTGTTCTTGTATGTTTGCCTGCCCTTTTTGAGTAGCCCCTTATTTCTTACCTATATAAGTGCAATCAAGAAAAGACAGCAAGCATCCACCCAAAATTGTCACAGAATGTTACTTAATTTTGGAGACCTTTTTGAGAATCACCCTGGTAGCGCCAAATGTGTATTGAAACTTCAAATTTATTGAGTAAACAGATTACACAGCAACAGAAATGTTTTGGCCAAATAAATGCATTTGTTGAACCATAAAGCAGTGGGTATAAATAGTGCAATTAAACAGAAAATCATGTGCATGTGTCAAGGAAGGGACATACTCAATCCACCTATGTATCCAAATTGTAACACAAAAATCTCTTCTGGACTAAAGATCTAGATTACCTTAAATCTGTTACCGAATACAAAAATTCTATGCTTTTTCTCTCCCCTAGGTAGACAGAAACCTGTGAGTATTAGTTTAATTTAGCATTGCTGTTTTTTTGTTGTTCCTTTTTTAAGTTGGCATCTAAATCTACATTTTCTCTTTCATTTATAATCGGTTTGTCTTTCCTAATTTATACTTAAAAACTTTCTTTAGAACCATATAAAATTGTAACACATTTATCATTAGATGTGTATCATGCCTGGCAAGCATTATCTGTTGTCTTATTAGAAAAAATATTGTTAATGAATGGATGTTTGTAGTGGATACAGGGACTGATTACCCATTGAAGTTGGTGTAACTGGATACACCCGTGACTATTTGGTATGCTAATCAACATAAGTCACAGGACAATTTAAAAAAAACAAAACAATAATAATCCAGAAGTGAAGAATTGTGCCCCCTGGAGTAGTTATGTTTGTGCATTTGTTTCACTCTTCCATAAATTAATTGATTTATATGATGAGAAATCAATTCATCCAGAATAGAACTCTCTTTGATTAGTTTTAAACTGATCGATCAGTAACGAATGCAAAGTCTATGATTACTTATTCCAATTCATATACATATTTTTTATATCAATATGATATATACTTTAAATGATTACCTATTACATCCAACTATTATGTATAACTATTACACATTGTTTATTTACTTGTGATTTCTAAGAAACTATTATTTCATATATGGGTGAGCTGTTTACCTTATCACATGTACAAAATGTGCTCACTTAATGACACTGTTTGCATTTACTAATGTTTGACTAAGAAATGTAAAATAATTAGCACATATTAATTGTGATTGTAGGCAGGGGGTAATATATTGCTTCTGACTAGACTTGTGCAAAGTGAGAATATTCAGCTTAGCTGAATCATTTTCTCTTTAAATAGGACATTTTTTGAGACACAGAAATTTGGTCATGTATCGGTTTGGCTCTGTAGGACCGAGATTCTGACAAAGAAACTGAATCAGGAGAACAACAAGGGAGACAAAACTGGCCAATAAGAGTTCTGAAAAATATATAGATAATACAATATTATGTATATATTTTGAAATGCAGTGATATGAGCATTGCCTTTTGGTCTACAGTGAGTTAAAGCAACCAATAGAGAGAAAAACAGGAGAAGTGTAAAATATCTATGTTTGCATGGACAAAAACTGGACAAAAGTGGTAAGTGGTGTCCCTCAGGGGTCTGTTCTGGGGAGCAGTATATTTATATATATTTTAGCTGATCTTAAAAAAGGTATTGAAAGTAATTTGTCAGTGTTTGCAGATGACACAAAACTATGTAAGGTAAAACAATGTGACATTAGAGGAATGGACACTCAAATGGCAGATGAAATGTATGCACTTCGGTGTGAGGAATGCACAAGCACCCTGAATTGTAGTGATTTAGGGAAGTATAGTCAAGCATTAAAAGGGGCATGCATTTTCAGGATGATAATATAACTTTCCTCTTTTTAAATCAATGGTAAGATCACACATTGAATATGGTATGCAATTTTAAGCACCTGTTCTACATAAGGATATTAGGGCACTAAAAATGTGCAGAAGCAGCTACAAAATTAATAAGGGGAAGGGAAGACTTTAGTTATGAAACAATAATAACAAATTTAAATCTGTTTAGTGTAGAAACAAGGCACATCAGAGGTAAGAGAAATGATAACATCATACAAATATATCTAGGGTTAATACAAACCAATATCTAGAAATCTTTTTTATAAACAGAACTATAGATAGGACACATGATCACCCTTTTAAATTGGAAGAAAGGAGATGTAGTCTAAGGCAAAGGGAAGGAAAGGATTCAATATCTGAAGAAGAGGTTTCATTAGAGTATGTACAGATATTTAAACAGCTACTGGAATTCTTGCAAAAACATAATGTTCAGGGATATCATTTTTAATATGCGGGGTAACAGCTTCTTGATCCAAGGAGAGATCTGACTGCCATTCTGGTGTCATGGAGGAATTACTTCCTTTTTTTTCAAAATTATAAAGTGCTTCAAACTTGTGTTTTTGCATTCTTTTGAATTGATTGGTATGGATTTGGGTACACTTCGGCTCAGAGTTTAGTAATTCTGCTGATCACCCAAATAACATGTATTTGAGCAAATTACAGTTCATTATAAAACAAATCTCTAATTCTACTTCCAAATAACCTGGTATCGCAGACTCAAACAATGAAAAGCACAGTTCAATGGCATGCACAGTTCTCAATCATAAAATATTGATTGTGTCAACATAGAAAACTGTCTGAATCCTAATGTTGTCTGTCTTTCTACTAGCAGGCTCAAAACCCAATTTAGAGCTGACAATGAAAAGCTCAGAGTTAAAACTTTACATTTGCTTTTTCATTACTATGTTGATGATGAGCAGACATTACATTAAATTTAGGTTTATTTTGCTAACCAGTGCATTTTGTGTACAAAATGTCCAAACCTTTACTGTGAGAAATGTGTGGCGTGCGCTGTTGTTATGCATTGTGCAACTGCAATATGAGGCTACAATTCACTGTAAAATGGGCATAATGGGTTGCTTGGCAAACTCACCAATCATTGTCAAAGCTGAAAAGTGTTGGGCAATGAAAATAAACATGTTATAACAACTTAATAATATACATGTAATATTATATACTCACTGCCCATCACTAACAGTAACACTGAAATGAACATTCAAAGTGAATTTCAAATTTAAGGTTAAATAAGCTGAGTTGGAAAATAATCTGTCAGCTATGCTCTCCATTCAGCTACTCTGGCTTTAAATTTGATATTCCTTTTGAATTATTTTAATTCTCACTTTAGTAAATAAGGTATCTGAAAGACTCGTTTTCCAAGCAACAGAACCTAATGCAGTGACTGCCACATTGCACAAAATGGAAAAACTTACTAAACCTAAAAAGCAGCGTTATTACAAAAAAGGAAGCAACCAGCTTTTGCACAATCTGTATTTTTGTGATCAGACCAAAATTGGGCTGTATGTCCCTTGGATAGAGCAATCTTTGTTTTTCTATACATATTGCTGACACTATATGATTGAACTAGACTGCATAGTTAAGTTAAGCAACAAAGACTCTACAATTTGAAGTAGTTTTGTATCATTACAACTCTAAAGTGGAACAAACCAGGAATAACAAACAATATTTTATATTTCATTGTTGATACATCCATGCATTATTGAGTGCAAATTGATCTGTACGTTGAGAACACCTATCATTCACCACTAATAACTCTTTCTACAATAAAATAAATCTTTATACAATTTAGGTTTACATTTATTGACAATGGCTTCACAAAAAAAACTACCTTGTCATTAAAATATATTGGCAAGCTTTATAGCAGTACCTAAAATGATGTATAATAGCAAAGAAAACACGATTAAATCCAACAAAAGTTGGGCTAAAACAATGGCTGTCACTGGAGCATCGAATTTAAGGTAGAGCTATGGTATTGATTATTGCATGAAGGATCTGCAAATAGAGCATATACAATCCATAAATATCCAGAAACGGGTTTGTTAATGTCCTCGAGGACAGAGCTTTAAATTGCTTTAGAAAACATGATGGGGATTAATTTCACAATTTATAGCTGTGATAAGCCTCTATTATTTGATCCTTTCCTATCCTATTTTTCTTAGTGCTTGAAAACAAGGAGAACAAAATTTGGTTGAAATATCTTCATGTGATTATATTAATAATGCCATGATGATATCTATCTTTATAAGATGGTCCAGCTACCTCTGCATAAAAAAAGAAGCTCATAGCAGTGCTGTATTTAAGGTGTGGCCTAGGGCAAGCTCTCCAACCCCGAAACCCAGGATTTTTATGTCTGGCTGGCAACAGGTACTAACTGAGGGGGTCAACTCCATTTTTTACCCAAATGGCTGCATCCAAGTCATTAAAACATTACCAGGGCCACCACTTGATAAGTATGCTACACATACAAAAAGGAAGCAATTAAAAGATGTGTCAGGCAGAAATCATGACTTGAAAAAATTGGCTCTTACAAAACTCTTCAGCAGTATTTATTTGGGGGGGGGGGCAGAATTTAGTTCTGCTCGATAGAGTTCTGGGAAATCAAAACAGCAACAAAAAAAGGTACCTGTTACTGTGCTGACATGCAAAAATGGGTACAATATTCTTCTAATCACAATATTTCACAGGGTCATATGTAGGAGGAAAACAAAGTTCATACATATAAGCCTTGACCATTTTAACATTAACCCGGAAATTTGCCCCACCCATCTGACTTCTGAATTATGTTGTCGTCATTGCTCCTGGGAGTAGTAGAGAATGGCAACATAATGATAGGTTTAATGTGCATACGTTTCTCGCTGCAAATCATGGACCATGTTAATAATTCTGTCCCTCTAGTATATCAGGCTGCTGAATTTTCCCTTAAGCCTTGGATCACACAGGAAAGCTAGCATAAATTCACAGCAATTAGCAATTTGTTCAATCAGACAAGAATTGAGTAGATCTTTCATCTTCCTGATCACTGCTGCTACGTTGATGTTGAGTGTGCTGCCTGAAATTATTGCCTGTTTTCCAGAAAGGCATCCATCATGTTCTTGAGATGCATGAACAAAAAGATGTCATATCCCAAACTGATATTAGTGTGGCCTAAAATGTTCGGTCATGTTTCTAAGTGGAATAAGATTATGTTTCAATCTGGATGCCCCAATGAGAAGTTAATGCCAATGTAGTTATAGGAAGAAAGACAGGGGATTGCTGTCTACTTCTCCAAAATGATTTCCAAAATGTCTATAGTGGAGTCCTAACATCCTGCCATAGATGGTGTGGGGAAGCCCTATTTCACTTGTTTCTACCTCAAGATTTGGCTAACCAGAAGTTGCCAAATAACCTGGAAGTTCCTCTAGTGGTTGTCTGGTAGACAGCAACTAGAGGCAGAGATAACCCTGCAAGGTAGTTATTGCAGGTCATCAATTACAGGGTTAAACTGACAAAGTCATTGCACCCAGACCACTTCAATGAGATGCACCAGCGAGGGACAGAACTCTGAATCATGAAAGAAAAGTGGCTTATATTGCATTTTGGAGTTTAGAACAATTTGCTGATTGCCCAAAATTCTCATGAATCACGATTTGTTTGAAGCCAAGTGCACAGGTTTAATATGCGTACCAATGACCTATATATGTATATTTGACAATTTTTATATACATTTTAGTTGTGTAGTGTGTTTACATAATTATATATAATTGACCATTATAATTTACTCGAATTCTTCTGAACCTGATAGACATACAAAAAGAGAAAGGATATTACATAATCTCCAAAACTATAGATCGTTGCCTTTGTGTAAACCTACAGATTGTTTCTAAGGATATTGAACACTGTGGTAGCTACTAATTCCATGGATCAAACGAATGCTTTATTTATTTTATGAAAATGAACTGTGCAATAAAGAGATTAATCTTTTTCTTGTCTAGAATGCAGCAGCTGGCCTTTATTAATAAGTAGATAAGATGATCAACTTCCGATTCACATGGTCTTAGAAAATTAAGAACCTCTTTGAGACCATCCAAGCAAATCTAATTTCCAGGTCTTTAGAGAGTCTTGTCTTCCAGAAGAAGTAGTGATATTCCTACCCTGGGCCTTGCTAAAAGGGAGTGTATAACGAAAAAGAATCCCCTGTAACTTGCTTAATAAATCATATTATACGTCAATTTTTTTCCCAAGCAAAGCACTGAACAAACAGATTATCTTTTTAAAATATAAAAATAAGATAAGTAGTAGTAAATGCAATCAAACAAAACATTTGACCAATTTCTAGATTACAATAGAGATCAAAAAGGTACATTTTCACACTTAGAATAGATTGAGAGCCTAGCTTAGCTACTATTAGCCTTAAAGAAGATTTATATATGTTCATGAAGCAAAAGTGGGAATTTGATTTTATGAATATTACATAATAAGGAATGATCGTTTTAAAACATTGTCCATTAAACCATGACATGCACCACCTCTGACAAATGTAATAGCTAAGAAATCATTTTTATAAATGCTATAAATTTTTATATCCTGAGGAAACTTCAAATTACCAGCAGACCTATTCAAATGTTCTTGTTATAGAGCAATAAAGGCTTCATGGAAATTGTCAAATTCTTAATGGCAGTCCAATGGCTTTCATTGTATGGATTATTTTATGAAGTGGAATTAAATGAAAATTTAACATGTTTGTAGTTCTGTATCCCCTGTATTAAATGAATAAACCAGATGCATACGTTTTAAAGTATATACTTTCAGATATGACCAAACACTCTTAGTTTAACCTTTTCAAACAGAAACAAAACATTTTATATTTTTGTGTAAAGTAACATCATATGATATGGGGAGATCTATCAAGACAGGAACAGGTGCTATTTTGGAGCAGAGTGTTGAATAAGGAGATATCACTATTGAAATTTTGGACTCACAATAGCACTTGTTTATCCTTGATAACTCTTTTTCAAATATTTAATCATTTTCAATAGTATAATAGTTGTATGCATAATTAAGTTATATTTTAGTCTTATGTATCACATGCTGCATAACCTTTATCCACATGCCTGTCCATCTTTTATGTTCAGTCCTACTCTTTATGACACAGCACAAAGTTAGATATATCCGGTTTCACCAAACAATAAATAAAATGGGCATGGTTATTCATCATCTATATTTAGCCAAGTGTACATCTGAGAAGATGGCAGATCCACTTTAACCCCTTAGTGACCAGACCGTTTTTCAATTTTTTTACAGTTTTTACAGTGCCTTGCAAAAGTATTCACCCCCCTTGACTTTATACCTATTTTGTTACATTACAGCCTTAAGTTCAATGTTTTATTAATCTGAATTTTATGTGACAGATCAGAACACAATAGTCTAAGTTTGTGAAGTGAAATGAGAAAAATATATACATAAAACTATTTTTTAGAAATAGAAAACAGAAAATTGGCATGTGCGTATGTATTCACTCTCTTTGTTATGAAGCTCATAAAAAGCTTTGGTGCAACCAATTATCTTCAGAAGTCACATAATTAGTGAAATGATGTCCACCTATTATTACATATACACACTTTTTTTAAAGGCTCCAGAGGCTGCAACAACTCAACAAGAGGCACCACTAACCAAACACTGCCATGAAGACTAAGGAACTCTCCAAACAAGTAAGGGACAATGTTGTTGAGAAGTACAAGTCCTCAGGAGCACCATCAATACTATCATAACCAAATGGAAAGAACACAACAGCAAACCTGCCAAGAGACGGCAGCCCACCAAAACTCACGGACCGGGCAACGAGGGCATTAATCAGAGAGGCAACACAGAGACCTAAGGTAACACTGGAGGAGCTGCAGAGTTCCACAGCAGAGACTGGAGTATCTGAGTATAGAGTTGGGCTTTATGGCAGAGTGGCCAGAAGAAAGCCATTACTTTTGTTACGGTATAACTCAGGTATAGAGGGTTAATACCGAATGAGGGATTCACCTTGAAACGGACGAACGCTTCAATTCACCGAACTGGAAAAATACACAAAATCCTTCTCTCCTTCATACGGGACCAGCAACTCACGAATACTCCAATTTCCCGAATGGAGAATCATACGAAATCCTTCTCCCCTGGAACAGGCAAAAGAATAATCCAAAGTAGCAATCCTCCCAAACACGAGACCAAGCTCCGTCTTGAGGGTAAAACAGGAATCTGATCTACCCCCTCTTCCCCAGCATCTGCCCTAGCCCTATACTTCTGAAGGGTCGGATTCTCCCGGGTTTCCCTCTCGTATGCCTCTGGGGTATCCCAGCATAAGGGGGCCTTTGCATCCTCTTGGATACTTTTCTAGAAAGTTGTCTCCAGCGAAGCATAACTGATATTGGTAACAGAGAATTGTTGGCCATTATACTAGCTCTGAAAGAATAGCAACATATTTTGGAAGATTCCAAGGACTCACTTCTGATCATTACTGATCACAAAAAAAACTTGGAATATATTGGAGATGCTAAAAGGCTGTCTTCTAGACAAGCTAGATGGTCTGTGTTCATGTCACGCTTTAACTTTATCATCATATACAGACCAGGTCCAAAGAACGTTAAACGTTAAACTAACCCTACATCCAAATTTTCACAGGAAATAAGGGAATTGCTCCATAGGTTTGGAAGATGATGTTATCAGTAGAGATGAATTTGATTTTATCTTTAATCCCAACTGTAAGGTAGCAATTTTCTATTTCCTGCTGAAAATTCACAAAAACCTCACAAAACCCCCAAGCCACCCATTATCAGTGGTATCAATTCTTTATCATGTAATCTATCTGAGTATGTTGATTTTTTCCTTCAGCCATATGTCCCTTTAACCCCTTAAGAACCAAACTTCTGGAATAAAAGGGAATCATGACATGTTACACATGTCATGTGTCATTAAGGGGTTAAGCAGCACATATATTAATGACACAAAACAAATCTTACAAGATTTACAGCATATTCAACGGAAATCCACATATCTTCTAGCCACTGCAGCACTTACTGCTTTATATTCTTTTCAAATTATTTTTATTGAAAGATTTTGCAGATTTTACAAGTAATAAAAACAATATATTAGGGGAGGGGAAAGAAAGGAAAAACTTGGAAGTGGGAAAAGGGGGGTATACATCCATTATAACGGTAAGTATGTTAATGTACAAGGCACTTAAGTTGAAAAACATTCCATAACAAGTTATTAAATGTTATACATTTTTTTTACATCGGTTTTAAAATCGGTTTCCCATTGATCCCAGTGGTATTTTAATTGTGCAAATATATGCGTGTTATTTCTATGTGATAATTCGTATGATTTCTTTTCTAGTGTTAGTGTTAGTACTTCTTTAACTGAGGGTGTGTTTTTAGATTTCCAATATCTAGGTAGACATGTGGTAGCAGCTATCATAATGTGGCGTACTATAATTCTATCAATTTTACTGATGGATTCAGGGAATTCTTTAAATAGAGCCAGTTCAGATGTGAAGCTACCTATGTTACCGTTCACCTTAATAATTAAGTCATGTATCATTTTCCAATATCTAGTCAGTCTTGGGCAAAACCACCATATGTGGGCCAAGTTGCCCAGTCCTCCCCAGTCTCTCCAACATCTATCGTAAATGGTAGTTGGTTCAGCGCTTAGTGTGTCGATAGAATAGTGCAAAATATATTGACAAATGGGCAGCAACCTAAAATAAGACGTTCCCTCACAGTGCGTCAAAGAAAGGGGAGAATCAGAGAGATAAAAGATATTAGGTCGCGCCAAAAGTTATTGGAGAGTATATAAAAACTTGTGTGAGAAAAATAAATAAATGAATATAAAAAGGTAAAAAAGAGCAGCATAAAAAGTACTTACATATACAATGGTATATAATAACATAAATAAGTCCTTAGATAAGTATAAAATGGTATAGTCCACTTGATGAGTTGTAAAAGGAGATAGTAATCCAAACGAGGAAGTAGTCAGGAGTTTCTTGTTCCAAGTAACGATATATAAAATAGAACAAAAGGAAATTCCAATAGTGTAATCTGTCACTTAAAATTCCTTGCGTGAATTCAAGATAATAGAGTATCCCACTCACCTATTTAAGAGCTAAGATTAGCTCAGATAGACTTCGCATCCAGTGGTATAGATCCCCCACTGATGGGATACAGGCTTGTGCACGTAGAGAAAAACCTCAGGGAAAGTGGAGAATAACACAAAATAGTGCTCACTGTATAATAAATGTGACGTAAATATAAAAGTATATAGAATACTCACATTTAGGTGAGCAGGAGAGTACTGCTCACTAATATAGCGTTGGTGGTATAGTCCCCACCTAGGATTCTTGAGTACAGATTGAAAAAAGCATAAAAATCTCCAACATCTATCGCTGTACTTATTATTCATATTATGCAATTTAGACTGGGCCAGGTACCATCGATACAGAATTTTAAAGTGGTTTTCGTGATGGTTGGAGCAGAAAGATAGGCCATTCAGAGCTGAAAAAAAACTGAACCAATCCTCCAACTTATATTGGGAACCCAGCTCCGTCTTCCAGGATAACATATGCTTCAGTTTAATTGATGGTTTATCGTTATGTAACATATAACAGATAGATATAATGCCCTTCCTATTCGGGTCATGCAAAAATAGCTTTTCTAGTTGTGATAATTCTAGTGCTTTCGAATTTTTGTCGGTTTCCGTTATGTTGTATATTTCTTTTAATTTCTCAATCACCAACTCACATTAATCCTTACATTTGGTCACCAGTCTATGCTTAAATTGTAATCTTTCATACGAATAGAGTTTCCATGGAAAAAGTCCTGTATATGATACAGTCTGTGTTTTTTTAGAATGCTAGATTCCTCTATCTCCATCCATCTCGGCCTATATTTTTGACTATTAAAGCTTACAACCGCTGCAGCGTTAGTTACAAAGTAGTACTTTCTGAAATTAGGGACACCAATGCCCCCATGAAGTTTTTGGTGCTGCAGGGATGTAAGTTTAATTCTGCTGGGTTTGTTGTTCCAAATAAATTTTAGCATTATTGAATGTACTTTGTTAAAGAAGGGCATTGGAACAGATAAGGGGATAGTTCTAAAATAGTACAAGATTTTTGGGAGGATTGACATTTTTATGGAGGCAATTCTTCCTAACCACGATAACTCCATACCACCCAATCTCTCCATCTCCTTTTGTAGGTCCGGCCATGCTCTCTTCAAGTTATGAATATGCATATAAGGTAAATGTTTGCATAAGTTAATTCCTAAATATTCCAGGTAATCCCTCCTCCAATCGAACGGATATTATAGTCTTAATTCAATCGTATCAGATTTATGCAAGTGGAAAGGTAGGGCCTGGGTCTTGGATACATTTAATTTATAATAAGACACTTGTCCAAACTGGAGCAGAATAGTATTGAGAGATTTCAGAGAGTCTTTTGGGTTTTTGAGTGCTAGAATGACGTCATCTGCAATAATTTTATGAGTGGATCCCTTGATATTAATACCTGCGATTTCTGGGGTTGTCCTAATCAGTTCGGCCAGGGGTTCCATCTCCAGGAAAAAGAGAATTGGAGATAAGGGGAAGCCTTGCCGCGTCCCATTAGTTAGAGAAAACGTTCTGGATTAGAAACCCGAGGCCGATACATAAGCTATGGGTGCACTGTATAGTGCCTTTATCGCAGTAATAAAAGATTGTGGAATATCAAATCTGCTCAGTGTCTTCCATAGATATCCCTGTCGAATGCCTTCTCTACATCCAATGAAAGGAGCAGAGAAGGAGTTCATGTTGAATTGATATGCTGAATTAAGTTAATGAACCATCTCGTTCCATCAGGTGCTTGTCTACCTTTCACGAATCCCACCTGGTCATTGTTGATCAATAAAGGTATTAGATTAGTTAATCGGTTCGCTAGTATCTTAGAATAAATGTTTGTGTCATTATTATTAAGGGATATGGGCCTACAATTAGAGCATCTGTCGGGAGTTTTACCTGGTTTTGGCAATGTGACAGTCTGTGTGGACAAAGACTCTCCTGGCATCTTCCCCCCGGATTTATAGGAGTTGAATAATCTGGACATATGATGAATTAAAGTTTCTGCAAAGGTCTTATAGTATAAAATGGTGAATCCATCAGGACCAGGGGCCTTTCTAGATGGCATGAGCCTAATCCCCTCGGCTATCTCTGCTTCAGATATATCACGCTCTAATTTTTCCAAATTATCAGAAGACAGCCGAGGCAACAAAACCCTGTCTAAAAAATTATTAATAGTCGCCTCAGACGGCTGGGTGAGATTTACATCAGATTTCAAATTATAAAGTACACTATAATATTTGGCGAATTGGTCACTAATCTTATTTGGGTGAAATATTTTTTGTCCCTGATCATCTATTAAGTACGCAATTTTAGAATGGGCATTCACCTGCCAGAGTTTGGACGCCAGGAGAGTTGAAGCCTTGTTACCCTTTAAATAAAACGCTTTCTTGAGGTGTCTCACCATGAGAGTAGTTTGATCCAAATTTATTTTGTGAATTTTTGATTTAATCTACCTTATCATTGCTGACAAGGGGGAAGATGGGCCGAATTTATTTGGCTGATTTAGGTTGTACAGTTCTTTTTCCAAATTTCTTAAGTTGCTGTTATTTTTCTTCTTCAAATGAGACGCCCTAGAAATGGAATGGCCTCTCAATACAGCCTTGTGCGCATGCCATGTCACCTCACCAGGAACCTCATGAGAAACATTTTTAAAAAAATAGTCATTCAGTATCCCTTCAGCTAGCGATCTATTTTCAGGATCATCTAATAAGTAATCACTCAGTTTCCAGTGCCTATTGGGGGAGAAAGAAACCATTTCGTCTATATGCAAAGTTATGGGAGAATGGTCAGACCAATTGATATCTAAAATATCAGATCTTGAAATGTGTGGTATGATAGCACCCTGTATCAGAAACCTGTCCAGCTTGGAATACATGTTCTTGGATACTGAGTAAAAAGTAAAGTCTCTTTCATTCTCATGCATTAATCTCCATGGATCATACAGTCCACATTCAAGCATATATTTCGAGTATTTCACAGCTAGTCTATCACTATCTCTCCTATGGAGTTTATCCAAATTATCCCTTGCATTATCTAAGTCGCCATCCATAACGAAGTTCATATCTCCACACATCACCAAAGTCCCTTTCATGTTCTCATTCACCAAATCCATAATTTTCCTAAAGAAAGTAAGCTGACCCGTGTTAGGAAAGTACGCATTGACAATTGTATACATAACGTTGTTAACCTTACCAATCCACCCTATGTACCGCCCATCATCATCCGTCATTATCTTTTCTGTAGAATTGGCCACATTACTGCTAAAAAAAAATGGAAGTACCTCTAGACTTATTTTTGTAAGTGCAATGAAATTGAGAAGGGAATAACCGTGTCATAAATTTGTACTCTTTTCCTTCCTTAAGATGAGTCTCTTGAATACAGACAATATCTGATTTGTTGGATTTGACTTCTTTGAACAATAGTCGCCTCTTGTGAGCGGTGTTCAGGCCCCTCACATTAAATGACATGAGTTTAATGACCATGACTCAAATCAGAGTATACTGCCATTAAAAAGAGATTGTATAGAAATGTGGGAGCCCAAAGGCCCGCGTCCCAAGAGGAGAGTTATGAAATCCAAGAATCATAAAAACAAATACATTTCTTTAGACAAGAGTGAGCGTGCTAAAACATTTGAAGCATAACCTGTTAGCTTCTTGAATTGCTTACAGTGAATTAGTAAATGGATGGGATAAAAAGGAAAAATTAAAAATGGGGAATAATAAACTTGGATAAATTCCCCTATACGGGGAGAGAAAAAAATCTATGTTTAGAAAAAGGGCCATGAGGGAGAATAAAAAATAATTCTCCATCTCAGGGTATTAGGCCCCGGTTGGGAAGATAGAAAACTGCCTGCGGTAAGGGGAAAACAGTCAGAGCTTTAAAGAAAAAGAAAAATGAACAGTGGCATGCAGAGAAGATCAATAAAGGATGGAGTCCTTCTAGTTCCGTGATCACATCTCTAATGAAGTCCGATATATGCTCAGAATGTCCCAGGCCTATATCAGAAATCAGTAATATACATTCAAAAACATCACTGACCTATAGACATTTAACCAAGTGTTGATGCACAATAAAGAGCATAAAGAATGTAGGACCATAAAATGGGAGAGAGAGGGGAACAAAAAGGGAAAGAGAAAAAACAATTCATAAGTAATAAAATGGATGTAATAAAACAACGTGGAGGAAGTAATAAATCCAAACCGGCAATATGTATGTTGGAGCTTTTGTGCCTTCAAAATTTTAAAAGAAAGTAGCTTCAAGTGTCATCCACCCTACTTTTCTTGTGGGTGTGTCTTGGAGTAGACGGTGAGGTTACGTGAGGTTGGGTTTGATGTCTGTTCATGGCATTAAGAAGCTCCATCCCTTCCTCAGGAGAAGTGATTGTGAAATTTCTGCCATCCATATGAAAGAGTAGTTTTACAGGGCATGCCCATCTGTAACGAATCTCTCTTTGCCTCAGCTCTGTCGTGAAGGGTTGGAATTCTCATAGTGTAGGCTCAGAAATCTTGGAAAACTTTGATGTATTTATAATCCGCAGGGAGACCTGATTTGCGAATAGTGCTCAGGATTTCCTGTTTTATATGAAAAAAGTGTAGTCTCACTATGGTGTCTTTTAGAGCTGTTGCAGGTGCTTTGCCAGATTTAGGGAGTCTGTGGATATCATCCACTATTAGATCTAAATCAGTAGCTTTGGGTAAAATTGTTTTAACCATTTTTTTTGAAATAATGTATCAAGTCCGAGGTGTCCACATTATCAGGTATCCCCCTGATCCTCAAATTGTTACGCCTGCTCCTGTCTTCAGAATCTGCCATTTTTTCCGCTTGCAAGTTGACCTGTTTCTGAAGTTCCTTCACAGTGTTAACCAGATCTAAATGTTACTGTTCTTGCACCTGCATTCTGTATTCAACATCTTCTGTACGTTGACCAATGTTTTCTAAAACTCCGTACATAGTGTCAAAATCTTTTCTAAAGTCATTCTTTAAATCCACTCTCAAATTATGTAGAAGTTGAATAATCATACCAGCAGAAGGTAGTAAATCCTCTGCCATTTCAAGTGGCATATTAGGATTGTAGGTCATGGTTTTGAATCCTGAAGAAGCCATCTTGGATGTGGCAGTTTCCATGTTAGAAGTGGCAGTGGCCATCTTGGTGGTGGCAGTGGTTACATGCACAGTGGTAGACATCTTGGGTGTGGTAAAATCATTAATAGAAGTCTCATTAGTAGCGATCTTGGTGGAGGCTTCATGCCTGATGTTTTGTTGCATAGAAGGATAATAAATGGAGCCTATTTCTTCTTCCAATACATCACAGTTTTTAAATTGTCACCATCATCTACCAATTCTTTGTCTTTTAGGAAGATGGAGGGAATGACTCCCTCTCACCGGTGTTCCCAGCTGTGAGTCCGAGGACCTCAATGGGGAGCGAGATCTCATGCCCCCTATACCCCAGCGACCGGGTTGCTTTAATTATAGCGCGCGAGCGGGTGTCATCTTCTGTCTGGGTAACTGGGTGAGCGGGTGGGATAGTTTTCACCACTCCCACCAATGTGGATTTATGTGGTGAAATAAGCCGCTGGCCAGTTTTGTTGGCAGGTGAATGGGCCTGCAGGCCTTTACTCACCCCTGCAGCTCCAGCCTCTCGCTTTTGCAGTACAGGCATGTTTTTTTCATTTTTTTTGGTTTCTGCATTGTTGCCAGTTGTTCAGGTGTCTCTTTCTGTGTAAAATTCTCTGTCATCCAGGCTTAATATTTTATTTATGAAACATTTATGTCCCCTTAGTAAGACAAAAAAGGGGGGGGGGAACAGCGCTACAGTACTGTTCACAAAGGGGGATAGAGCTGCACACCTGAAAGGAAGGGTAACCCTCAAACCCTTCAAAAATTGAGAGAACAACAGACAACAGATACAGGGGGCGCTAGAAAAAAATGAAAGAGTCTCTATAGGTATAGTGTAGATCTTGAGTGACTGTTCTTCTATTCTTGCTTTGGAATCTCCGTAGTCAGATATGGAATACAAAAGCAGAGAGGGGGGAGACCGAATAGTGCAAAACCGTAATACTGGGAGGATCACGAACAACACAGACGTGGAGAAATGCCAACTTACAATTTATAGAGCTACGTCCAGCTCTAGGTAAAACAGCATACAGTGGTATTTAATACTCCCCACATGTAGGATATTACTGGGCAAATTGGAGGTGACTCCACACGATTCTTTACACCTTCTCAGACAAACGTCAGCATATAAAATATATAAAAGAAGGAAAATCCAATGGTGCAATAACTAAGGTAATATTGCAACGACAGACAACACTGAGGTCCTAAGAGTGCCAACTTACAATTTTTAGAGCTATGACCAGCTCTGAGTAAAACAGCATACAGTGGTATTTAAACTCCCCACGTGTAGGATATTCCTCTAGTGATGCTTGCAGTGCCGGACTTATGAAAATAAAATCACAAGAGAGGGCCCATAGTGTTTTCCATATATAAAATAACAGAAAAATAAAAAGAAACATACTTACAGTGTTCAGAGCAGGCGCACTGCTCTATGAACCAGGCGTAGGTGGAATAATCCCCACCAAGGATTTCTTTTGAAGTACTGGGTCTTGTTAAAAAAGAAAATCAGCCAGGATAAAACAGCAACATTTAAAGTAAATGAACTAACCCAAGATAAAAGGTAGTCTCAAAATACTTTAATATAAAACAAAGTAAAATACACAACGCGTTTCACCAAACAATAGGCTTTTTCAAGTGTCCCCTTGCCTCAGGAGCTCCTCTAGAACGTGGCCATCTAAGATGGTGGACAGACTCCGCCCACCCCCCCCCACGGCTTTATATTCTAATATCCCCCATCATAAAGGGATAATGGCCTTAAAAGAAATTCTTGGTTTGCATGAACATCTGCAGGACGTACAAATTAATTTCCTTATAAATTGCATCACTTTTTTGCTTACTCTAAACTTTTTTTGGTTCAATGGACAATATTTCCTACAGCTGTGTGGCGTTGCCAGGGGTACCAAGTTTGCCCCCAGTTTTGCCAACTTATATGCGTCCCATTGGGAACAACATCATATCAGGTTGGGAGACTATACAGGGGGCAGACGGGTCCTGTGGCAGCGCTACAAAGACGATGAACTGTTAATTTGGGAGGGAGATGCTGAAGGTTTGAATGCCTTTTTTGAATATGTTAACCAAAATGATTATAATTTAAAATTTACTTCTAAATCAGACGCAACTTCTATAGATTTTCTGGATCTCACTATCTATATAGATCAATATCAATTAAAAACTAAAACATATTTCAAACCCACTGATTGCAATATTGCAACAGAATACTCTAGCTCTCACCATCCCTCATGGCTTACCAATATCCCCAAAAGTCAATTAATTTGTCTTAGAAGGAACTGCACCGATGATCACACTTTTGTGCAACAAGCCCATATTATAAAAAAATTATATACAGAAAAAGGTTATAATCCAGCTAAGTTGAAAACAGATGAACAAATTGTATTAACCCCTTAAGGACGGAGCCAAATGTACACGTTGTGAACAAAACAAAATGTAAACAAAACCTGGCATTTGCGCTACATGTCTGTCCAACCGTAATTCACCTCTTTCATATTAAATGCACCCACCCTTATTATATATCATTTTATTCAGGGGAAACAGGGCTTTCATTTAATATCAGATATTTAGAAACATAATTTAATATGAAAAAAATGGGAGAAAATAAGATTTGTTTAGATTTTTTTAGTTCTACATGACATTTTAACGGTCAATGTCATAATACTGTTTGCTTTTACTGCAATAAAATACACATATTTGTATTCAGCAAAGTCTCACGTGTAAAAGAGTACCCCCTATGTACAGGTTTTATAGCATTTTGGGAAGTTACAGGGTCAAATATAGCACGTTACATTTGAAATTGAAATTCGCCAGATTGGTTACGTTGCCTTTGGGACTTTATAGTAGCCCAGGAATGAAATTTAAACCCATAATGGCATACCATTTGCAATAGTCGACAACCCAAGGTATTGCAAATGGATTATGTCCAGTCTTTTTTAGTAGCCATTTGGTCACAAACACTGGCCAAAATTAGCGTTAGTATTTGTTTGTGTGTGAAAAATGCAAAAAACGCCAATTTTGGCCAGTGTTTGTGACTAAGTGGCTACTAAAAAAGACTGGACATACCCCGTTTGCAATACCTTGGGTTGTCTACTATTGCAAATGGTATGCCATCATAGGGGTAATTTTCATTCTTGGGCTACCATAGGGTCTCAAAGGCAACGTAACCAATCTGGCGAATTTTAATGTGAAAAAAATGAAACACAAGCCTTATATTTGACGCTGTAACTTTTGAAAACACCATAAAACCTGTACATGAGGGGTACTGTTGTACTCGGGAGACTTCGCTGAACACAAATATTTGTGTTTCAAAACAGTAAAAAGTATTGCAGCAATAATATCGTCCTTGTAAGTGCTGTTTGTGCGTGAAAAATGCAAAATACGTCACTTTCACTGGCGATATCATCGTTGTAATACATTTTACTGTTTTGAAACACTAATATTTGTGTTCAGCAAAGTCCCCCGAGTAGAACAGTACCCCCCATGTACAGGTTAAATATAGTGCTAGCAAATTAAATTCCATTTACTTTCGGCATGGGTTGTCAGGCAGGTCCCGCTAATTGTAATTAATTAAGATACCCAATTATGTAAAAATATTACATAAATATATATGTAGAATTAATATATGTATATATACGTATGTGAATATATATGTATGTATATATATATATATATATATATATAATTTTTTTTAAATATTTTTATTCATATATAGGTATATATATAGTGATATATACGTATATATGTATGTATATAGATATATATATATATTATTTTGTTCTATGTGTATTTTGATATAAATATATATATTAATATCACAATACAGTTAGAACGAAATAACACACATCTATATATTTTTTAATTATTTTTTTTTAAATTATTTATTTTATTTTATTTTTTAACGTATTTACATATTTAATTTTTTTATATTATATATAATATATATATATATATAACAATAATTATATATATATATTTAATCAATATCAGTCTACGTGTAATTTGATATTAATATATATATATATATAATTATATATATATTAATAGTAAAATACACCTAGACAGTGTACGTGTGTATGTATATGTGTATATATATACTTAGATCATATATATATTTTTTTTTACACTTTTATTTTTACAATTTATTTTATTTTTATTTCCAGCCAGCAGGGGGACCACCTGTAATTACAGGCTACCCCCCTGCTGGCAATACAACAGCCAGCTATCCCGGCCATGTGATTGTGAGGTCCTCGCAAGGACCTCACTCTCACATGGCCGGGGGGTGCCGGAGGAGGAGGATCTGCCGCGGGGGGCTCCAGGTAAGTAAGGAAAGACCGGAAGCGTTTAGAGCCGCCTAAAATAGGGCGTAATAGTACGCCTTCCGGTCTTAAGGGGTTAAATACTGACAGATTTCTCCTTTTACAAGATAACACTAATCAGCAACATAATAAAAAACAAAACATAAATAATAGCAAATTCCAATTTGCTTTTATGACACAACATAATGCTCAGACAAAAAGAATTGAAAAAAGTTCTTAGGAAATATTGGTATATTTTAAAGAAGGATTACATACTTAAAGATATTCTAACAAAATTTCCAACAGTAATATATAAACAAGCAAATAATTTAAAAAGCAAATTGGCTCCCAGTCTTCTCCCCACTAACCTCTCCCCCCCAACAATTTACTTCAAACCCCTATATATGTTTTTTTTCCATTGTGATCATTGCTCCACATCTAAATATCCGAGAAGAAAAAATTTAAACTTTGTGGGCACTTATACTAAGAAAACATACAACATAAAAAAGCACATTCAATGCTCCTCCACTTTTGTGATTTATTTATTGCAATGTGGATGCAGAGCCCAGTATGTGGGTTGCACCACACACAAGCTTCATGTAAGACTCTTGGAGCACTTTAACAACATCAAAAAAGGCAAACTTGATCACAGTGTCCTAAAACATTGTAACTCTTGTCTGCTTTCTGCTGGGATATTTTTTTAGCATTCGGTATAGATCAGATTGATTTAGGTTGTGGTTGGGGGGGGGGGGAAATAAACTACAGGAACTCATTCGCCAAGAAGCTTTCTGGATTTCTAACTTAAAAACCCTGCAACAAGATCTTAATGCAGAAATAGACCTTCAAGGTCTCCTATAATATGTTCTTTTTCCTTTCAGTTCTCTACATATTAGCTTTTTATACTTGTTTGATATACAATACATTTATCAACATTTCCCTAGTAGCATGTGCACTGTTTGTTGGCTACTTCAAGGCTTTTTTACTTATTCTTTATTAATTATTTATTATTTTTTATTAATTAAATTTTTATTAATTATATATTTTATACATATTTATATGTACATATATATATATATATATATATATATATATTTAATAGCCTTATAGATATATATTTTTTATTTATTTATTAGTCTGTTATTGTTATTCCATTGTATCATTTGTGTTCGCCTATTCTGTCTGATTTTTCCATTTAGATTTTGTGTGGTTATTTTTTCTGCGCGTGTGCATGTTTTCCCTAGTAGCATGTGCACGCGCGGTTTTAGCTGCTCTTCCATTCATCCGAATGCCATATTCATACGAACGACCACGTCATTTACCCTTTCCCGGGTCGCACAGGATGTACGTCATTGCGTTCTGCAGTGGAACGCATGCCATGAGGTGAAACGGATCACAAGGAATATCAGCATTATAAGAAGCCCCCATGATGAGGAATGACCATAGATCCCTGAAGAAGTCCCCTATTGGACAAAACGTGTTGGATATACTACTATGTTTGGACTTTGGAAATGTCTTTATATATGTATACTGGGTGTTTTTTTTCCTACCTTTCTTTGTTTTCAATTATTTGTTAGGTGTTTGTGAGGTACACCTGGGAACACTTTTAGTTTTACGGATATTATTTTTTTTTTCTTTAGTGTGTATATTTTTTGCTTTTTCCTAAGAACGTTAAAGCTGATGTCCTATCTAGGCTATTTGACATAGAATCGAAACAAGAACAAGAGACATCCCCTATAGTTCCACCTGAGTGTATCATTGCCTCTACTGTCCTTTCATTGTCGTCTCCTCTTCTTTGTGCTTTCATGGTGACTCAGTCTCAGGCATGTAGTGATAAACCTCAAGATAGATTGTTTATTCTGTTGCTATAAAGAAAAGAGATACTAAGAGTGTTCCACAATAATGTGACAGCTGGACATCCGGATATTAATAAAACTGTATCCGCTGTCTCCAGATCATTTTGGTGGCCTTCTCTTAGAAAAGACATCGGAGAGTATGTGGAGGCCTGTACTGTTGGTGCGGTCTATGGTTCCCTATAAACTACCATGTGGGTTATTACAACCACTATACCCAGTGTCCCATGGTCTCATTTATCTATGGACTTCATTGTAGAACTCCTGATTTCTAATGGCTATACCCCTATCCTTAGGGTGGTTGATCGCTTTTCTAAATTGGCACACTTTGTTCTGCTCAAAAAAAAGACCTGATTCATATATTTATATGCAAAATTGTCAGATTGCATGGTATTCCACAAAATATTGTGTCAGACAGAGGCTCCCAATTTGTTTCACGATTTTGGAGAGCATTTAATAAACAGTTGGTTATAGAATTGTCATTTTCATCTTCGTACCATCCTCAAACTAATGGTGCAGCTGAGAGGGCTAACCAGTTGTTGGAACTTTATTTATGAGGTTTTATTAATGGCACTCAGGAAAACTGGTCTGACTTGCAACCTTGTGCCAAATTTTCCAGAAATAATGCTACCCATGACTCATCTGGTCCATTTTTTGTCAACAACGGTCGTCATCCTACTGTTCTTCCTGCTTCACTACGTACAAGATAATCTAAGACAAACAGCAGATAACATTCGTGAATAGGTATTTAAATTATATATGCATCTAGTAACGGTACTACTACTCTACAGAGTGAGCCCCTATTGCCATGGGGAATTGTACAGGAGGTTGTCTTTGGTAAGGCACTGTGTCCTGAGGCTTCCAAGAGGAGAGGGACTTAAAGGGTTAATCCAACTATAATCTAATCATAATTTTAGGTTGAATGCAATGTTCTCCGACATGGCTATTCCTGCTGTAGATGAACATCTTGCATGTATACGTAAGACTCGGACTAACGACCACATAGCTCTTGAAACTGCTGCTGCTTGTTTCAAATTTCGTGCTGACAAGTGGCGTGGTGCCAACCCTGTTTACCAGGGTATGGATTTCCTTGCAGAATATCAAACTCAAGGTTCCTAGCATGAAGTTTGCACCCAGATTTATTGGTCCCTTTCGAATTGTTCAGAGAATCAATCCTGTTTCATATTCTCTTGCACTTCCTGCCTTCTTACGTATACCTAATTCGTTTCATGTCTCTTTGCTTAAACCTCTTGTCTGCAATAGGTATACTGTTCCTTTTGTCCCTCCTCCTCCTTTGGTTGTTACTGGATGGGAGGAATACGAGGTCTCCTCCATAACTGATTCCAGATTTTGTGGTTCTTTGCAGTACTTGGTTGCTTTGAAGGGTTATGGGCCTGCCGATCGTTCTTGGGTTCCTGCTTCTGACATACATGCTGTCCGCAAAATCAGTTCTTTCCATGCCAAATTTCCTCTCAAACCTGGTACTGCCCATCCGGTGGGCGGTCTTCAAGTGGGGGGTAATGTCACATATCCTTCATCTCCATGTGACAAACATTGAGATAATTACCTTCCTAAGATTAAGAGGAATGCCACTCGGTGGTCCTCTGCCATAATGCCTGGCTTTTGTGACATATTGGTGGATGCGGGCCGCTGCGGCCCCGCGCTATTATATAGCCCCACTCCCTTCACGGTAAAGACGACGTTGACGTGCAGGTGACATCACACAAAAGACGCACACACGTTTTGTGGTCAAATCGGATCTGTAAGAAGGTTATTTAAACTCACCTATTCCTTAAGCTCATTGCTCTGTCATGGTTTCCGATAGATGGTTATCCGAGAGTGTGTTCCTGATCGTGTTTTTCTGTTTTTTGAATTTGGCTTCATTTTGACTTCCCTGACTTTTGGTACCCTTGACTATTGCCTTTTCCTTATCGCTGTGTCTCGTTCTGTGTCCCTGACGTCATCTAGTATTTTGACTATTCTCTGGTATGTTAAGTCCGGCCATTCTAACTTCTGGTCCAAAAGTCCTTAGTCCTAGGTGTGATACTATTCTGCATGCTGGATCAACTGTAATCCTGATAATACCACTGTAAAGCCTGGTGTC
This sequence comes from Pelobates cultripes, assembly GCA_933207985.1. Lineage (NCBI taxonomy): Eukaryota > Metazoa > Chordata > Amphibia > Anura > Pelobatidae > Pelobates > Pelobates cultripes. The sequence goes on along the minus strand of OW240919.1, from coordinate 76,018,101 downwards.
ACGGGTGGCGGTATGGAAACCGGGATCCCTGAGTGCCTGAAGTGGAGATGAGCAGAGTCTTCAGCGAGGTAATGGACTATCAGGGCCTGGTGCAGGGTAACCACATGCCCCCTGGTGTTGAGCACCAGCGTTTATGCGGCCACATACCAGAGCCCTGATGCAGCTACTGTGGATCCCAGGAACTAGGAGCATGGAAATAAGCAGACCTCCCAGGAGCTGAATAGGGAGGCTCTGTAGCAGGGATGTAGGCTAGGATACTCACCAAACATGAAAACAAGACAGAACTAGTAGAACCCAGAACCAGAGAAGGATAGGAAGCTAAACCCAGAACATGTACACAATAAATAAGGGAAGATTAACTAAATAGGGTCAGTACAGGACAGGACTGTACATGGACTGGGTAAACAAAATAAAACAAGACAAGATATAATAGGCAAAACAAGAGGAGACATAACTAAGCACTATATATGAAAAGTATGGGGATTTAGTTACATTATATGATCATACATTGCATAAGCCTGCCACAACGCCAATGTACCCCATATTCGGCAGGTCCTACACTGCCTAATGTTCGCCAAAAGTACCATACTAAACCACAATAGCACTTACCTGCAAGAAAGGGCAGAGACTTGAAACACTGCTGCAGGTCCAGACTGAAACAAAAGGAAAATGGAAAATAAACGGGTGTGGCAACATAAAACAAACATTAATGAATCCAGGAGCCTGGGAATTCCAGGGACGGAATAATGGAATGAACCCAGAAAAACCCAGCATAAAGAAAACCAGACATAGAATAGAAAACCAAAAAAAACAAGAAAAACTAAACAAGAATTGTAAAAAGAGTACTGGATACCAGAAACCAAAGCCAGACATCTACGCAGAACATGGCATGATGTGACACCTGGTAACCATCATCTACAGACAAGTCTCTCAAGTTCAACCACCCATTTCTCCAGGGGCTGCTCTCCCTGGAAATGCATCCGCAAATCCAGTTGATCCTGAAGTTGCTGCTCTTGGGTTGGAAGGGATTCCCTCCGGAGAACCTGAACTTCCCAGAGGACATCTCTTCAGATGTACTGACTGATCGCATCTCTCCAGACCAGTTCACCTTCTACCAAGACAGGGCCATAGCTCTGGGACCGAGCTTCTTGCAGTCTTCTCTGGAACTCCTCCTCAGACAATGATGCTGCACGGGTGCTAGAGCTATCAATTTCCATAAGTTGTAGAAGATGTGCAGGATCCCAGAGGTGTCCTGGATTTTTCCCCAATAGCGAAGAAGCCATCCCACCACTACCACCAAATGTGACAGAGCTCCTGTTCTCTGACTGAGTACCTCCACCCAATCTGCTTCATAGCAGTTGGGGAGGGAGTCTGGAATGCTTCAGCCACAGTCACAAAAGCTTGACTTGGGTCTCTCCGGAACTCTTCCACCCAACTATTCTCTTCATTTAGGTATCGTCCCCTTTGCCTATTCCTCTGCAGCTTTTCTTCCAAGCAGGTTTCATCCCCTTTGCCTATTCCACTGCAAATCTTTCTTCCAGGCAAGTAGCATCCCCTCTGCTTATTCCGCTGCAGCCCTTCTTTCCGGCAGGTATCCACCTGAGCCTAGCTCTCATTAATTTGTCCCAGGGCTAGAGGGACTCTGTTACTGGAATCCCTAAAAATCCACACAGGACACACATTCCAAAAGGAACTAACATACAAAGCTTTATCACATCCACTGCAACACCCTGATCTATACTCATACTTACTTTTCTATAGGATGCAATTACGTTAGTTTGACAGTTTCATAAAGCCATGATGATTTTTCGCTAATAATGTTCTTCCTAATGAATATTCCCTGAATATTATTCCCCACAGGTCTATAATTCCAAGGCAAAGTCTGCGGCTGCTTCCCTTTTTTCATTTGCCTTTTATTGTAGTGGTTTTGCCTTGTTCAACTGAGTCTTGAGTTTAGAGAAGATGATATGGCCCTGTTTTTTCCCACACTGAACAGTGGAAGGGGTGAGTGGGTGTTTAATTGCACTCTGAAGTTTCTTTTCCTTTTTGAACAAATACCCTATTTTGAACTTTAAATGAATACTGTTCCTCATTCTTCATTAATACATGATTGCAAAAGGAAAAATATTAATTATTAATTAATTATTAATGAATTTATTAGAAAACTAAATTCTCTCACTTCTTATTTTTTTTTAAATCCCGATATCTAATAAGCTAATATCCACAATTCAGAAATGGCTTTGAAAATGCCTGATATTGCATGTGGCCGTGACTTAAATCTGAATATTAATCTTTTAATTAATATATTATAATTAAGCAATAAATAACAACATTGTTTTTTATAGTTTGTGGTATTATGGTCGAATATGTGGATAGAAAATACACAAAATGTTGTAATGTTAAATGTATATTTAGTTTAACCCCTTAGCGACCGAGGACGGTTCAGGACCGTCATCGGCATTTTTGCCTTGAGGACCGATGACGGTCCTGAACCGTCCTAACGGTCTGGGGGTACTTACCTGATCGCCGTCGTTCCCCCGGCGGCGATCAGCGTTGCTCCGGTTGTGGGGAGACTGCCTGCAGCCCAGACAGTCTCCCCACACTGATTTAGGACCCCTGTGGCCATGTGATCGCTCAACACAGCGATCACATGGTCACAATAGGTGTCCATAGTGCTGCCTGCAGGGGGACTGCCTGTGCTGAGAGGCAGTCTCCCTGCTAGTGTAAAATCATTAAAAAAAATAAAGTTAATGTTAATAAAAAAAAATATAATAATTATATATGTGTATATATGATATATAGACATATAATATATCTATATAATATATGTCTATATATCATATATATAATGCCATACTAAGTGTATTTTTATATTAATATGTACTTATATTAATATAAAAATACACTTATAATTAAATTACACACGTATATATATAATATATATAATAACTATATATATTGTATATATATATTATTATAAAATATAAATAATAAGTAATTTAAATTAAATAAAACATTTTTAAAATAATAATAAAAAATAAAAAAAATTATATATCTATATGAAATTTTATTCTAACTGTATTTTAAAATTAATATATATATATTTATATCAAAATACACTTAGAATGAATTTGTATATATATCTATGTATATAAAAATAAATAAAAATAATAAGAAATATACATATGTCCATATACAAAATTACATAAATAATTATATAAATATACACGTAGACTTCAAATATATAAATATGCATATATATTTAAATTCTACGTGCGTATTTATGTAATAGTTTTACATAATTCAGTAATTTTATTGATTGCAATTTAAGGGACCTGCCTGCCAACCCAGGCCGAAATTCCAGAGAATTGAATTTGCTAGCACTGTATTTTACCCTGTAACGTTCTACGACACCCTAAAACCTGTACATGGGGGGTACTGTTTTACTCGGGAGACTTCGCTGAACACAAATATTAGTGATTCAAAACAGTAAAACATATCACAGCGATGATATTGTCAGTGAAAGTGACTTTTTTTGCATTTTTCACACACAAACAGCACTTTTACTGATGATATAATTGTTGTGATACGTTTTCCAGTTTTTAAACACTAATATTTGTGTTCAGCGATGTCTCCCGAGTAAAACAGTACCCCCCATGTACAGGTTTTATAGTATTTTTGAAAGTTACAAGGTCAAATATATGGGTCAAATATTTTTACATTGAAAATGGCCAGGTTGGTTACGTTGCCTTTGAGAGCGTATGGTAGCCCAGGAATGAGAATTACCCCCATGATGGCATACCATTTGCAAAAGAAGACAACCCAAGGTATTGCAAATGGGGTATGTCCAGTCTTTTTTAGTAACCACTTGGTCACAAACACTGGCCAAAATTAGCGTTCAATTTAGTTTTTTTACTTTTTTCACACACAAACAAATATGAATGCTTACTTTGGCCAGTGTTTTCGACTAAGTGGCTACTAAAAAAGACTGGACATACCCCATATTGAATACCCTGGGTTGTCTACTTTAAAAAAAATATGTACATGTGGGGTGTTATTCAGAGATTTATGACAGATAATAGTGTTACAATGTCACTATTGATAAATTTAAAAAATTTATGTTTTGAAACCGCCATATTCTACTTGTACCTATAGCCCTATAACATGCAAAAAAAATCAAAAAAGCAAGTAAACACGGGGTATTTTTAAACTCAGGACAAAATTTTGAATCTATTTAGCAGTTTTTTTAATTCACTTTTGTAGATGAGTAAAAGATTTTTCAAGTAAAAGTCAAAAAACAGGTATTTTTTTCAATTTTTCATCATATTTTTTTATTTTTTTTAAATTAAAATACATGAGATTATATAAATAATGGTATGTAAAGAAAGCCCCTTTTGTCCTGAAAAAAACAATATATAATTTGTATGGGAACAGTAAATGAGAGAGCGGAAAATTCCAGCCAAACACAAACACCACAAAAGTGTAAAAATATGCCTGGTCGCAAATGTACAACATCGCAAAAACGGTCCAGTCCTTAAGGGGTTAATTAGAATAACAAGTAAACAATGTACTACAAAAATTACACAATACAATAACTAAATGTATATTTAAAGGACCACTCTAGGCACCCAGACCACTTCAGCTTAATGAAGTGGTCTGGGTGCAGGGTCCAGATAGGGTTAACCCATTTTTTTATAAACATAGTAGTTTCAGAGAAACTGCTATGTTTATAAATGGATTAATCCAGCCTCTTAAGCCTCTAGTGGCTGTCTCATTGACAGCCGCTAGAGGCTTTTGTGTGCTTCTCACTGTGAAAATCACAGTGAGAAGACGCAAGCGTCCATAGGAAAGCATTATGAATGCTTTCCTATGAGACTGGCTGAATGCGGGCGCAGCTCCTGCCCGCATGCGCATTCAGCCGAAGAGGAGGAGAAGAGATGGAGAGGAGGAGAGAGCTCCACGCCTGGCGCTGGAGATAGGTGAGTGTTTAACCCCTGCCTCCCCAGATCCCGGCGGGAGGGGGACCCTGAGGGTGGGCGGTGGGGGCACCCTCAGGGCACTATAGTGCCAGGAAAACGAGTATGTTTTCCTGGCACTATAGTGGTCCTTTAATATAATTATAAGAACAAGTAAACAATGCTAGCAGAATTTAAATGTACTACAATACAAAAACTACAAACATATTCCTTACAAAAGGCTACAACAGTTGCTAAAGGTTACAATGGATTCAAATTACTTACAAGGCCCCAGCCCTTTGGCTGGGGTTCAGTCAGAGCTGGTACTACATATTAGGTTCAGTCAGGTAAGGCAAAGAGACTGAATTCCTCCTATATCTGATTTTTATTCAGTGTATTCCTAAGTAGGCTCGCCTTTTATGCCACTGCCAGAAGCACATGGCTTAAGGATTGCTACACACTGCCCCTAGTGGTGCCTCTAAAGCATTAACCTCATTATGCTTTATTTTATGATGTAAATCATTAGATTAATACCATTAGAATAGCAATTAGGCCAAGCAATATTATATTGATATTATAACTTTTTTTGTATGTCAGCACAGTCATAGCTACTATTTTCCTCCCTTTTGGCTATCCAAATTGCCTTCTCACTTTTTTTTAGTAATAAAATTTGTTTGTGCCTAAATAGCAATATGAGCTTAATTCTGCCATCCACAATTTTTTTTTTTTTTATTAAATTTTTTGGTGCTTTTTATGAAACATGTCATTCTTTTATTTTAAAGTAGTTTCTGCCTATTATCATGGGTTTTATTTAACATTTGAAGACAATTGAAGAAAGAAGTAGGGGCTCATTGCGGCGGGTTAACCATGAGGCATGTGAGTTCCTGGTCACTAAGAGAGTTTCAGGATAGTCAAAACCCAACAAGGAGAACTTAAAGGGACACTATAGCCACTAGAACAACTACAGCTTAATGTAGTTGTTCTAATGAGTATAATCATTCCTTGCAAACATTTTCATGTAAACAGTGCCTTTTCCACACTCTGCATAGAAACGCTGAATTTGTCTCATAGAGATCTACACTGACTGCTCTGTATTCCACTGTTTGCGGTTATTTAATGCCTTATTAGCTTTATATAATAAGCAGTTTTAGATCTTGCATGCACTTTCCCGTAATTTTCTTTTGCAATTTCTATGTCTGATAAGTTCTCTGCAATTAGACCATATATGATTAACATTTTTTGGAAGCAAGATTATCTTGAAGCAATTAACATGTCACATTGTGTCCATTTGCTTGTAAAGTTATTAGACTCCAACTCCGATTATAATGTAAAAATATGTTTACTCATATAGCAGCAAGTTTAGGTGACCCAGCATGTCACGTATTGTATAGCCGATTGTTATGTGTCTCACTCACTGTCACCTTTATTTCACTTTTTTTTTCATGACTGATCACATTCTCTCACACTGTTTGGGTTTCATATGCTGCTATTTAAGTATCATTTATTATGGATCATTTCATATTAATATTCTTGTTGGAGGATATAATTTGATCTATATTAATATACATGTTTGCTCCTCAATAGTTATTTCCTCCTGTTTTAATTCCCCTTCACCCGATCACATTCACTCTTTTAGTTGACGGTAACCAAGGTAACCACACTCTACCCCGCTGTGCGTCCAACGGCGTGACGTCACAGACGGCTTCTCAGCACTTCCTGGTGGTAACGGGCGGTGGGACTTCACATTATTGATTGGTAAGTGTCATTTTTATATTCACTATTTAAACACATTTTGCACACACATTCAGTGATCTTGCGAAAGACCCGGCAGGGTCTAAACGTTGATCTATCAACTGTATGTAACTTGAATACAATAAACACCTCATGGATCACTTCATTCTATATTTTGGATGCATTGGGAGTTGTACCAAGGCAAGCTTTTGTATGAATTACTCAAAAGAGAGTGCCAAGCCATCACAATTTATTATATATATATCTGATATAGCTGAAAAAATTATATAGTTTAGCTGTTTACTAACCCTGAATAAATCTGATCTAACCCTGTGAATCTAACCTTCTGTATCTGTTACATAGCGTAGCTCTTAAAAAGCTCATCTCCAATATATGCTCAGCTATGATCTAAGACATGGGAAAGAACTTTAGAGAGAAATTACCCTGAATCCTGGAACGGCCATGAGAGTTAATCACACTCACATGGATTGTGCCTTATGAATATTATCTCTGTGAGCTGAATAATCTTCAATGTCTTCTCTCAGACTGTTTCCTGTATAAGCATAGCTCCCAGCTGCCAAGAAGATTTGTATATCTAAATACACCATAGGCAACTCTCCCTAAGCCCCTGTCAAGGATAAAAAATACTATGCATTTATATGTAAAGATAATTAAGGGTTTGTGTAAAATAAGATATTAGGGGTGATATTAAAAGGGGAAAATCTTTTTACCCCTATAATATTTTTTCTATAGGGTTATTCGCTAATTTCGAAATACTTTTCCACTTAGTAATTTTTCCAGTTTGGCTATTTTGTTTTTAAATGTGCAATTCCTATTCAATTACCTACGGTTTTATCTTTGGTGAATGGCTCTGTCAGGCTTTCTTACCAAGCTATATTACCCTGTACAATGGTTTAAGTAATGCCCCTTGTAAAATATAATGTACCATTACATTTGCCTCCAAGACTATGTTGTAAATAAAATAGTCTTTGTTACACATAAACAGTGTTTCTAAAGAAAAATTAACTCCCTGTTAAATATATTTTAAAATGTATGTTATATGTTAATATGTACTATGAAACATTCTTTAATAATATAACATTTTATAGGTTTCTGTTATCCATATAGAGACAATGCCTTTAACACACTTTACTGGAAGTGGCATTTATCAGAAGCAGCGTGTGTATGCCTAATCAGCTTAGCTGCGGTATAATTGCACAGGTAGTCATATTGATTGGCTTATGATGTCAGTTTCAAATCAACATTATTGACACTAGATGACACATTAAGAGCAAATATATTTTCATAAAAGCATTGTAGGAAACATCAGTGAATTCCTCTTTCTGAAATCCTCTCCGTTTGGAAAGATGAATTGAAATTTCGTAGCATGGCATTTTGACAACTGGCAGTACATATTTTTCGCAAGATTATAGGTCATATTCAAATGAATAACTGAATGACAGGAAAACTGATGTGATCTCTTCCACTTTAACCTATAAAAAAAGCACTATTCAAAACAAGATTTTGTCAGTTTATTATAAAAAAATATATGGTTTTGAATTCCATGCAGTCCATTCAATATTTTTTCTCCTTAGGAGCAAGATTTGTTTCTTTGATTTTCCATAATTAAATTTGTAACTTGCATTTAAAAAATATATTGTTTTAAATTACATTGTGTGAATATATCTAGACTAGTAATGAATAAACATGAAATATATTTACATTTATACACTATAAAGTATATTGGACTAACTTTGTTAGATAGCGATGTCAATTTATTTATTAAATTGAAATGGCCAATCGCAACTGCTAAACAAATAGATTTTAAAATGAATGACGTATATTGGACAAATGTTGGCTGGTTATCACAAGAAGGTTTTGCACCCAGAGAAAATCGCCACCTAAACTTCACTTAAAAAATTCAAATTTTAAAAACATACAGGATCACCACCTGTAGAGTTCCCCCATATAGTTGGTTAGTGTGTAGTGTAGGAGCAGTGACAGGCAATGTGTCTGCTTTCCACTGCTTTCTCTGCAATTCCAATCAGTCCCTCCCAACCCCTTCTTCCATAGGATTCCTTCGATCCAATTTTACAATCACACCAACCCCCCTTTACTTCCATCACTTCCGTCCCATCTTAGCAGGGCCGTCTTTAATGAGGGGCAAAAGAGGCAGCTGCCCCAGGCCCAAGCATTCCTAGGGGGCCCAAAGCAGTTGCCCCTTGAGCCCGCCAGCCTCTGTGTTGTGTGCAGCCCGCATGGAACTACCACCGTGAGCTGGATGATGAGGGGGCCCATCGGGTGGCCCATGCTTTTAGGGCCATCCGATGGCAAAGAGTTTGCAGGAGTCCAGTCAGTGCAGTGGCTTTAACAGGGAGACTGGGCCCCCTGTGAGGGCACTAGGAGGAAGTGCAGTCACTTTACCCTAGCTAACACAGAGACTTCCGCGCGGGAGGGAGGAAGAGAGGAGTAGCGCAGAATGGGAAAGAATCTGACACCCAACAGCCTCATCCAGCCACTGGACCCCAGTTACCCTCCCTCACCCAAAAGGTAGGAAACAGGAGGGTGGCTAAAACTGTATATTTTCATTGTGTCTATATATCTGTCTGTGTGGGTATTAGTATTTGCATGTTTCTGTGTGTATATCCGTCTGTATGTGTATATGCATGTGTGTCTATGTATCTGTGTGTGTATCTATCTATGTCTGTTTCTATCTGTATGTGTAACTGTGTGTGTATATGTCTGTATGTGTATCTGTGTGTCTGTACGTGTGTATGTCTGTATGTGTATCTGTGTGCCTGTGTGTGTGATTATGTGTGTATATCTGTCTGTATGTGTATATGCATGTGTCTGTGTATCTGTGTGTATATGTCTGTATGTCTATGTGTGTTTCTGTGTGTGTATCTGTGTGTCTATGTTTTTATGTCTGTATGCGTATCTGTGTGTTTCTGTCTGTGTGTCTGTCTGTATGTGTATATGCATGTGTTTGTGTATCTATGTGTATGTGTGTTTCTGTCTATATGTGTATCTGTGTGTCTATGTGTATCTGTCTGTATGCGTATCTATGTGTGTGTGTCTGTATGTGTTTTCTGTCTGTGTATCTGTCTGTATGTGTATTTGCATGTGTGTCTGTGTATCTGTATATGTGTTTCTGTGTGTATCTGTCTGTATGTGCATGTGTGTTTTTGTTTGTGTATCTGTCTGTATGTGTGTCTGTGTATCTGTGTGCATGCTAGAGGATGGGAGGGAGGGAACCAGGAGGGCCAAGCAAATGCTTGCCCAGGGTCCAATCAACATTAAAGACGGCCCTGCATCTTTGCATCATTATCTTTCATCCCTATGCTCTCATCGCTTATACCCTACCCTATCCTTCCATCACTCCAATCCACTCCTGCCCTTCTCTAACTCATCCCTCCCTAATCCCTTCTCTAAAAGTCACACCTATAATTTATTTCTTACCATCTTTCCTCATGCTCTTATAGCTTCAACCTCTTCCCACCTAATCTTTCATCACTCCAATTCCTCTTTTCTCTTTACTACTGACACCTGAATGCATGTTCCAGATAATGCTTGTTTATATAGGGCAAGCATAGGGTTGAAAGACTCAATATGTTTTACTTTGATTCCTCATCTACATGTTCAGGGCCAGACTGGCCCACCGTGATCCCGGGAAATTTCCCGGTGGGCCGCAGCACCTGGGGCTGGGCTGACAGCCCTATTAATCACTGTTCAGGCTCCTGTAATCCCGGCTGGCCATGTGAGATCTGCGGCCCCATGGGAGCAGGGGCCGACATAGCTCACACATGGCCGGCCGGGATTATATAAAAAAATATATATATTGCAACGGGGGCAGAGCTTAGCATGCTGCGGGGGCAGTGGGGGCAGAACTTACTGTACGGCGGGGGTCCTGGTAACTCCAGCATGGGAAGCAGGAAGGAGTCCATGCTTCCCCATCAACCAGTCTCCAGGAGCTCCAATGTGTGTGTGTGACTGTCTGCCTGTGTGTGTGAGACTGTCTGTCTGTGTGAGTGTGTGACTGTCTGCCTGTGTGTATGTGTGAGACTGTCTGTCTGTGTGAGTGTGTGACTGTCTGCCTGTGTGTATGTGTGAGACTGTCTGCCTGTGTGAGTGTGTGACTGTCTGCCTGTGTGTGTGTGACTGTCTGCCTGTGTGTGTATGTGTGTGTGCGCATGACTGCCTGTGTGTGAGACTGTCTGACTGTGTGAGTTTGTGACTGTCTGCCTATGTGAGTGTATGACTGTCTGCCTGTGTGTGTGTGACTGTCTGCTTGTGTGTGTGTGACTGTCTGCTTGTGTGTGTGACTGTTTGCCTGTGTGTGTGTGTGTGTGTGTGTGTGTATTGTCTGTCTGTGTGTGTGTGGCTGCCTGCCTGTGTGTGTGTTTGACTGTCTGCCTGTGTGTGTGTTTGACTGTCTGCCTGTGTGTGTGTGAGTCTGTGGCTGTCTGCTAAGTGTGTGGCTGCCTGCCTGTGTGTGTGTGTGTGTGTGTGTGACTGTCTGCCTGTGTGTGTGGCTGTCTGTGTGTCTCTGTGAGTGTGGATGTCTGCCTGTGTGTGTGTGGATGTCTTTGTGTGTGTGCATCTGCTAGTGAGTGAGTGAGTCAGCGTCTGTGTGTGTGTGTGTGTGTGTGTGCACATCTGTTAGTGAGTGAGCTTCTGTGTGTGTGTGCATCTTCTAGTGAGAGAGCTTCTGTGTGTGTGCGCCTGCTAGTGAGTTTGTGTTTGTGTGTGTGCCTGCTAGTGAGTGAGCTTGTATGTGTGTCAGTGAGCTTGTCTGTAGGGATCATGTGTGTGTGTGTGTTAGTGGGCTTGTTTGTAGGGAGCATGGGTGTATCTGAGCCCGTCTGGGGTGAGCATGTGTGTGCAGTGAGCTTGTCTGTAGTAAGCATATGTGTGATCTTGAGCTTGTCTGTAGTGACCATATATGTGTTAGTGAGCTCTTCTGTAGGGAGCATGTGTGTGTCAATGGGCTTGTCTGTAGGGAGAGTGTGTGCGCATCAGTGAGCTTGTCTGTAGCGAGCGTGTGTGTGACAGTGAGCTTGTCTGTAGTAAGCTTGTGTGTGTATCAGAGTTTGTCTGTACTAAATTTGTGTGTGTACCAGTAACCTTGTCTGTGTGTGTCATTGAGATTGTCTGTCAATGATCCTATTTGTGTGCATCAGTAATATTGTCTGTGTCTGCATGTGAGTATGCTTTACTGCATAATTTAATTACCCTGAAAGGACTAATATTTTGAATTAGAAAAATAAATATACCAATAATATATATATATATATATATATATATATATATATATACACACAAAACCAAGAGGGCAGCACTCACCTGAACATGCATTCATTATAGGGTGCTGCTGGGGCCAAAATATACAAAATACAGAATCCAGCGCACTCGCTTATTCACTAAACAATGATTTCAAATCTTAGAGATTGTAATAGTTTTATTTAAAAACACCTAACATAGGCAAAAAATAATGGGGGTTTAGTTACATTATATGATCATATATTGCATAAGCCTGCCACACTGTCAATGTACCCCATTCTTGGCAGGTCCTGCACTAGCAGCCTAATGCCTAGGTGTTTTTAAATAAAACTATTACAATCTCTAAGATTTGAAATCTTGGTGATAATGATGAAAGTCAGGATCACTGAAACGTTGATCTATTTTAAAGAACTGGAATAAAAGTTAAATTTTATTGGAAATCCGTGAGTGCAGCCATACTATTTTACCATTTGGATAATTAAGCCTTGGTATTGCATCCGGTGTGGCAAGTTTGAAGCCTGAGTGCAAGGTACATTCTACTTATATATATATATATATATATATATATATATATATATATATATGAAACAAGGGGGGGTTGGCTGCACTCACCTGAACATGCATAAATGGGGGGTGCTGCTGGGGGCCAAATAATACAAAACACAAGATCCAGCGCACTCACCTATGCACTAAACATCAACTTCAATGTTGAAAGATTTTATTAGTTTTTTTAAAAACACCTAATCTAGGCAAAAATAATGGGGGTTTAGTTACATTATATGATCATACATTGCATAAGCCTGCCACAATGTCAATGTACCCCATCTTTGGCAGGTCCTACACTAACAGCCTAATGTCTGCTCTTATGAGATTAACCTACTTGGGGAAATTTTTTTTCCATCTGGGGCTCTCTGCAGTACAAGGCTAAATAGGGCCCTGGGATGAGGCACCTGTGACAGGGAGGGGTGCAAAACCAAGGAGTTGGCTAGACTCCCAAATATATACATATGAAACAAGGGGGGAGTCTAGCCAACTCCTTGGTTTTGCACCCCTCCCTGTCACAGGTGCCTCATCCCAGGGCCCTATTTAGCCTTGTACTGCAGAGAGCCCCAGATGGAATTTTTTTCCTCAAGTAAGTGGTTAATCTCATAAGAGCAGACATTAGGCTGTTAGTGTAGGACCTGCCAAAGATGGGGTACATTGACGTTGTGGCAGGCTTATGCAATGTATGATCATATAATGTAACTAAACCCCCATTATTTTTGCCTAGATTAGGTGTTTTTAAAAAAAAAAACAAATAAAATCTTTCAACATTGAAGTTGCTGTTTAGTGGATAGGTGAGTGCGCTGGATCTTGTGTTTTTATTTATATATATATATATATATATATATATATATATTTACATTATTGGGACATTTCTTTTTCTAATATATATATATATATAACACACACTACATAGCACAATGACTTGTGGGGCTTTTTTCCAGGGTTGCTTCGTATCCCCAGTCCAGCCCTGTACATGTTGATAGGCTATGCAAATGCATGCATCTGTTGCATTAAATTAATAAATAACCAAATTAATTAATTAAATAATTAATTAATGTGGAAACCTGGAAGGTTGTGGTTAGAAAAAAATAAATTTTACAGAGAAAACATAGTGTTGTTAAAATATAATGCAGCTTTTTACTTCACTGTGGATAGGTTAATTGTTTGAAGAAACATACTTACAAAGAAGGTCAGTCTCGGTCTTCAGTCTCACCAACTTGTAAGAAAGAAAGCCTACAGAGAAAAGCTGTAGAGAAGTTCAGATTTATGAAGATTAATTAATATAGAACTTACATATGTCTGATTTTATTTCTCCAGGTGTTGTGGGTTGCAGAAAAGGAAATCCTATTAGTATTAATTCACCAATCAATAACCAAATAGTCTAGTCACTAAAATGTGATTTATTAATTGATGCTTCAATTGAATTTATATATTATTTAGCTATGACTTTCAGTATCTCTGACATCAACGAAATGACTTTGTCATTACTTGTATACCGTCCTCTGAGACATTTTTGAAGAATTTTTCTTGAAGAACTTTGAATTGCTCTACTATTAGCGCAAAAGGTTTTGGGGTCATGGGAAATTTCAAAACAACTTGTAAAAGATAATCAACCTTCCTACTATCATACAGGTTCTAGTCTTTAGGTTAGCAACGTTATCTGCTACTTACAAAATTAGTCACAAACATCATATGATCTCATGCCAGATCTCTCCAGACTGAGGTGGTCATAGTTTGCATTTCAACTACACATGACATGTGCACAGTCGTTATTCGGCATGTGCTAAAACCTTAATAAAATAACTCTGTGACACCATTTCTGTTGGAGTATAAAGTCCACAGCTTTATTAAAAATTGTAATTCAACAATTTAACAATTTAGGGTCATTGTCACAAGTATTAATTATGTCCGACCTTCTTGCCCAATACCCCCGACAATGACCCTACCAAATAACATAATAAAACATTCCAATAATACATAACGTTTAACCCATGGCCTACCAAAGAGGCCCCATAACCATATGTTTAACTGTAGGGGTGTACCCAGACACCCCTACACCCCCAGATTCGTAGCCACCAACGAGCTAGAACCTACAAACCATTTTCCACTCCGGCATAGTCCAGCCTAGACCTTGGCCTGCCCACTTCCTATTCCACCTAAATCCTCTTTAACCCAGGCCCTATTCCCGCCACTGTGACCAAACGGGAAACTACCTACCAAACAAGACAACCGAACACAAAGGGAGGGTGGGAGGGACAAGTATCAAGTAAGTGTGATTTTGATTAAAAAGGCCAGCTCACCAAATTGGCTGTTACTTAAACCCTTATTCTCCTCCCCCCCCTGTCCAGACATTACTTTTCCACACCCCTTGACCTTAACTTCACCTGCCAACTCTCTGGCCCTGTCAAGGCCCACTCCCCTCCTGTGTTGCTCCATGGGCTTCATGACATGTGCACAGTCGTTATTTGGCATGTGCTAAAACCTTAATAAAATAACTCTGTGACACCATTTCTGTTGGAGTATAAAGTCCACAGCTTTATTAAAAATTTTAATTCAACAATTTAACAATTTAGGGTCATTGTCACAAGTATTAATTATGTCCGACCTTCTTGCCCAATACCCCCGACAATGACCCTACCAAATAACATAATAAAACATTCCAATAATACATAACGTTTAACCCATGGCCTACCAAAGAGGCCCCATAACCATATGTTTAACTGTAGGGGTGTACCCAGACACCCCTACACCCCCAGATTCGTAGCCACCAACGAGCTAGAACCTACAAACCATTTTCCACTCCGGCATAGTCCAGCCTAGACCTTGGCCTGCCCACTTCCTATTCCACCTAAATCCTCTTTAACCCAGGCCCTATTCCCGCCGCTGTGACCAAACGGGAAACTACCTACCAAACAAGACAACCGAACACAAAGGGAGGGTGGGAGGGACAAGTATCAAGTAAGTGTGATTTTGATTAAAAAGGCCAGCTCACCAAATTGGCTGTTACTTAAACCCTTATTCTCCTCCCCCCCCTGTCCAGACATTACTTTTCCACACCCCTTGACCTTAACTTCACCTGCCAACTCTCTGGCCCTGTCAAGGCCCACTCCCCTCCTGTGTTTAACTGTAGGGGTGTACCCAGACACCCCTACACCCCCAGATTCGTAGCCACCAACGAGCTAGAACCTACAAACCATTTTCCACTCCGGCATAGTCCAGCCTAGACCTTGGCCTGCCCACTTCCTATTCCACCTAAATCCTCTTTAACCCAGGCCCTATTCCGCCACAGCACATGACTTGACCCCCTCAAGAACATGAGCGACCCCCACCACACAAAAACAGGGCCTGTGCAATACCATCCTGAAAACCCAAATTAAGTAAATCCGATCCCACGTGGGATAGATGAACCCCATCCTAAAATACCCGGGCAGCATACATTCCAACTCCTTGTGACGCACAACTACGCCACCCATCCGCCTCACGAAAACCGCCATGGTCTTATTGACCTTACCCTACTTCGCACTATCGCAGCCGAATCCCTGGCGTGTCTCCAATTAAAGCGAGGCACCATCTCGGACCAGACCACTACCACGCCAGGAACCAGCTTACGTAGCCGATCCAGATCCCTCTTCATCCTCCTCAACAGTTCCCGCTGCGGGATCAAGCCTAAATCGTTCCCCCCACCATGAACCAGAATTACGTTAGGGACTGACCCCCATGCCAGCCTATTGAACAGTTCCTTACTGATGCTCTGCCAACCGAAACCCCGGAAACCCAACCAAGTGAGAACCACCGCCTCCACCGGGAAGCCCAGTTGTGCTCCGTCTCTTCTCATCGCGGCCCTCCTCCGCGCCCAATAAACGTAGGAATGTCCGATCAGCCATACCAAACGACCTAAAAGAAATAGAACAGTGAACAGCAGAGCCCTTAACAAACAACGCCCCAGTCCCCTTTTACACCAACTTGTCCGGTCTAACGTATGAGCGGAACCGAATGGACTCCCATCTTCCTATCTGTTTGATCCGCTCGTCTCCCAGACCTAACCGAGCCGCCTCCGTTGCGGCCCCAATTCTAAACGAATGTGTCCCGAAATGCATGGGTTCCAGGCCCAGCTTACCCAATCCTGCACGAAATATCTTAACGAACTGAAAACGGGACAAAGCCTTACCGTCAGCATGGATGAAGAAACAGCCTTCCTTCTCGGGGCGGACTTCCAAGAATTCGGCGCCACAAGCCACTGGGCAAACCCTAGACCCTGGCAATTTGAACAATGTTACCAAGCTTCCTTTGCCGAATATGTCCGTCTTTGAGCGGCACAACTTGACCTGTACCTTATCTTCACCAATGGTCACATCCCCCAACCGAATCCCACCAACCCCTGCTTTGTTGGTGCTAAGCAGCTCCCCAATACGGAATGCCCCGAAGAATGCCCAGACAAACGCCCCGGAAAACAACACAACTTCATATTTGGAATAACATAATGCCGGTAGAACCTCCACTAGTCCTTGCAGCACCGCGAATGACACTGGCCTCCTCGTATCCACCGATTTCTTACCCCTCCGAAAACCTCTTATGGCTTGCCTGACCAAAAAATGTTTCGTTATATCCTCCCATCCATTAAACTTAAATAGGAAGGCCAACGCCGACATGTGCCTGTCAACCATAGCTGGTGAAGCCTTCCTGGAAAATAGTCGACACAGTACCCATAACAGTATATCTAACCGATGTTCCTCTGAACAGTCCCCTCCCACTTGTGCCACCGACTCTTCCCATTCGTGCCAAACCTTCACATATGCCGCCCAGGTGCCCGGTGCCAGGGAATTCTTTATGAACTCCCCAAGCATGATGTCCCGAGCTGCCACATTTCTGCCGGACATGCCAATCCTTCCTCTTGTGCCTCCGGCGCTGCTTCCCGAAAACGTTCCCACTGTGAACGAGAAAGCGCGTCAGCCACTATATTCAAGAAACCTGGAACATGCCTTGCCCTGAACACTATATTGCTAGACATACATAAAAGTACCAGGTGCCTTAATAACCGTATCACTGCAGGAGATGATGCCGACAACCCATTGATAGCCTGGACCACTGCCATGTTATCTGAGTAAAATACTACTTTTTTGTTTGCGAGCTGCTTTCCCCATAACGCCACCGCTACTACCACCGGGAAAAATTCTAGGAACGCGAGGTTCCTTATCAGCGAGCTCGTCTTCCACTCCGCCGGCCACTCCTCGGCGCACCATTGCCCCGCTAAATAAGCCCCAAACCCCACGCTCCCGGAGGCGTCTGTAAACAAGCCTATGTCCTTGGAGGAAACTCCCGGCTCCCGAAAAAACACTATACCGTTAAATTCCCTTAGAAACCTTTTCCAAACCCCCAGGTCCGCTCTCATATCCGCCGAAACTTTCACGTAATGATTCGGCAACCGCACACCGCTCGTCGCCTGGGCCAGCCGTCGACAAAAAACTCTGCCCATCGGAATCACCCTGCATGCAAAATTAAGACTCCCCAATAGCGACTGCAGCCCTCGCAAAGTCACTTTTCTCGCATGCCACGCTGTGTCCACTAGCTGACAAAGCTTAAGTAGCTTGTCCGCGGGCAGTCTGCATTCACCTTTTACAGAGTCAATCTCCAGGCCCAGGAAACTAAGGCATGAGGTGGGGCCAACCGTCTTATCCCCTGCCAAAGGAACCCCAAAAGAGTGTGCTATCCATTGAAACACCCTCAATATCTGGCCACACCGCTCAGATCCTTCAGGCCCTACACACAAGAAATCATTGAGGTAATGCACGATTGATCCCCCAGCCGACTCCCGTCGTACCACCCATTCCAAAAAGGTGCTAAACTTTTCAAAATAGGAACACGAGATGGAACAGCCCATCGGTAAACACAGGTCTATGAAGAAACCCCCTTCGAAGAAGCACCCCAAAAGGTGGTGACAACCTGGATGAATGGGGAGCAGCCGAAATGCTGCTTCCACGTCCACCTTTGCCATCAGTGCTCCATGTCCCGCTCTCCGAACCAACTCGACCGCATGATCGAAAGATGATGCATAGGATACGGAACACAGCGCCGCGTCGATATCCTCATTTACCGATGACCCCCGTGGGTGCAATAAGTGATGTATCAGGCGAAATTTCCCTTCCTCCTTTTTAGGGACCACCCCCAGCAGAGACACCCTTAAATCTTCTATCGGCGGGGACGGAAACGGCCCCGCCATCCTCCCCATCTGGACTTCCTTCATTAATTTTTCCCGCACTACCCCCGGGTGGTCCCGGACTGATTTAAGGTTTGCACACATGGTTCCCGGACCTTTGACCTTGAATGGGATAACAAAACCCTCTGTAAACCCCCGCCATAAGAACCTCGCCTCTTCCTGATTACCGTACTGCCTTAACCACGGCAGCATCGTGCCGACCTTCACCGGCGACGTTCCCAGTCGCCACTGCCGTGGCTGTTGTCCCTGCTGCACCCCCGAAGTTAGATTTTCCTTTCTTAAAACACCTGTTGACTCCATGATTTCCCCCGCATCCGGAACATTCATGTTTAAATCTACACGATGCCCCCCATTTGCACTGCCCTTCATTGAACAGCCAACAGAACCCCTTCTTCTGTCCGGCCGGTACAGCGCTTCCCGTGGCCGTACCGGCCGTCCCTTGAAAGGGCGCATTTTTCTGGGCCATCATTATTCTCATCCATAAAGGCAGGTCCATCTGATCCCACCTCATACTCGGATTCGCTGCCAACCGTTGGCGGAATTGTTCGTCGTACCGCCACCATGCTAATCCCCCATAAGTCCTGTAAGCGTCCCCTATCCCGTCCAAATAACAAAACAGCTGCGAACATCGTTCTGGGTGCTTTTCCCCGACTACGCTCGCCAAAATACAGAAGGCTCTGAGCCAATTCCCAAAAGTCTTGGGTATCTTCCGATACCGCCGCTTTTTCTCCTCTTCTTTTTTAGCGTCCTTCTTATCCTCTTCCTTCAAGTTGAGAAATTCCTCGAGTGGAAGTAAGGAGAAGATTTCCATGAATTCCCCCTTCCCAATTTTTTCTTTTACCTCCGCTTTCAGGTGACATCCTAGTGGTCCCGCAAAGGACACATGCACGTTTTGCCGTGCCACGTCCGCAATCTCGCCACCCCCGACCACCTGTTGGCCAGACCCGACTGCCTTTCCGGTTCCCGACTCACCGTCCCCCGTTTCGACGGCACCCGACTTGTGTGTCACCATCCTCTCCGCCACTTGTTCTTTATCTCCCCCGTCCTCTGGCGACCATACCCTACCAAACTGCAGGGTTGACCCCTCATCTCCCGCCCAGGAGTTAATGAAAGATTTTAAGCAACCCAATAAGGACCCAGTGTGTGGTGTACTTCGTGACTCACCGCCAGTGCCCCCGACCGTGGCCGGCCGCAGGGTTGCTGTCCTTCCGTCCGCCATTTCAGGCTCCAGAGACTCCTGTTGCCGCCGACTCCTTTCCGCCTGGCCTCTCCTCGGGACCGTAGGTGTCACGCTCCTCGACCTGCCGGGAAAATATAACCTGGGTAGTCTGTCCACGTGTTGTCCTACCCGCCTTTCCTCCCGGCGTTCCTTCCTCCTGTCACTATCGCTACGCTGTCTCGCTGCCTGACCGTCCCGGCCGTAAGACCTCCTCTGCTGGTCCTTTAAACTCCCGCCCGATGAACTGGAAGCACTGCGCCTACATCTTAGCCTCCGTTCCCTGGTGCATGACCTCTGCCTGCTCCGGTGGCTCCTGGACTGGCTCCTGTCCCTGCTCCTCCCCTGCTCTGCTGACCTCCTCTGGGTGCTGCTCCTGTCCCCTTTACTGCGCCGCTCGCTACTCACTCCTCGCCTCCTGGCCCAGCTCCTGTCCTGCTGCGCCTGAGAGCGGCCCATAGGGGGCTCCCGCTCGCCTCTGACCCCTCTGCATGTCTCCTTCCTCCTCAGCCCCTGCGGCTCCTCCATGTCCCTGCAACCTCCTGTCGCTGACCTGCCGTCTCCTCTCCTCTCATCCCGGCAACTTCCTGAGGGCAGGGATTCACCCCCCCTCGCAATTCCCGTCTGCCCGGAGACGCTGCTGCCCCTGTCACCGCTACCAGTCCTGGACCTATTCCCTGTGAGGGTTAAGCCCGTCCCTGACCTGCCATCTGCCTCTCCACCTGTCACCTGAGGGGGCGCTGGCGTCGAGCTGTCCTCAAGCACCCCATCCTCCTGCCCCTCAGTATCGCCACTAGGGGCGGACTCACCGGGGCGCTGAAGTTCCGGACCATCACGGCCCTGCTGCCAGGCTGCCATCCCAGCTGTACAGGATCCAGCCGTGTCCTTCTGCCTCCCGCCCGCAGACTTGCGGCGGGGCCTTCTCCCACCGGCGGTCTTCCGACTAGCGCCCGCCCGGCGCACTCGGACTCTTGAGGCCCGTCCTTCCGCCTGGGCCGCCTTTTCCCCACTTTGCGGCGCTGGACTCCTCCTCCTCCTCGCCGCTGGCGGTGCTCCCGGGCTGAGTCGTTGGGGTGGACGTGCCCTCCTGGTCGGCCTCCTCTCCGACACCGCAGTGGGGGGAGCAGACGTGCTCGGGTCCCCCAGTTGATCCTGCAGCCACGCCATCCCCTTCTCTTCCACCATTCTTCTCACACCAGCCAAGATTTCTTCGGCAGAAGCCATCCCTGCAAGAAAAAGAACAGACCACACAAACCTGACAAGTATCAAGTAAGTGTGATTTTGATTAAAAAGGCCAGCTCACCAAATTGGCTGATACTTAAACCCTTATTCTCCTCCCCCCCTGTCCAGACATTACTTTTCCACACCCCTTGACCTTAACTTCACCTGCCAACTCTCTGACCCTGTCAAGGCCCACTCCCCTCCTGTGTTGCTCCATGGGCTTCATTATATAAAATAGATAATATTGCATACCTTAGCATATTTTAGGCAGGGTCTAAAATATTAATATATGAAATATGAACATATGAAATATAAACATAGAAAAACCTTTTTTTTCTACAAAGAATATGAACTGGTATATAAAAGTTTTTAAAATAGAGCAGTGCTGAATTGAAAGGGAAAGTAATTAGTGCTGCTAAAAACCACCAAGTGCAATGTCACCATATTACACTTAAAAACACGTGATCATACAAACAAATAAAGGGATTTAGCGCACATATACAGGAATGAATTTACCTTATGAAATATATAAACATATATATCACAGGTTCTTCGTGTGTAATTGTTCTTTAACCTATATAAAATAAATGTACATACACAGTGTAATCTGTATTTACATAAAATATAATAAATAGGAGTAATCTGTAAACTCACAATTTTTTGAGCCTATTAGAAGTTTAGCTCATTTCATCTCACTCCAGGAGATAAGTAGAAAAGATATTGGACAGTCACACCAACAGGAACTCAGGAGCTTGATAGTGTCATTAACAAAGATTCCAGAATCCCCGGTGACAGATATTAAAAATATTTATTAAACTTAAATATAGCAAATAAAATGAAATAAATAAAAGCACAACGCGTTTCAACCTCTGTAAGGTCCGTATTTCCGATGTTGTGTTGCCGGGTGCCGTGGCGTCACTTCCGCTGACGTTTTCCTGACTTTCATTTCGTCACGTCATCTCCGGTGAAGTGTTTCTCTGCGATCTCTTCCCATTATATCATCATAATGCGGCGATCATTTTCTCGTGGGCGTCCCAGAGGGATGATATAAGGCATATAGGGTCCATTTTGCGAATGGGCATATATCCCCATAGTGTCCATAGAATATGTACAGCATAAAAATAAAAGATAAGAAATTACACAATATTTTAAATATACATAATTAAATATATATATATATATATATATATATATATATATAAAAAAACAAGTATAATATAAATATTTACTTATTTTTAAAAATAAACAATATAAAAATAGGTATAAGAAAATATATTATCAGAAAATAGGCAGCTACATACAACTGCAAGCGACCTAAATGAGTAATAGACTCAGAATAAACAAAGTGGTATGTGTGCTCCTAATTATGAGACAATGAAAATAAGTTAAATAAAGTAAATATAAATCTTTAATGATGACTTATTAAAAACTCATAAAATGTTGTCAGGCTGTTTCACATCCTTAGTAATTAATTAACCCAGACTGTAATACTCAAAAAAAGAGTTACAGACGGTTATAAAAAAATAGATATAAGATATGGCAACAATGTGCAACAATTATGAACTCTGTACGATATCCATACAAAAATAAATAAATAAACAATTGATATAAGTAGCAAATGTACCAAAGACAGTATATAAACAGATAGATACTGTAAACAATAAAAATATTAATATATTTCCACAATATAGGTAGATGGACATAATATACAATAAAAATAATAACCAGAAAAAACAGTAAATATATATAAAAAATAAAAATAAAATGTACCTGACTTGGGTGTGGGCCCCCACCAGAAGTAAAACTCTAGATGAATAAAAAAAAGGAATAACCAGAAGAACCTGCACGCCACTTAGATGGACAAGTGATGCAAGGTAGCAAATACCATGATGGCAAACAGATGCACTTTATCCGGAACAAACCTACGCCTTAATATCGCGGTCGGGATCTTCAAAAAATACAGCGGTATTAACTAGATGATAAGGAACCAAGGATGTAAGGTAATACCTGTAGACAAATGCTGCTCACAAATGGTGAAGCCTTCGTCAAATTACAGCGTTCAGGAACTTCACAAAAGACCGCGATAATAGGGTGTAAGGTGCCAGATGGTGGATTCAAATGAAGATAAGGAAACAGCCGACAAGGGTGTGCATAGGTCAACGCGTTTCGTCCCACCTATGGAACTTTTTCAAGCCAACTTGAAGCTATACACCCGGGGTTTAAATACCCTATCTAATTGAAACCAGAAAGCAAATGTGAAAACCTGAACTGGATTAATACATAAAATAATAATAATTAAAAAAATAACGTAAGTGAAACCTCACATATTAAAAAATATAAAGATAACGAACATGAATAATGGCAATAGTAGACATGATAATAATGATTACATACCTACAATAATTCAAGTCCCTAAATTCTTTAAAGTATACCATTATTTTCAAGATGACAATTGTGAACACATTAGGACCAATCGGAGGAGGGTCAGAATATACTGAAAAAATCTCCAATAGGTGCCAAAATTAAATTAACAATATTTAAATAAATTCAATTCCCCAGTTAGATCAAAAATAAATAGAGTGAATGTTTACATACATCACTCTTAATTATAAAATATGAATATAAACAACTCCTCTCAGAGGTAGTTGTTTTAAAACAAATAAAACATAAAAACTTAAATCATTAGAACCTGGTAGCTTTCAATTAAGAAAATAAAAATAAAAAATAGCAGAAGTATAAAAAATTATAACATTATAAAGATAATGGACCAAATAGGGGTAGTAATGCATTGTATAAGAAGGAAGAATCAAATCACATAATGAAATAAAAATCTAAAGAATTTTGATCAACAAAAGCTCTATTGAAATAACTTGAGTTCCTCATTCAACCCATTAGGAGTTAAGGAATCCAATTTAAAGATCCATAAGGATTCTGCTCTATTGAGATCTCTCTTTCTTATGGCTGTATCACTTATAAAGGGAACATGATCGATCCCCATCACTTTAATTAAAGTGGGATCACTATTATGAAACATATCAAAATGTCGTGCGACCGGGGATATTTTATCCTTATTCAATATAGCTAATCTATGCTCTCTAAATCTAGATTTTAAAGGTATGATGGTTTGACCTACATAATGCTGGCCACAAGGGCAAACAAAAGATATATTACAAAAGAAGTAGTGCAGGTGATCCTGTGTGTCACATAAAACATTTCCTCTCCCTTATATGGTTTAAACGTGGACACTTTATGGCAAATAAAGCCACATGTAAGGCATCTTTTGTGCCCACAATGCATATTATTTACACCACCCTTAATCTCTGATGGCCCATCAGTATCCACCCTTAATTTGGAAGGCACCAACAAATTTTTCAAGTTAGGGGCTTTTCTAAAGGTAATTTTTGGTCGATCTGAGATACTAAAATATAACCATGGGTCCTTTTTGAGAATGGGCCAATATTTATAAAAAATGCATATGATTTCATCGAACCCCCTGTTAAATGTAGTGGTAAAGATGGGGGTATTGCCTGCACCAACTTCTTTGGTGCTAATATTAAACTTAGCCCTTCTTTTCTGTGGAAGGTTATATTTTTCTAAAAGATCAAGGATTAATTCATGGTCATTGGTGTGTGGTACCCATTCTATGTTTAATACCTGAAGGGATTGTGTTACCCCATGGTTAAAATTCACAGGGGGATCTATAAGGTCCTTTCTAGACATGGACCCTGCCTTTATATAAGCCCTTCTTATATGTTCCGCAGGATATGCTTTTTCCATAAAGCGGCGGCACAATAGAAGGGACTCTCTTTCAAAATCCATCAAAGATGAGCAATTGCGTCCCTGCTGACGTTTTCCTGATTTTCAGTCCGTCGCGTCATTTCTGGTGACGTGTTTCTCCGCGATCTCTTCCCATTATATCATCATAATGCAACGGTCATTTTCTCATGGGCGTTCCAGAGGGATGATATAAGGCATATATGGTTCATTTTGGGAATGAGCATATATCCCCATAATGTCCATAGTGTCCATAGAATATGTACAGCATAAAAATAAAAGATAAGACATGACACAAGATTTTAAATATACATAATTAAGAAGATATATATAAAAACAAGTATAATATAAATATTTACTTATTTTTAAAAATGACAATTATATATATATATAGAACAAATTGGTATTAAAAGATATTTGTTTTGTTAAGAATATAGATATATAAAAAGACCAGAGATAGACATCAACCCAGATAGTGTTAAAGGGAGCACATACAACAAAAAATAAAATCATAGAATACAATTGATCTCAAAATCTATATTTAGCCCTAGAGGGGTTAATGTCCTCATCTCAAAGATCCATTTTGATTCCTGTAGGCTCAATTGTTTAGCTAAATCTCCCCCTCCCCAATGATTACTTACTTTGTCTATTCCATAAAATTCTAAAGTACTAGGGTCTGAATTGTGTTTTTCTAAAAAATGCTTAGATACACTATGATTTATGAAACCTCTCTTGATGTTTCTAATGTGCTCACTAATCCTAGTTTTAATCATTCTAGATGTCTTGCAGATATACTGATAACCACAGGTGCATTTTAGTAAATAAATTACATTTTTGGTGTGACATGAAATGAAAGTTTTAATTTTATACTTTTCATCGGTTACCGTGGAAACAAATTCTTTTATATTTTTATTAATTATGCTTGAATTAGTGCATGCATTACATGAGCCACAATGATAAAAACCCGCTTGTTTTTGTGCCCACGATGTCAAAAAGTTATTTGTAACCTTCGGGGCTTGTAGTCAAAAAGTTATTTGTAACCTTCGGGGCCTAACTTTTTGACTACGTGGTCACAAAAACAAGTGGGTTTTCAAAATGGATCTTTGAGATGAGGACATTGACCCCTCTAGGGCAAAATATAGATTTTGAGATCAAATGTATTCTATGATTTTATTTTTTGTTGTATGTCTATCCCTTTAACACTATCTGGGTTGATGTCTATCTCTGGTCTTTTTATATATATCCTTAACAAAACAAATATCTTTTAATACCAATTTTTTCTATATATATATATATATATATATATATATATATATATATATATATATATATATATATTTTAATTAAATATATATTTAATATCTTTTTGTTATTTTTAAAAATAAGTAAATATTTATATTATACTTGTTTTTTTATATATATATATATGTGTGTATATATATATATATATATATTTTTTTTTTAAATTATGTATATTTCTTATCTTTTATTTTTATGCTGTACATATTCTATGGACACTATGGACATTATGGGGATATATGCCCATTTCCAAAATGGATCCTATATGCCTTATATCATCCCTCTGGGACGCCCATGAGAAAATGATCGCCGCATTATGATGATATAATGGGAAGAGATTGCGGAGAAACATGTCACCGGAAATGACGCGACGGACTGAAAGTCAGGAAAACGTCAGTGGAAGTGAAGCAACGGCACCCGGCAACACAACATCGGAAATGATGTAGTGCAAGAGGAGGCACACGGACGAAAGACAAGTTCTATATGGTCGGAAGGGCATAGGTTATGGTCATGAACCGGAAGTGGCGCCATATTGGGGATGGTGAACCACATCCGGCCATGACCATATTTGGAAGTGGGAGGGAATTTTACATTACAATTAACATCAGCTGTAATTAAGAAAGTGCTATATATATGTGTGTTATATGTTCAGTGGATTACATACCTGTACCTGAGGAAGACCTTACAGAGGTTGAAACGCGTTGTGCATTTATTTATTTCATTTTAAATGCTATATTTAAGTTTAACAAATACTTTTAATATCTGTCACCTGGGATCCTGGAATCTTTGTTGCTAACACTATCAAGCTCCTGAGTTCCTGTTGGTGTGACTGTCCAATATCTTTTCTACTTATCTCCTGGAGTGAGATGAAATGAGCTAAAAGTCCAGAGCAAACTTCTAATAGGCTCAAAAAATTGTGTTTACAGATTACTCCTATTTATTATATTTTATGTAAATACAGATTACACTATGTGTATGTACATTTATTTTATATAGGTTAAAGAACAATTACACACGAAGAACCTGTGATATATATGTTTATATATTTCATAAGGTAAATTCATTCCTGTATATGTGCGCTAAATCACTTTACTTGTTTGTATGAACTGGTATATGTTATGAATCAGATATTTTTTGGAATGTAGCTTAGTTGTTAACGAAACCACCAGCATGTACAATTAGTATCTATGTGAGGAAAGATTAAATGGTGATTAAATATTAAATGTGAGTTTCATCAATCCTCTAAAACACAAGCTGAAATAATGATTCAATTACACTATACCACACAAACAACAAAACTCCTATAAAATAGAGTATTGGGAAATAATACTATCCTAGCCAATCCAAAGATGTGTGAATATATAAATATCCCACATAAACAAGCATGGTTTACATTCATGTTTAGTCATGCCAAGGTCAAATGTAAGTGAATGAACTTGAGACAGAACAGACTGCAGAAAAATAATGGTGAAAAAACAATCTGTGTATTAAATATATCAAGTCAATGAGAAAATTAGCAAAATACAGATACAATAACTCAGTAGACGCCGGTGCCTGGTAAATCACGAGCAGGAACTGAGGAGAAGAAAGACTCCATTGGTGAGCTCAATGAGTATCTGTAAAAATCCAGGAAAAATAATCCATGGACACATGAGAGAAGTGCCAAACCATTTGAAGACATAACGTCAGTAAAGGATGTGTACTCTGAGCATCTGGTGTGAAACACACAAAAAAGATGTTGCTGCTTTAAATTAATTATGTTGGTATTCTAACAATGTGGAAACATTAGTCCCAGTCCACTTCCTCATTACAAATAGATTAACATGTTGAATCCTGTGTCTTGGATGTTTTGAACTAAAACTAGATGTATTTTAGATTAAATAAAGATTTTCCATCACCGTTTTGTCTAATTAAGAAACACGTCAAATAGGCAGAAATGACGTGTGTAAATCATTGAGATTTATGATCAAACATACGGTAACATCGTCATTTCTAACGCATTTGTTTTGCTATTCTTGACAATAAGTAGATATTATGTAAGAAGTATTATTATTAATGCAGATGACAAACCAGATCAAGGGTAGGGAAAACCAACATGCTGTAATGGAGTATTTGATCTATAACAATATTATTACAAAACACTGGTTTCTACAATAAATAGGTCATAACACACTTAATGCTGAAAAATATACGAGACCTATTTTTATTGTGAAGTGAGAGCACACTTACTACTTTTATATGGAACTAGGTAATTATGTTAACATAAAATAAATATTAAAATAAATAAATAAATAAAAACGTATTTAGAGTGTTATTCCACTTAGATATCTAAGTTATTATTCAAGTAGAGATTGTAGTTGTATTAACCCCTGTATCACAACTCATCTTTGAATTCTGTGTTGTCTTTGTTCAGAAATGCTTTAGAGTTGAGAAAGGGGAGGTTATCCCAAAGGTTTGTCATTACAAAAAATTGTGAGTCCAAAAAAAGTAAAAAAAAAGTATTACAAGATACAAATTTTATCTGGTTTTTACATAAGTTATTATTCCGTATACAAGTTTACTCACAACTATGGTTTCCTGTTCAAAACATGATAGCAATAACCAAACGTTTAACTCCTCCCTTCACAGCAAAATGGACAGCAAACAGAACAAGGAAACTAGTATATATAGTAATGCCCACTCCCTATCTTCCTCTCCTTTACAACATTTAGAACATTCTATTTTATGCTCACTGGGCTGATATTTTTGCAGGGTTAATTCACAGCAAAGAGAACATAAGTAAGAGTTGCTACCTGGAAATACTTCCTTGATTGATTGATTGATTGATTGATTGCAAATTTATCACAGACCATAACTGCATAGATGAGAATTAATAAATAATTGTACGTTAAAAATAAATAAATTAACAAGTGCATATTTCTTAAATTTTACATTCAAAATTTAACTTTAAAAATATATACTCTTTTATAGAATATCAACATATGTGAAACTTTTTCAGTCCTTTTTATTTAGTGTTTACTGACCTGCTTATAAATAATATTGTACTTACACAGTCAGGAAAGTCGGTATCCTTAGGAAAAGTCTACTGTCTCCCTAGGTAATGGATTTACATAGAGGCTAATAAGTTGAATAATGAAAACCCCAGTTATTGTTTTCTAATGTGGTGTAAGGAAAGCATTTGACTCAGTTATCTGTCTATTTGCATAAAATACTTTTTGCATCTTCAGATTATTGTGTTGAAATTGTATATAGGCACCAAAGAAATTTTCTCTCTCTACATACCTCAAAACAGAATTCACGTGTCATGATTGATGATATATTTCCTACCTGTTCTGTGTTAAATTTTGTATATATTGTGTATTAATATTGTTTTTGTATTTTATTGTCCCATAATGTATCAATGCAATGTCTTGTGGACCCAGGACATACTTGAAAACAAGAGAAATCTCAATGTTTCTTTCCTGTTAAAATATTAAATAAACAAATAAATAATAAATTAATGCAATTTTAACATGTGAAATCTGTACAGAATATTGAATAGCATGTCTAAAAGATTGGTGTGGTGTAGATATCGTACACAAACCTCATAATTAAAAAACATGTATGCTATAAGTATGTGGATACGTGCAATGATAGACATTATTCTTACTATTATTGCTTCCCGTTGACAATACTACCATTTCAGGTTCTTACAAATGAACCAATAAATATAACATTGAATTAAAAGTTTGGTCTAAAGGTGTTTCAATGTATTCATAGAAAGTCTTAATTGATTCATTTATCATGCTACATACATGTTACGTGGATACATCCATAACTTAAGCCACTGATTTAATAGGGTTGGCTAAACTTTTAAAATTATTTCATGTGATAAATAATTTTGTAATATTTTAATATTTTTTATATATACATATATTTATTTATGATATATTTTTGATAGTTCAATATGTTTAAAAAATCATTGTAAAAGTTTAGCTGAAAAATATGAAATAATTTAGAAAGCTTATTCAGCAATATTAAATTAAAGCCTAAGTAAATCTTGTAGATATTGATTTCATTAGAAACTGGACTATGCCAGGCATTTAAAATAAATTAGTATGTGACTGTTTATTCGTAACAGTATTTTTACAGATATGTTATGATGCATGTCGGTGAAAAACACGATCAGCAAAACTACCCTGGAGAACTGACAATCATAAATAGTTATCATTGTTTCTGGCTGACATAGTCAAAATGTAAAATTAGCTGAGTTCTAGGTGTTCGTATAGTGGATTAAATGTCTCCTGTGGAAGATGCATATGATATTGATTCACTCTCATGGTTTTGAGCTCCACCTCAAACTTAGAGAGGAACTGACACTTGTTTGCTAAGATGCCCATTTCATTTTAACTTGCCAGATATTAATTTGAGTGAGTGCCACTGCTGCTTTTGAAGAAAATAACCTATGGTACCACCACACTTATGCCCTAAATCCACCAGTTTGTATATGTACAAGTCCAGTTCTTCTCTTTTGTATGGGTGTCTGTAAACACTGAAAGTTAGCAAAAACTCTGGAATGAATACGTTTTTATTTAAGCTGGGATACCTAGCTTTTAAAACTACAGATACTTTCCCCTAAGTATACGCTCTTTTGTCAATGATGTCCTGTGAAGCAATCAAGAGTGATATAAGATTCACATATTTTCCTTTGACAATATCTTTCGTAACAGCAGGTGGGACAAAATAAGCAGGTGTAGTAGTCTGAGGGGGAAATGGACCGTGTATGTTAGCTTCGGAAGTGAGTAGTCCTGCAGCACCTTCTTGATTTAGAAAATAAGCCATTAGGACTACTGTGTCTTGAGACTCGCTTCTGTCAGAAACTTCTAGTGGCTCCAGTCTCTCATTAATAGAATTAATTGTGGACAGCAATGAACACGTTAAGCCATCCAGTTTTTCCAGACTGTTACCTTCCCTGCTAGGATCAGGCCAAGGCTCATCTGGATGAGGAAGCATTAGAGTTCTGAATTCCTGGCAGTTGTAGAGTAAGGTATTTGTCTATGTCTGAGTTAACCTAAGCACTTACCAGGAGCTGGAGGCTACCTGTAGTGTGACCTTGAGCTGGAGTGGAAGGGAAGTTTTATCCATGCTTTATAAAGCCCCTGATATGCTGAGAAACACAGAAAAGGGGAATAAGTACTTGCATTAGTAACCTAGGACTCACTTCTCATAAGAAAAAGATTGTTGTTACCTAGAGTAAAGTAAACCAATGGTGGCAAGTGAGGCCCTACCTACTAATATGAGGCAGCTAACTATCATTTGGGCTGTGGGACGAATACCTCAAATGTGGAGGATGGGCGATGGCCTCACAGAAAATCATTGTGGCGGAACCAGCCTCGCCACTGGGCATTGGAGAAGACTGATTTCCAGCCTCCTGCCCTGTGACTATGGCCCCATGTTGAAATGCTTGATTTTTCCCTGCAAAGACATGAAAGCCGGGTCATTCGGTACTTGCCCTATTTGAACAGTGATACCGCAGATATCTATGCCATGGAGCCCATTCGTGTAACGAA
Source organism: Pelobates cultripes (assembly GCA_933207985.1). Taxonomy (NCBI): domain Eukaryota; kingdom Metazoa; phylum Chordata; class Amphibia; order Anura; family Pelobatidae; genus Pelobates; species Pelobates cultripes. The sequence continues at coordinate 75,986,316 of OW240919.1, read as the reverse complement.
AGACTATGTGAAAGACTTTGGCTCCATGGCAATTGAACTGTATGTATGTGATCTGAGCACCATTCAGTAATAATGTACGCTCAGATCTAAGCTATCTGGGGATATGTTGAATGTACCTGTTTTATGCAATAGCTGCACAGTTATATATTTTTATGTATTTTATTGTCTTTTGCTACCATGTGTTCAATGGAGTTTTGCCTCTGTCCTTGGAGATAATTTGATTACTTCCCAATTATCTCCAGGATAGAGGACTCTGTGGAACTGTTTTGGGCTGGAAAAGCCATGCTTCAGTGGTCACAAAGGACTTTTGACCTAACTTTTGAACCACTGGACCGATTTGAATGATTTTTGAGTATATTTATTTTTGAAAGACGCTGATTTCAAATATGTAACTTTTATTAATATTGCATGCATACTTTTAAAGTTATAAGAATTGTGTAAAAACTGTATTTTCTGCCTGTGCTAATTAAGTTAGTCTATTGCCTTGAGATAATTGTATCACAGGCAGAGGGGAGGATTTCTGCTGGGAGTGGTTTACTTTATTATATGTGTTGTAATGTTTTTATTGGTTGTTCTGAAAAACCCTGTGGGCGGTCCTGTATGTGTTAAACCTGCATAAAAGAAGGCCCTTTGGTGCCAAGTAAAATAATTCTACTTCACCCTCAATTTGGAGTGCCGTCTCTTATTGGGGGAGTCTGCTACAAGGGATTGCTATGCTTGTCATACTCCCTTGCTAAAATACTACTAAGCTCTTGTAAGAGCTTGTTCCTGCCTTGCTCTCTGGAGGAGTCTACGGTGGTTATGGTGTCTGCTGCAGTGCTTGGAGTCCTCAGGATACGCTAGGAGCATCCTTCAACAGAGGTACCAGGTCGGTGTGCCCGTCGATCCGTTACAATCATGAACCTGCTTATCCTTAGAAGTGACAGGAAGCAACTAGATGGAACAAAGCTATACAATAGCAGTAGTGTCAAGCCTTCACTTGTAATAATATAATTTAAACAGTGAACTGTTTTAGTCATGAAAGTGACTCGTACCAACTGAAAAGTGCAAATGATATGGCCGAGTTGACCAAAAAACCCTACCTTGAGCCTAAACTACCAGTAATTTAGCTGTGAAATTTCTTCTCTAACAAGAAGAGTTTACTAGTGAGGGAATATTAACAGGTGTGTACTTAACATAAGTTGCAATGTGACTGCCTAATGCTTAGGGATAAAGGTTAAATAATTTCAAGACTGTAAGTGATGTATTCTAGGAATAAGTGATGACATCAAATGTGACTGAAAATAACTAGTAAGTATAATAGAAAAACTTGTAACAAATATTGTATGGATATGGAGACACTACCTAATGAATAAAGATATAAAAAATAATATAGACTGATAGGATAATATAGATGTTTTATTTTCATATTCAGTAAGGCAATAACAGATGAGGCCCTAAGTAGAGAACAAGATGATTAACTATGATTTAGGGCGTGGGGTGAAATACCTCAAATGAGGAGGAGTGGTGTTGGTCTTGAGAATGCCCCTACATCAGGGATAGGCAACCTTTGGCACTCCAGATGTTGTGGACTACATCCCCCATAATGCTCTTACACCCATAATGCTGGCAAAGCATCATGGGAGGTGTAGTCCAAAACATCTGTAGTGCCGAAGGTTGCCTATGCCTGCCCTACATTAATCTATTTATTGTTACCTTCAAAGAGCTGAGAGGCTCAATGCAAAGCTGGAAGATAAATAAATCCCTAATGGTCAAGTGAAACCACAAATTCCCACTTAACTTTCTATGTAGACCATATTAATGCCCCTGCATGCCAACCACTGAATGCTTGTATGTGTCATGAGCCCAGAAGAGTTAGGTACAATATGACCAGTCATCTGAAAACAACACAATTTTTTTTCATTAACCCTAAAATAAGCAAACACACATGATAAATTATTGACCAACCTAGAGTTGGGAAGAAAAGAAGACAAAAAGAAAAGAGAAAAAAAAATAAACTTAACGAGGATTTGACTAGCTCCAAGTGTAACTAACAGTAATACCAAGCAGAATGAATTAGCTGAATACATTAAGAAATGTAAAGTGAACTTCACCATTAATTTCCCGCTAAAATTAATTAAAGACAACTCTTAAAATATTTCCTTATTGAGAAGTTTCTCATATAACCCCTAAATCTTCTAAAACATGAACAAAAACAAATATGCATGCCATAAATAGTAAATATTGCTTAGTCTACTGTGCATTAACAGAATTCCATAAATTGAAATTAAAAAGCCTAACACAAGTGAATACAAATGAAGTTAGTTTATCACAGTAGCCTTGCCAAATAGAACTGCTTAGTTCCTAGAAAAAAAGAGTTAGCTTCCCACCAACAATACTGTTGCAAAACAAACAGGCATCACTCCGATATGCTATTAGCTGTATGAACCTGAAGGGTTGGAGCGAGCCATTTTTCTGCCAGATAACAAAAACCAAAGCACAAAACAATCATAACTTATGGACAGTCAATAATCTGAAACCAGTAATTGCCTGCCACCAAACAACATAATGCTGAAAGAATTAAGTTTATTGGCAGGCAGTTATTTAAACAAATAAAAATAAAAGGCTATAAACCCTAGTCTCTGTTGTGATGCTATAAATTTCCAAGATTGCAGCCCTCATTAAGAAACAAATGTTTAATGTGACAATATAACAACAAATATACTATTATTTACTATGTTTGATTAAATTAGTTTTATTTGTGGTGTAAACTTTTTGAGGGGAATTTATGTAAAGAAAGAAGCGACTGAGATGCTGTACGTAGCTATGGAGTGTGGAGTGTCCACATCAAACTTATGGAAAATGTGCATACCAATATAGTTTCTGTAGGCAACCTAGAGAGAAACTACAGTTGCTCATCAATTTAACTTTGTGACTGGACAAGACATGCCATTAGATAAAGAAGCAGAAGGGGAAGGACCTGCTGTGGAGTAAGTTCATCAACTCATCACCAACCAACGTTTGTGCGAACAGGAAGTGATGCATATTGACAATGCCGGCAGTGACAAGAAGTTATGTCTGAAACCGCCCACAGTGATGAGGATGGCACTGTGGCGTCTATGTGAAGACTGAACATTTATATGCATACATTGAAAAAACGAAGACAGTAATACATTAATCGTGTATTTTAAATAGTAAAAGTATGACAGTTTCCTTTAACACAGTTACCTAATTCCAAATGAAAGATATATCCAGTCAGCACAAACACAACTTTCGCATTAACTTTTCTTTTCTGTAATGAAAGAGAAACTTTAGACAAATTAGATTTTGTTTAAGAAAAGTTAAACTACACTGTGCCATTCAGTTTCCAATAAGATTTATACACAACTCTTTGCGTTTGGTATTTATAGAGTACCCTGAAGCATAAAACATTACCATCATGGCAAACAGCTTCTACCTTGTTAAACTCCCAAGAATAACAAGCATTCTTACAATGAGACAGATCTTGTAATAAATGTGCTAAATCCCAAAGGGATTCCCTGTAAGAATTATTCACAGGAGTTAGCATAGATTCAGCAGCACCAGCAGTAGCTATAAGTTCTTAAGCCCCAGAAAGAACATGCTGTACATTGCATTGCATTATGGCTATGCAGAACACATTTAATAAATTGCTTTATATAAAAACTATGCCAGCTTATGCATGCAGATAAGCTTAAACTGTATTCGTTTTCAATGGATTAAAGGGACAGTCTAGGCACAAGAACCAGCATAGTTTAAAGTAGTGGTATAATATTTATATTGTTGCATTATTCTGCTTGTGTGATTTTGGATTGTTCTCAACAATAAACTACAATTTAATGATAAAATATGTTTTACCTTTTGTTTTATGTATTTTAAGTTAATCATTAAACATATATGTAATCCATATAATTCCATATAGATCTGATATGGGGGAGGTCAAATTGGGATCGGCATCAAATGACTAATTTGACTGCCATTATTGTCCTGGAAGAGCCCATATCTTAACACATCCCTACCAACTCTCTGCACTAGCTTGCTAACTCATCCTATACATTTTCACATTTGCCACTTCTTTCTCATTCTTTATATTCCCCAATTTATGAACAAAAGATTGGACTTTGAGACAGACTCCCCCTGTTTTACCAATGTTCTATGACAGGCATAGTAAACTTTTACACTACATATGTCTTAAAAATAATTCCCATAAATATCAAATTAAGAATATTTTTTATATTGGTAGAACAATGATTCACCAACACTGTGATAGTAGAAAACACTAAGAGGATCAGTATAGCTGTGTCACGGAGTTAATAAGGCGTGGCCACATGCCCATGCCCAATTGATGCAGTAGCGCTAGGAAAAGCCCCTCAGTTTTACTTATGTCATGGCAGATTCCTCTTCAGTCTGCTTTCTCACACACATTCGGGCCAATATTGTTTTTAAAAGGCCAGGCTGTGTGAAATTATTCAATTACATAATCCTACCCCAGAACACGATACACGTTTTGGCATTACCAAGTCAATTTTAATCAATCCTTGTCCTCCTAGTGCTATTAAAACTCAGGTTTGACTTTTACATGTGCCCTGTTGTGGTTTACAATTGATTGGTTATTTTGAGAGCCTTTTTTTACCTTGATTAGCTCTGACTTGGCTTTACCTTGACCATTCTACCTTCTATTGTCCTTGACCTTTGGCTATAGTTTTGTTTATTTTGCTTTCTGTTATCCTGACTCCGGCTTGTTTTGTACTATTTTGTTTAGCGATCAGTCAGGCCACTCTAAGGCCCAGTAATGCGCTTTTCTCCATTTAGATTTATTCTTATTTAACTTAAGTTCTGCATTATGGGTTGTAGTTATCCATAACAAGCAGCTTTTCATTTCATTATTATTTTATATCTAATAATTTTCATATAGTGTTGTGTCAAGGTGTCCCTTGCTCCCGGATGTCCTAGAAAGCATGTTGAGGATACAGGGATGGCATTTTATATACATTATGTCATTAGATCTTATAACACATATACTTGTTTACCAGTTTTGGAGAGGGCTCAACAATATTTCATGCCTTGAATGCTACTGGAATTAAGAAAAACCCTGGATAACAAATCAGATATTTTTATTTTATATAAGTAAACATTTTAGCTTTTTAATAGATGTTATGAAGTATCATTATGTCCTTTAATGTTCTTAGGACATATTGACAAATCTAAACATTCTTGTCTGAGCAAGTTTCTAGAAAGATCCAGATATCGATATCTGGGGCTTTGCACTGTCATAATGGGCCACTGTTGCTGGTCCCAGACTGACAGATGAGCTGTATGCAGAGCACAAAGTTGAATAAAGACATAGCACAAATTCTAGGTTTTGTTTGGATTCAGAAATTGGACAATTGCCTCCATCCCTAAAAGGTTAACGATTTTCAAGTACTTAAATTGTTGACCCTTGCTTTAGCCATTTTCAGCACTCATTTTACGATAAAGAAAAATGGAAAAATATTTTTTTGACAAACTCCCCTTCCCACATGAAATTGCCATGAGCTCCTGGTGGAGCCTGCTTGCCAGCCTCCTGCCCGGGAAACCTGTAAAAGACTACCGAACTTGACCGGCCGTTAGCACTGATTTTGTGGAACTGTTGTGGGCATAGGACCATGTGCACGGTCATTCAACATTATGACTTCCATGAAAATCCCTAACCAAAGAACTGAACTAATCTGGGTGATTTTTGGATATGTTGGTCATTCAGATTGGGGCTATAACGGATCACCTGGCACCCCAACTGGGTACCTCCATTGATGGATGCTCCTAACACTTCCTGAGGGCTCCAAGCACTCCAGCCAACACCATAACCACCGTAGACTCCTCCAGAGAGCAATGCAGGAACAAGCTCTTACAAGAGCTTAGTAGTGATTTGGCAAGGGAGTATGACAAGCATAGCAATCCTTTGTAGCAGATTCCCCCAATAAGAGACGGCACTCCAAATTGAGGGTGAAGTAGAATTGTCTAAAACTTTATTTTACTTGGGACTAGCCCATATGGTCATTACATTAACATTGCTGTGAAAACTCAATAAAATTACAAACAGTCAAATCATAGTAGGCAACATACAGTGACTTATTATAACATAATTACATATTTATAAATGGATGGGGAAGACCATAATTAACACAAAATGTCTCTCCTGCATGCAGAATTAGCAATATGCAAATCTACCCAAATATGCAAATTAACAGTCTTGCTATTCAGGTAGTGCATATTACTGTTGCTACCAACAGAGGGCACTACACAAGCTCCATAGCCAAATCCACCTAGTTGGTAGCAATCCTCAGCAGTACAGGAGAGCAGGCAATACATCCCAGGGGCCGTAGTCACATGGCAGGAGGCTGGCAATCAGTCTTCTCCAATGCCCAGTGGCGAGGCTGGTTCCGCCACAGGGGCTATCAGGGAATGTAACTTTTATGGGATTTTCAAGTGTTTTGGGGGTATATTTGGGGTTTTGTTACATTGCCTGTTTCTGTACTGAGAGATAATCCAATTATATGTTTGTGTGCTCAGATAATGATCTCTCAGGCACAGGGGAGGAGTATATGTTTGCTTGTAACTAGTCTCCTCTCAGGTCCAAGGGGAGGGATTATCATGTTTTGTGTGGGATTGTTATGGGCGTGTTTAACTGTGTCTAAATTGTATAAAAGCAGACCATCTGGCCAGATTAAAGCATTCCAGCTTGTACTCCAAGAACTATGTGTCATCTGGTTACTGGGAGGGGAAAGGGCTAATCACTAATCACTGTTCCAGTGTGGAGGATTCAACGGGGAAAGTCCTTGTAAGGACTAGAGCTCACAGGACTGAGTGTCGTCCAGTGCCTGGGGGTGGATAGAGCAAGTTCTCCATTTGGCTCCAGGAGGGAGAGTGTCAGTATAAACTAATAAACTAATGCCCAACACGCAGAACTTAAGTATAAAATAAAGAAAACCCTAAGACATACTACCGGGCCTTAGAATGGCCGGATTTAACGTATAAAAGGAAAAACCACAAGACAGGCTGTGGACAAAGAACACAGAAATCACAGAAAATATTAACAAGACTAAGGTGGAGGAATATAGAAGACAGAATAGTCAGGAGCCAAGCCAAAGGCCAAGGAATACAGAGATCGGATAATCAGTAGGAAAGCCAAAGTCAAAATACACAAGAATCTAAACCAGAAAAGCGATCTCGGATAACCAGAATGGAAACCACGACAAGGCACAGAGAAATGGACAAAAAAAGTTTAGATAGCCTAAAGTGCTCCCTGATTGGCTGCAGGGAAGCATAAGATAGTGACATCAGCCACACATTACAAATGGTATGGCACTATAAGGTTTAATAACAAAACCCTTAAAAGGTTCTAACTTGCAGCTGCTGGCGTCTCTAATGATTACAGACCTGGCTGCTGTGTGGGAGTTCCTGTCAGTGAGGCCAGAGGCATCACAGGAATAGGTAAGTGATAGGCAGCATTCCTATTACCACGTGGGAATAACAAGATGCACCCACCGGGTTCCTGCAAACTGGTTAAGTATTCATACCCGTCCGCCAGGACCCATACCGCTCTCTGGCAGGAGCGGACCCGAAGGGCTGCATGACAGAGCGGTTCCAGGGCCCCAGTCAAGCCACGGCGACTGTGGGCAGAGGTGCTGCAGTTTGTCCCCTGTTCCAGCTAGGAAGCAATTCTTGGCAGAGGTACCCAGCCAGGGGTACAGGGAGCTCCGTTACAATGTTTCACAAATGTCAATCCTTTTTATGGTAGGAAAACATTTAAGTGCGGGTCTTTTAATGGTTTAGCTACACAGCTAAACTGCTAAAATCATTGCTTTATATTTTATAATTTAGGAAAATTATTCCAACCTAGAAGATTGTGAATAATAAATTATTGAAAAAGTCTTGGCCTGCAGGAAGTCATGTTTTTTTGTTTGTAAGTACATCAGTAAATGTCTACTGTAAATCTTGGCAGTAACAGTGAAAAGAAATGTGGGTCTAATAAAAGATTCGGGGTTATCTCTGTTATACTTCTCACAAATCTAATACCCATCTGAGTCCGGTCAATATAAGCTGGTGAACATTTAGATTTTTCTGGGCATAAGTTCAATTCTTTAACAAAAAGTTGACGTGGCATATTGTTCTTAGAAACCAGAAATTCATTAACCACAAATGTTCTAAACCCTTTTCAGTATATACAATATAGATTGATGAGATCAATTTTTTCACCCTCCAAAGATAGGAAATATTATTGAATACACAGCCTTTGGCTGACCTCTCTGAGCTCACAGAGGAAATAATAAATGAAAAAGCACTTAGCTTTTATCACAGCTGGTATTTCTCAAAATATGAGTTCTTTGTCACTTTTGCAATTGCACAATGCAATTTCTCACTTCCGTGTTAAAAGTGTAGCCCCTTCTAGGAACAAAGTTAACCTAAGGTGGAGGATTACAAGGACCTTAAAATGTTGTTATTGGCAATCTTACCTACAAGATGCATTTTTATTTAGTTTGAGGCAATAATATCTCTTTGAAGTGCTAACTAATGAATCTAAAAAAAAGTTATATGCCAGAACATGAATTCCAATAACTCTAAATAATAAATATTGTATGGCATTATAGAATCAATAAGGAGAATTGAAAATACAAGCTATAAAGAAATTAGAGATTTGTTTAATTTGTTTACACAAGAAAATAAATAAATTTTATAGGATATGTGATAACATCATGCACATATTGTAACATATTTATCCTCATCTTGCGGTATCTGCGCTCAGCGGCAATGTGTCAGTGTACCTAACTCCACGCCAAATTATAGCCCCACGTCCTCCCACGTTGGTGACGATGTCAGCGTGCGTGTGACATCACGTGGGAGACAAGGGCGAACGTTCTGGTGTCAAAAGCCGATTTCGGCCAATCAGATTTGTAAAAGGCTTATTTAAACGCATTCTTACTTCTCCTCATTGCCCTGTCATGGTTTCCCTTAGTGGTTGTGTGAGAGTGTGTTCTTGAGCATTTATTACTGGTTATTGACTTTGGCTTCATTTTGACTTCCCTGTATTCTGGTATCCCTGACTTTTGGCTTTCCCTTATCGATGTGTCCCATTCTGTGTCCCCAACCTCGGCAAGTATTCAGACTATTCTTTGGTACGTTAAGTCCGGCCATTCTAAGGCCCGGTAAGACGTTACCTTTTGGTCCTAGGTGTGATACAGTTCTACGTAATCCTGACAAATATATACAGGGTGTCATGCCGAGCAAGTATAATTTACTACGTCACTATAGAAATATTGTTATTTAAATGTAATATGCATATGGTTTTAAAAACAGAAACATGATGGACTTAATGATTTTTTTATATACCGACCTTACTATTTTCAGAATGCTGTCTGAATATGGTATTCATTTTCAACAATGACAATAATACCATTTTGAGAGTTTATTAACATTGATAACTTGTGATACTATCCTTAGGGTATTGCCTTCTGTTTATTTGTCTTTTCTTTTTTTAATAACTGATCCTGTTTTGATGCCTGCATATGAATAGTTATAATGCCCTGATTCTAATCATTTGGTTGCAATGACTTACTATACATATTTTAATTAGAGATGTGCATTGAACCAAAAGGCTCTGTTCTATTTAGATCCTATTATCAGTAATACAATATCATGGATGTTATCTTATGCTTTTTCCATGCAGCATAACAGCAAACATGGTAAAATAAACTAATAATAAAATGTTCACTATTTTAAGCTCTGACTTGAATTGCCATCAGACATATTTGTTAAGTGGATTACCTTAACCAATTCCCTTTCAAAAACATACTTCGGTGTATAAACACATTTAATTCTCATGGCACCTTTTTCTCCTTCATCTCTGTAGAAAATGACAGCATGCACATCCTTGTAGATGCATATGTAAAAATTGTCACTATTTAAAGGAACACTCTTGCCCCATAACAACTATAACAACAACAGAATATGTATTGTGCTATGGAGACAGAAGTGTCCATGAACAATGTTGCCATCAGTTGTTAAAACATTTTCCAACAATTTAATCCAACAATTCCAACAATTTAATCCTGAAGCTGATCTTTGTGCACTCAACATCATTTCCCCCTGTCTTTTTTAATTCCAATTTCCACAGTATGATCAAGGTTTTTCCAAGCAATCAATGATAGGCTGCATCTCCGCTTATCACTATTGGCCTGGCAAAACCTTCCTCATACCACAGTGGTCAACAGAATGGATGCGATAAGTAGTAATAACAGGGACCAACTTCAAGTTTAAACTATTAGAAAATGCTTTAACCCCTAAAAGTAATGCAGCAACCAAACACTCTAAATGAAAAAAAGAAACCGGTGAACTTGATAAAGTGTTGTAAAACACAAAACGCGTAGCTTACCAAGATCTGCCCTCTGGGAGGGAGCTTTTCACTGCATGTCCAATGTAATTTCCATTGGAAGATCATCGCCTACTAAACATATTTTAAATGAACAGACAGTGAATCGAATCTTTGTGCACACTGCTTGCTATTGATTCTATGAAAAATAGACACTCCAGTAACCATAACAACTAATAGCAGCTTGATACTTTTCTTCTTTAATACTTCTGTAATACTTCTTTGACAATGGTACACCCATAAAATCTACCCATATATGAGAACTATACATGACTACATTCAAGGCATCTTTTTTCTCCAGATATAGTAGCACAATTTTGTTGAAGATCATGCATGCGCAATTGAGCTAGGATCAGTCATAAGAAATTTTTGAATTATACTGAATAATGCTCACAATGTTTAGTACACAATGTGTCATGTACAACACAAACCATACTATGGCTTGCAATGCTCCCTTTATGCATATGTTTATTTTTAAATCGCTATTAATAGAAAAAATGCATGTTTTTAGAAGATAATTCAGAAGATAACTATTATTCAAGATTAAATATTATTAGGATTATTATTCAAATAATTTCAGACACTCCATCATTATTTAATTCTTCCCTTTACAAACTCGTTTCATTTCCATCTTCCTACTGATTTATTCAACTGTCTCCAATTCGTACACTTTTCAGATTTCTGTATTTTTCTGTTTTATTTAGTTTACCCTTCCTTCTGATTCCTACATCCCTCTCTCAGTTATCTAACACAGTCACTCTTGTTATGAACACCCGCAGCAGGACATCTTCTTGCAAAGCTTGAATCTGATGGCTGAGGTTCAGAAGACAGTACCATAAGCTGTCACTCGACAATATATGGCTTCTTTTTAGGACATCAGTTACCTTTAAATTATGCTGGACAGACATGAATTGTCAGGATAAAATAATCTCTCTGTGTGATATAGGTTAACATCCTAACATCATTCACCAAAATGTCACATTAACGCATCTTCTATAATACAAAAACAATACCAGTTTTAGGCATTCACATCAATAATTATTCACATGACGTGCATGATGAAAGGATTTGATTCTAAACATTGCATATGGAAATTATAACTAGGCAGAGTACATATAATGTCAATACAATATATTCAAGAGAGTTATGTTTTATTCATGTTGTTATGACTTGATTTATGCAAGGTAAAATCATTTGCCTTGGTCCATTAAATAGGCTGATCTTTATGGCCCTTCAGCATTTTGCTGAGTAATTACTTTCTGTCCATATCCTTTCCATTATTGCAGAAACAAAAACCCCCTTTTAAAAATACATATCTATATAAACATACAGAAAAATAGAAATCTATTGATTAAGGCACTAAATGATATGTACAAGATGCAAGTAACTTATGTAGTCTATTTTTGCAAAAAGCTTTAGTGTTTTAAGGCTTGTTGAACTGTTCATATATTTTTAAGTGCAAAATCAAAATAGATTGTATACGACGGTAATGAAAGCTTCCTGCATTTATAAATAATTCCCTAAGATCATTCTGAAATAGAAAGACAATAGTGATTGATTCCAGTCATTTGCAATAAAAAAGGCAAGATTAAAATATAATGCCTCAGTGTGATGGTAAGCAATGAATGAAAAAATAAACTACCTAGTCACAATATAAAAATAAAATAAATAAACTGCATGTGAATTTTATTCTGCAAAAATGGTTATTCCATCTTAATTGATTTTCATTTTTATTTTTGCATTAATTGACACAAAACCTAGAAAACCATTACTGCTAAAAATAAGGTATAAAAAGATCACCTGTAAAAAGGACATATTAGCTTGTATAATCGGCCAAGGTACAGAATTGTAAATATTGTGATTATAATTGTTTTGGTTAGAATAGAAATACACTGGACACTCTTATATAGGAAAAAAACAACAAAAGATTTTAATACGGCTAATAAATACATTCAGGAAATACAATGGGATAGTTTTCATAGTTTTCATGCATGTCGCAATCAATTAGCAACAAGTCACTAACTACTAAAATGGCAATTCCCATTGTTAGCGATTGCCAGCAGTTTCCATACTACAAGTTTTAACTTTTAATGACTGGTAATTAGCAGCTGGCAAAACTTTCAACTTGTTCCATAGAGATTAATAGCAGCTGCTAAATGTTAAGTAGCACTTCATTTCAATGCTAATTGAGGAAAGCCAGTAGACTTGCGCATGGATAGAAAATTTGGATTGTCCAAAGCCTATGCGAGAAAGTTAAAAAAAAACTATTCCACTGACCCTAATTAAGTCCATTATTTGGTCCAGTTCGTCCAAATTTCATTGCATATTTTTGTTTCAATATGCATCCTTCCCCTGATCTTCCTATGTATTAAATTAACAAAATAAAGACAATATTATTATTATTATTATAAGTTTATTATTTATATAGCACCAGCAAATTCTGTAGTGCTGTACAGTGGGTGAACTAACAGACACGTAATTGTAACCAGATAAATGGACGCATAGGAACAGAGGGGTTGAGGGCCCTGCTCAATGAGCTTACATGCTAGAGAGAGTGGGGTATAGTGACACAAAGGGTATAAGTAGGGGTAATGAAATAGGTTGCTAGAAAAATATTCACTGAGAACTTAGTAGGTGTTTTTTGACAGTTGCAGGAGAGGAGTCATGGGGGGTGGGGGAGAGGGAGACTTACATAGGTCAATATGACCACCATATAAGTGTAAATGAGATTTAAAATCCCCCTCATGCCCCTACCTGCCATTCTGTGGGCAATGGCATGTCTATTAAAAAGTAAGCAGTCAGTAGCTGATTGCTGTCAGAAAAGGCTAGGTACTGGGAAGCAATAGCAATAGTATTATATATGACAACAGCAAAACAATAAAGGGGCACAAGCACCTGGTACTAAATAATAAAATGGGGGACTGGTGGGGACCTGGTTATTGTGTCTCCCTTTGCCCCCCACAGTGGGGCCATAAATAAATAATAAAGTGGGGGAACTGGTGGGGACCTGGTTATGAGTGGGCATAGGGTGGACACTAGTTCCATTCATTTTTTTTTTTTATTCTTTAGTTTTGATGTGGTAGTATAACAAGAGTCAGCAAGGTCAGTGTAACCACATATTTAGGTAACAGACATGCCTATTATTTTTTTATTAGCCACCACTTGTTGACCATGGGTAGATGCATGGGAGAAGCTTTGATTTGAGCAGTGGTGACCACCATAAGATTTAATTTCATTCAATGCCTGCACAGGTAATTGAACCAGTTGGTCGGGTGATCTAATATGCAAAAGCACCCTCCTTGCAATTAAATGAATTACGAACAAATAAAGTGCATGGAATTGTTGACCATGATCACTTTGGTTTTCTTCATGTGGCCATATTGCAACTGGTTAATTTGTGTTTTGTACCAATGATTTTATTGCATAACATTCACACCTGTTTGTATTTGTCCAAAATCACCATCACAAAGTCACCATTTATCACTATCTGACTAAATCAGTTTGTAAAGAAATAAGATTAGTTAATAATTGAAAACTCTCAGTACATACTATAACAAAAACTACACTTATTTTATATTTAAAGAGACACTAGAGGCACCCAAACCACTTCAGCTCATTGTGCCCCCTGTCCCTTAACCATACACTGGTAATTATTGCAGTTTCACTAGATAGACTTCCGTGTGCTCAGACGACTTTTGGTCGTCTAAAAGACGCTGGACGTCCTCACGCTATGCATGAGGACGTCCAGCATCACTGTAATCCCAGGGAAATACTAATGTGAGTGCAGCCATTGCTGCTTATGCACATTTGTTCTCCCCCGTGGGCTAATGCCGGCAGGGGAGGAGCGTAGGCAGAGCCTGACCCAATGCCAAGAGACATTGGCGCTGGATTCAGGTAAATGACTAAAGAGTTTTTAAAGGGGGCATTGTAGGAACATAGAGTGCCAGGAAAACGTTGTTGTTTACCTGGCACTATAGAATCCCTTTAATAACATTTAAGCATTAACACTTTTAATCATTGTGTATGCTGTTTTTTGATAAATACTTTGATAAGTCAGTGTCCACATAGAGTGAATATGGCAGCGAATTGGGAAATGTAAATTTTTCTTGCTATTTGTCAGACTTGTAAAACAGTAAATTCATAGTGGTGGTCAGTATAAGTGAAGGCTTTCGAAAGTAGCCTGTCACAATTAAATGTGTTGGCTATAGAAACCAGTAAATATTTTTTAGCTCAGAATTTAGAAAGAGTGCAATCTCACTACCACTCAAACATTGGAGAACTCACAGCTTACTCTTTATTGACCTTTAACAGCCTCTTTATTGAAAATTCTGTCTAAAAATCAGTTAGATTCCTACAATTATCTCATTTATTTCATCCAGCCTTAAACATAATCATAGACGATAGTATTTTATACATGCAAACATTGATATTAGTATTTACAATGTGTAATGGCTGCCTTTTTTCTAACAAGTATGGAAACAAGCCCAATACCGATATATTTAGTTTATAGAAGTTAGGTAACTACAGCAATAGAGATGTCAAAATAAAAGCTTTCCATTGTATACGAATATCTTTCTTATTTTATTGAACTAACAATCGCAATCGAAAGACAGCTTTCTAATGTTTACAATTTTTCTAACATAAAATGTAAAAAAATAAAAAATACCATAGGTGTAAGCTGTATTAAACACTCTTCCCTCATACTCTTGTCCTTTCAAATATGTTGTCTATCTCATAAATATATATCAATTTTAGAATACTTTTGATATTACATAATAATGGTTTATTGGTGCATGTTACATGCACACTGAATAATGTTTCCATCTGATAAGGACTTTCTTTGTGTGTATACACATATATGCAATGTAGAACAGACATGGGACAGCAGCCATTGTTTTCCCCAAATTCTCTTCAATTAGTAGGTCTTTGAATCTGTTACCAATTCAACTTTTGATTTACATGTTAATTTTGTTTAAAATATTACAATAACATTTATTTAAAACAAGGGATGGACTCAATGGGCAATACAAAATCCATTTCATGTATAAACTGTTGTTATACATATTTTATTCACATTTATTAATTCATCCTTTACTTCTGCAAGAGATACGTAGTTTTAAACATTTTATTGCATTTTATAGATAGTGACTGAAATATTAGAAAGAAGTGGGAATATAAATGTTATCTCATAAAGTGAATGTGACAAAAATAGATTTAAAAAAGATCAAATAACTGCTTATAGGTATTCATAAGTAATCTGATGACATTTTAGGAATGCAGCTTCATAAAAATGCTATATGATGCTGTTACGTGCTCTTTAAAAATAATGACATGGGTTTTTGTAATTTAAATATTTTCCTGCTTGCTACTGTGTTGCTTATTTGCCAAATTGGAACATGAACTTTGACCGAAAAAAGGCAAATATGCGTACAATGGATTTCTAGCTGGCAAATTTGTTTCTCTGTATGATACAAAAAACACTTATATTAGGATTCTAGGGCCCAATAGGTATTACCCCCTTTTTTCTCTGCATTACACTTCGGTTAGTAGTCCCGCAAGGCCAACACCCCGCCTCACACTCAGAGGCATACACCCCTCAGGCCACTTGTGAGCTAGCTGCCTCACATTGTATCATAGAGAGGGCCTCACCTGTCACTCCCCTTCTTATTTTCTGGTTACTGTCACTGAGAGGCCAACATCCTGCCACAAAGTTCGGTGGCCACACAAAATCACCTCGCGCAAAGCATAGATAGAGCCTCTCAAGCCACTTGGCAACTAACAGGCCTCACCAGTCACCAAAAAACACCAAGCCTAATCGTTTCGCCTTACGGCTTAGCTAGCAAGACCCCTGGGTACAAATAATAATTGCAATTTTTATTGTTATTTAAGTATTTCTCAAAAAGATGGTGAAGAATCACCTCTTCTTAGCAGCCCGGCTAGAATTGATACACCTTCAAGCAGAGGAGATGTTGCTAGTCCAGCAGCAATCAGATCCTGGACGATCCCACACATTACCACCGACCTAAGGAGACGACAAATCCCCTACCCTGCCACATCAAGGAAAGCAGAGTTATTCAAACTCCTCCATACATCAACGGACAACACGAAGGCAGGGGAAGGCCCAGCAACACCAACTCAGGTGACGCCCAGGCCATGCTAGCCTCACTCATAAACTCATGAACCAAAAAAAATTTTACGACAGACTGGCAATCTCGAGTCGGTCACCACAGCCCTCACAAGGATGGGCCTCACGCTACTGTGCAACCAACGCCAACCGAAATTTGGTTACCTGGTACAATCAATTCTTATGACACACAAGACGTTAACCCTGCACATATGATCCCAGCACATTGGGGAAACAAGGCATATATATGTATGATGATGTATCTGTAATGGTCAAATCCAGGGATTCCAGGTAAATCAGGAACTGACCATCCCTTGGTTGGGTTGGCATTTGGAATATGTAGAGATGTTTATTTGTGCAGGTACCCATACAGAAGGGATTTTGTCCCAAACAAACGGATGAGCACTCTCAGGCTCCAGGTACCAGCACCTCTGAACTACCAGAGACAATTGATATGAGTAGTTGCATTGCAAATAGACTGTTGCATATATGTTCAAATGATTCAGGGCACATGACAAACCATGTGTCCCAATACAACTTACAAAAAACGTACTCACCATCTGTACACACCAGTGCATTTTTAACACTACTGACTCATCACCCTTCCAGACTTGTAGTAGAGCTAAAGCTCTGGAGCTTCAAAGGGCTCCCATACAGGTATCATAACTACACCTTCAAGGAATATAGCATACCCTCACTTACAGTCAGCACAACAAAACCATCGGCTGTAAACACACTCACAGCCAAGATTTGCAGAGGGGTTTTTGCTTGGGTTTTCCAATCTCCACCATTTACAGCATGGCACCAAACACAAACACATTGGTAATATATTGGGGAGGGGAGGGGGGGCTGCCACATAGGTGCCACCGGGTGGCTGGTCCGGTGGCACTCAGAGGGAGCCGGCCGGGTTCCTGGCTGGACCCGCCGGGCCGGGTGGCAGCTTCCCCAGTCCAGCGGCCCTGCTCCTGTCACTGGCTGCTGTTGCTGCTGATGGCTGATGGAGGAGGAGCCTGTCTCTGTACCATGCTCCCTCGCGGTTCTCACAATTCCCAGCACAGGAACCCGGCCCAGCGGCTCCAGCCAGGAACCCGGCCGGCCCCCTCTGACTTCTCTAAGGTAAAGGGGGGGGGAGGGAGATAGAGAGAGAGATGGGGAGAGGGGAGAGACACAGCGGGGAAAGGGGGGAGGGAGAGAGATGGGGGAGGGAGAGACACAGGGAAAGGGGGGAGGGAGAGAGATGGGGAGGAGGGAGAGACACTGGGAAAGGGGATGAAAGAGGAAGAGGGGGAAGAGAGAGACAAAGAGGGAGAAATGAGAGAGACACACAAGGGGGGGGAAGAGAGAGACTGGGAAGGAGAGGGGAGACATTAACACAGAGGAACAGTGAGAGGGAGAAAGAGAGGACCTGGGGCAACGCTCCGGCTCTCGCAAGGGTGAACTCTAGCCCCATACACACTGCCCACGCACACACACCATAAACATTAACACACTGCCCCCACACACACATGCCATACACATTCACACACTGAACCTTTCACACACATTGCACCCCTCACACATTGCACCACTGCTCCTATACCCTACTACAGGCCCATATCCCAGAAGACTCCAGGTAAGTTGTCAAACTGTTCTTAAATGGTTCGACTACTTACTCTGGGAGGGTGTGCATACACTCCTGGCACCATAACCACTACACAGAGGAGTAGTGGTTATTGTGCATGGAATATTTATTTAAATAATCTACAAGTGCCCCTCCCGGGCTCAGGCTCTGGATCCGTCACTGGTATATGACATGTATATTAATGTGTATATTAGTTATATATATATATATATATATATATATATATATTATATTTACACATATTAATGTACATTTATATATGCATAATACACAGAGATATTTCATTAATATCTACCATATGTAATGAGCAGATATTGGCCCAGTCTTGTTGCTAGGTGCATACTCCAGCACAATAACATATTTAAAGTGAAGAGCACACCCACAGGACTTCAAAATAAACATTTTTTACAGTTGTGCCCTACATACATTCACCATTTAAGTCCCATTAACAAGCTTTCCTTAATATGTCAAGGTAGTTGGACTGAAACATTGATTACATGCAGAGGCACGTCTGCTTAAAATAAATCTGCACTTTTGTTTATTTTGAAGCCTATGAGTGCGCTTTTTACGTTGAAGTACTTTTTAATTTTTAAGTTATCTGTTCTAACTCTGTATCTGCACACTATGCTGGCGCGACGCATTATGGGGCTGGTAAATATTTTTTTCCAGGGCTGCTTTTAATTCCCAGTCCGGCCCTGGTTCCTATTGCTACATTTTTTGTGCAGCACACCTTATTCATTCTGTTTTAATAGGTTTTTGGTGGATTCCTATCTTTATCCAGTTTTAGAGCTTTTCTGTGTTAGGTCTTTTCCGTCTATTCCTCTACAAAAAATTTTTTTGTAAGAGAATTTTAATAACATATATATACATATATATTTGGGAATCCAGGCCAACTCCCCGGTTTTACCTTTTTGCCTTGCCTTGCAAAAAGTCCCAGGAGGAAGGATTCCCAAGTAAGCAGTTTAATGAGAAAACAATAAAGTAAATTGAAATTACCTTTACTAGTGATTAATGAGATTCTTGAGGTTGATGCTTCATAAGAGCAGGTGTTTCTACAATAGGACCCGAGAAGAATGGGGTACATTAACCTTGTGGCAGGTTTATGCAATGCATGATCGCATAACTAAATGGAGATAACTAAACCCCACCAGTTTTCGCGCAAGTGCGGAATATTTTTTAGAAACTAGGGTGTTTTAAAAAAATAAATAAACGTACGTACATTTATCTTTTTATTTCTATTTAATGCATGTTTATAATGTTTTTAACTTTATAAAGTTTAATGAGAAAATAATAAAGTAAATTGAAATTACCTTTACTAGTGATTAATGAGATCCTTGAGGTTGATGCTTCATAAGAGCAGGTGTTAGGTTTCTGCGATAGGACCTGAGAAGAATGGGGTACATTAACCTTGTGGCAGGTTTATGCAATGCATGATCGCATAACTAAATGGGAATAACTAAACCCCTATTATTTATGCCTAGGTTAGGAGATTTTAAATAAAACAATTATAGCACATGAGCTTTGAATTTGAGTCTTAGTGAATGAGTGTGTGCTCCAGCGTACTCGCTTATTCACTAAACACTGATTTAAAATCTGACAGATTATAATAGTTTTATTTAAAAACACCTCACCTAGGCAAAAAATCATGGGGGTTTAGTTACATTATATGATCATATATTGCATAAGCCTGCCACAACGTCAATGTACCCCATTCTTGGCTGGCCCTACTCTAGCAGCCTAATGCTTGCCCTTATGAGATTAATCCACTTACTTGGGAAATACTTCCTCCTGGGACTCTATGCAGGTCAAGGCTAAATAGGGTCCTGGAATGAGGCATCTGTGACAGTGAGGGGTGCAAAACCAAGGAGTTGGCCTGGACTCCAAAATATATACATGAAACGAAGAGGGCTGCATTCACCTGAACATGCATACATTATGGGTGCTGATCACATAATGTATCTAAACTCCCATTATTTTTTGCCTAGGTGAGGTGTTTTAAATAAAACTATTACAATCTGTAAGATTTAAAATCATTGTTTAGTGAATAAGCGAGTGCGCTGGATTGTGTATTTTGTATATATTGGCCACAGCAGCACCCTATAATGTATGCATGTTCAAGTGAGTACAGCCCTCTTCATTTCATTTATATACATACATACATACTCTTGTGCTCCTAAATTTCAAGATTTCAAGACAACAAATGTGAAGGTAACATTGTTAGCAGTTAGGGATAGTTATTAGATTTAGATGTGTAAGAGTTAAGAAAAAGATTTGAAAAACAGTTAAGGCTAGGGTAAGAAATGACTAATCTTATTACTCCAATCAATCGTTGACATGACAAGTCAACAGTCACATTAACAGTATGCAGAAAAATTAACTAAAATATTTTTTTGCTGTGAATATACCTGCATGTGCATGATTACAATATTTACTAACAATTTACTGCCTGAATTAAAATTACTAAGTGCCAAATGGAAAATAAAATGTATTTGTGATTCATTATCACGTCTTTTGATGACATGATTTTTGCACCATAATTAGTTGGCTAAGTGTAGATGATAAAAATAATTGTGTCATACAGTGAAAATTGAGTGGCTATGTATGTTTTTACACTTACGCTCCTTGTGAAATACAGGATAAAACATTATAATTCATTTATACAGTTCATGGCTAAGATGGTCTCTAAGCTTCATTTGTAAAGGAATGTAAAGTTATTTCTGATATTTTGAAGAACATTGATAATTTTGTGCGAATACTTTCACAGTTATCCCACTTACTCCAGAGGCAGAGGACTGGCTAAGGCATGGCGTATAGTTTTGTTTGTACAAGCATTAACTATATATATTCTTTACATATGAATTTTTCTGTGCATAACCAATAACTAAAATAGAAAAATAAATAGAATACCTCCTGGGAGTGGTCCGATTCTTGAGCTGGTATTTGAAAAAAACAAATAAAAATATATTTAGCTAACTGATATAATTCCAAAACTTGGTAGGACATAAGTAAAATTCCTTCATCTATACTTGCTTCAAATTTATCAAAAGAAGTAAAGCTTTATTCAATACAAAACAAAAAAATCCAATTAGATACAAATTGAAGAAGCTGGGGAACCGTAGTAGTCACTATGTATGTAGACCAGTGGTAGTCAACCTTTTTCTACCTACCGCCCACTAATGCATCTTTTTGGAAAAAAATGTCCTTACCGCCCACCAGTTTTCGCGCAAGTGTGGAATATTTTTTAGAAACAAGGGTGTTTAAAAAAAAAAAAAAAAATGTACGTACATTTATCTTTTTATTTCTACTTAATGCATGTTTATAATGTTTTTAACTTTATAAAGTTTAATGAGAAAGCAATAAAGTAAATTGAAATTACCTTTACTAGTGATTAATGAGATCCTTGAGGTTGATGCTGCAAGACTAAATATTTGATATCTGGCTCGATTTTCGTAAGGAACAAACGAAGGTCTCCTCTTTCGGTGATATTCAGACGACTTCTCTGTTTGCGCATAATATGAGTTCTCATCTGTGCGTCAGCTCCTCTCCTCTCCCTCCTCAATTCTCCTCCCCACCTTTTTTAAAAAATGTTTAAACTTTCCTTACAGCAATGCCCAGTAGAAAGGCTGAGCTAGGTATCCCACTTACTATTACTTACTATAGCCCACTATAACAGACAGGCACACATACATACATACATACAGACACACACACATACACACATACAGACACACATACATGCAGACAGACACACATACATACAGACACACACAGACATGCATACAGACACACACATACAAAGACAGACACATAAGACATACATACAAAGACACATACACACATACAGACAGACACAAGACACACATACATACGACACACATACATACAAAGACACATACACACACAACACATACATACAAAGACAAGACACACATACATACACACATATATACAGACACACATACACAAGACACATACAAAGACACACACATACATACAAAGACACATACATACAAAGATACATACAAAGACACATACATACACACAGACACACACAAGACA
The DNA here is from genome assembly GCA_933207985.1 of Pelobates cultripes. Classification (NCBI taxonomy): domain Eukaryota; kingdom Metazoa; phylum Chordata; class Amphibia; order Anura; family Pelobatidae; genus Pelobates; species Pelobates cultripes. The sequence continues at coordinate 75,964,110 of OW240919.1, read as the reverse complement.
TACATACAAAGACACATACACAAACAAACACACACATTATATTTAAGTCACCCTCCTGTTTCCTACCTTTAAGGTGCAGGAGGGTGACTTTCCCTGGGGTCCAGTGGTGGCTCAGGTGGATGGGAGTCAGTTCCCACTCTGACTCCCTCCTCCTCCTTCCTCCCTGCGCGGTCTGTGTGTTAGCTGGGAGGAGTGACGTGCAGTCACTTCCTCCCAGCATGGAATGTAATCACAGGGGGCTCGATCACGCTGTTAAAGCGCCCGGTGCTGACCGGGCCCCCTTACAATCCACATCCATCGGGTGGCCCTGACAGCATGGGCCACCCGATGGACCCCTCCATATGCGGCCACGGCGGTTTGCCGCGCAGGCCGGGACCGCAAGTGGGGATGGCGGTACCCGGTCGCAGGGGTACCGCCGGCTCGCACCCGCCCGCCCAATCGGTCAAAATTAGAAAATCCCTACCGCCCACCTGGAATCCTGAAACGCCCACTAGTGGGAGATAGGGACAAGGTTGACGACCCATGATGTAGACAGATGTCCCTGTATATGTCTTGGGCTTTGAAATCCCTGTGTATTCTATTATAGCTCAAAGTAGCCAGGCATAGATATTACTGTGGGAATTAAGTCACAGGATAACAGGGTGAAAAAAAGTGAACTACATATACTACCATAGAAAGACTACAGTAAAAAAGGTAAAGTACAGATAAAATGCTATATCACATTCAACCTACGAAATGGTATGGAAACAGGCCAGTAAGTGGATAACACTTCAAAGAATAACTAGGGGAAATGACTCACATCAGGTTGTAAAAAGGGTACAAAAGCCTATGTGGATGTCTCTTACAGCCAGAAAGAGAAAGTCAGTTTACCTCCATCAGGAGGAGTACCATCCATTTAAGGAAGACAAGTCTCATGTGTGCCTGATCCCAAAGTCTGAGCCCCGAATCTCCTAGAAAACACCTTTGTGGATGTTCTGTTCTAATAACTAACCTAGGCTAGATATATAGTCCCGCACTCCAGCCTACCAAGACAAAAGATCAACTGAAAATAAATACTAAGCAATAAGTGAGTGCATAGTGCTAAAGTGCTCAAATAATGTGAAAATAAATAAACCTGCTGCGCGTTTCGGTGCAAACAACAGTACCTTTGTTAGAGGCTAACCACTAACTTATTTTAACGAGTGGGCCATCCAATACTTTGGCTGATCCAACGTACAAGGAGGTGTTAACCCCTTCAAGGATGCAGCTTCAAAAACTGGACTTACCCTTAAGGACACGAGCCATTTTTGCATGTTTTGCTATTTGTGTTCAAACGCAATTTGCATCCCTCTCATTTATTGCACCAACATATAATATATGTAATTTTTTAGAGGGCAAAAAGGTCTTTAATACATAGATAAATTATCATTAATTATAAAACAAATGCCAAAAGATGGGGGGTGGGGGGAAACCAATTTTTTTTCCATAGTTTTGGCAATATTAGCGTGTGCATAATATGTCCAGCTTAGAAAGTAATTCAAAATAAATTCATTTATGTGTCTTGATTTATAGAGTACATAATATGTATAGGATTTCAGGGAGAAAATAAAATTTCAATGTGAAACAATTTTAGAAGTTGGTATGTTTGTCTTATAGGTTTAGTAGCCATCACTGAAAACAAATTTGCCACACAAACTTAACTATTTATATAAAGTAGACATCACCGGCTATTTACACATATAACAAGGTTTTTGTAATGTGTATTTTGTAAAGCTGGTGTATGCTATTCCTGCACAGAACCCCATATTGTGTTCAACTACATCTGCTGATTATAACGATACCACCATTGTATGCCTTTGGCACTATTCTGTGAAGCTACAATGCCATACAAGAGACAATGCTATTTCAGTTTCTATAGTTAGAATTTTCAAAGATGTATATCATGGGCCTATGTCTCTTTTTAGGGTATTATAGCTGTTTGACTGTTCAAATAACCCCACAAAGGGTTTCCATTTGACAAAGCAGACACCCCAGAGTATCTTATGTGGTGTATATTGTGCGTTAACTTGTCACCATTTTTTTAACCAATTTATGTCAATGTTTGTGGTGAGGTGGAAAAAAATAGCATTTTTACAGTAAGAGTATTTTTTACACTTGATATGTACCACTGTCATAAAAACCCTCCAAATTGTGCTCAGTTACATCTTCTGAGTAAAACAATATGCCCCGATGTATGACCTAGACACTATTTTGTAAAGTTACAGTGCTGTAAAAGAGACATGACAAGTTCAGGTTTTTAAGTGTGAATTTTCATGCAGGGTTTTGATGCCTCCGTGTCCCACGTTTGAGCACTTGAGCAGGCTACATATTCCAGCTACACCAAAAAGGCATACCATTTCTTAAAGAAGACATCCCAAGGTATTTCAAAAGGCATATTTTGAACCTTAGCGTGGGATCATTTTTCAGCTAGCTTGTACCAAGTGTAGTGGTAATAAGAATTTTTTCTGACCTTTTGACAAACAAAGTGAGTTTGCACAGTATATTTTGCATACCTTATGTGTGCTACAACTGTATAATACTTCATATGTTGCTCAGCTATGTCGTCTGAGTACAACAATACCCCCGTATGTACCGTTTCCAGGTATATGTAAAAGTTGAAGGGGCACATTTGAGACACAGTCAGTCATTCAGTTTTTTTCTAACTTTAAATTTTTATGCTGTGTCCATGTTCCATTTTGGAGTAGTTTAGCCGGTTGGTTATTCAAACTTCCCCACAAACGCATACCATTTTAAAAAAAGAATACACCCTGGGGTATTTCAAAAGGCATATTTTGAACCTTAGCATGGGATAATTTTTTCGCTAGCTTGTTCCAAGCATAGTGGTAATGAGCATATTTAAAGTATTTTTTACTCTTTTAAACTTTTTTTACTTTTTAAAACTTGTTTTGAAACTTTTTTTACTTATTAAATTTTTTTACTTTTTAAAAAACTTTCTTAAAACTTTTTTACACTTTAAAATTTGTATAAACTCTTTTTTTACCATTAACCCCTAACTAGCAGTAAGCAGCTCTTACAGTAAATTCCCCATTTTCCCCCAAATAAACTCCCACCCCCCAAAGCTAACAAAATATATCATTTAAAAATATTTCAATTAATTTATTAAACAAATTGAACCCCTGAGGGTTAAAAAAATAAATAAAAGTTAACCCTTAGGGGTTAAAAAAATGTAGGCAGTGATCAACTGGCAGGGAAGGGGTTAATTTGTATTAGGACTGGGTAAAGCGGGTGGTATTCTTTTTACTTTTTTTTACTTTACTTTTTTTTTTTAAAACATTATTAAAACATTTTTGAAAACTTTTGTAAGTTTTAAAAACCCTTAGCTAGCCTAACACCAAATTCCCCACTGACTTCCACCCATCCCAGCTAGCTAAATAAATGAGTTAAATTAATTAATAAAATAAATGTAACCCCTAAAGTATAAAATGTCGTCCCTGCCAATTGATCTCTGAAGTCAGTGATCAATTTACAGGGAATGGGTTAATTTTTATTTAAAATGGGTAAGGGGGGTGTGATTTTAAACTAACTTTATTTATTTTTTTTACACAGGGAGAAGATCACTGCTGATCCATCTCCCTGCATTTCACACTGAACGTGGAAATGCAGGGAGGTGGAACAGGAGTCCCTGTAGTACATGTGCTCACTCTGACAGCCTGTCAGAGCGATCATAGCTGCAGGGACAGCACGATTGGGTGCTCCTGGTCTGCCTCAAATATGGAGACAGACAGGAAGAGCGTTAACCCCACGATCACCGCTATCACATTGATCTCGGGTTAAGTTTAGTAAATGACATAATTTTTCCGTCATGCGACCTTAACGGTAGGTCTGCCTTGATATAGTGATATACTACGAATAATGTATAAGGTTAAAGTAGCTTTAGAAATTCCCTGACTGGGAGCACTGCACACGTTTAAGCTAATTTTAGTTTTTATATCTATATATGATAATTTCTCTATTCACACTTTTGCAAGAAGGCTCTCATTTGTATAAACAGTGCAGATACAAACACTGACACACATGAAGATACACAGACACACAGAAACACACTGACACACTTGCAGATACAGATATACAGATACAAACAGTAACATAAATACAGATACAGACAAACACAAAATCACACAAAGACACACAGATATAAACACTGACACACATGCAGATGCATATAAACACTAACACACATACAGATACATACACTGACACACATACAGATGTACAGACACAGAAAAAAACACTGCTATACATGCAGAAACACAGACACACAGATACAAACAGTGACACACACATGCAGATGAAGAAATAGAGATACATCGATACAAACACTGACACACATACAGATACAGACACACAGATTCACACATTGACACATACAGATACACACACTGGCACACATACAGAATTACAGACTAACCGATACAAACACTGCCACACATGCAGATATACAGACACACAGATGCAAACACTGACACACATACAGCTGCACATACACACAGATACACACACACTGACACACATGCAGATACACTGACACGTACACGTACAAATACAGACAAACAGATGCACAAACTGACACACATACAGACATGCAAACACACAGGCAGAAACAATGACACACAGATAAAGAGACATACAGGCACACATAGATACAAACACTTCATACATACTCATACAGACACCCAAAAACACACATACTGGTGAAAATTTTAGCCATCCTCCAGTTTCCTACCTTTTAGTTGCTGGAGGGTGGCTCTTGCTTGCTGCGGCTACCGGGAGTTAGGGGCTTGCTTCTGTTTCGATCCGCCCCCCCCCCCCTTTTCCTCTGCCTCTTGTGCGGCTGGGTCTGTGTCAACTGGGAGGAAGTAACTGGCTCTTTTCCTGCAGATAAGAAAGGGCTCAGTCGCGCTGTTAAAGTGACAAAGCACATGACTTTTCCTCTGATAGCACATTTCTATCTGGTGGTCCTAAGTGCATGCCCACCTGATGGGCCCCCTCATCCTGTGGTTCCCAACCTGTGCGGTGAAACTGCACCAGTGGTAGAACCCCCATTACTGATTTTTTTTTTTGTATATTTCTGGGGGAACTGGATGTACCCCTGGAGGTACGCATTCCACAAGTTGGGATCCAATGTTCTAGAGCATCAAGCAGCCTTCATCATAGATAATACAGTGTACGTTTTCATTTGTGACTATTAGTTACACAGCCTACTTTTTCTCATTACCTATTGAAGATTCAAAATTGTTTTGTTTATGTTTGAGGGACAAGCACTCTAGTAATCATGCATAAACATGTGTGTCCAACAATGAATTAAATCTATCAGTTTAAAATAGAATAGACCTGATAATAGATAAAAACAGAGCACCATCAAAAGGCTTCTATGTCAGTTGTGCTTGATTTATTTTCTGATTGGTTACACTGAAGTAATGGAGAGATTTCTTCCAAATCAAATTATTCAGCTTCATTTGGAGCAATAGAAATAATTAATACAGTCTGCAACCTCTCCAGTAGCTGATGCTAATCTAAATGATTTTGCTGCACTTAGGATAGTTTATAGTGCAGTGCTTTAGTTTAATATAATGGAGCTAGAACAAATAACAAATAAAGTAAGTGAACAGAATTATAAAAACATAATATACAATAATAACACATAATATTATGTGCTACTGAACAATTATAGTTTATGCTGGAAGTACACTGATTAGCCACCACAACCTGCCGAATATCATTTATGTCCCCTTTGTGCTGCCAGAATAACTCTTATGCATCAATGCATGGACTCTACAAGTGCTCTAAGCATGTCTTGTGATATCTGGCACCAACAATTAGTACAAGTAGGGGAACACATCTAAATGCAGCAAGTAATAAACAACTAAGGTGCAATAAAATAGGCCAAACCACTCCCCTAGTGGCCATAAGTAGAAAAAATAGTAAATAATTGGCAACTGTACTTTAGATGCTTATACAAATATATATTTTATTGAATATCACATAAAAACATGATAGAAACACAATCTAGTTGAATTACATGGAAAATAATCAATGTGCAACAAAACCTTTCAGAAAAAACAAATGTTTACAAAAGGTATATACAAATAAAAACAGAAAATAGTACTGTCCTTTACTATAGAAAATGCTACAAACAATATCACACAATGTTTTGGCCTTGGTCAGCAGACCACATTTGTATATATTTGTATATATATTTTGTATTTATTTGTTTTCTTTCTGTAATGTTTTGTTGACAGTCAATAACATTTATATTTTTATAAGCATTTGGAGTGCAGTTGGCAACTATTTACTATGATATCTGGCATCAAGACATTAGCAGCAGATCCATTAAGTCCTGCAAGTTGCAAGGTGGGACCTCTATGTATCAGATTTGTTGCTCTAGCACAGGCATAGGCAACCTTCGGCACTCCAGATGTTTTGGACTACACATCCCATGATGCTTTGCCAGCATTATGGGTGTAAGAGCATTATGGGGGATGTAGTCCACAACATCTGGAGTGACAAATGTTGCCTATCCCTGCTCTAGCACATCCCACAGATGTTCAATCAAATTGAGATCTGGGGAATTTGTAGGCTAAGGCAATACCTTGAACTCTTTGTCATGTTCCTCAAATCAATCCTGAATATTTATTTCAGTGTGCCGGGGTGCATGATAATGCTGAAAGAGGCCACTGCTGTCAGTGAACACCATTGCCATGAAGGGGTCTACAACCATCTCTAAGTAGGTGTTATGTATTAGAGTAACATCCACATGAACACCAGGACCCAATATTTCCCAGCAGAACATTGCCCAGAGTACAACACTGGCTCTGTTAGCAGGTGCCCATGCCCCTAATGCCCTTTCACCAGTTGTCCTTCCTTGCACGCCTTTTAGTGGAACACCCCACAAGACTTGGCATGTTTGATATTCTCTGACCCAGTTGTCTATCCATCACTACTTGTCCTTTGTCAAATTCACTCAGACTTTTCACTTGCCCATTTTCCAGCTTCCAACACATGAAAATCAAGAACTGACTGTTCACTTGCTGCCTAAAATATCTCACCTCTTGATATGTGCCCTTGTAAGAATATAATCAATGTTATTTACTTCTCCTGTCAGTGGTTTTAAAGGACCACTTTTGTGCCAGGAAAACATACTCGTTTTCCTGGCACTATAGTGCCCTGAGAGTGCCCCCACCCTCAGGGCCCCCTTCCCGCCAGGCTCTAGGGGGTGGAAGGTGTTAAATTTACCTCTTTCTCCAGCGCTGGGTGGGGAACGCTCCTCCTCTCCTCCTCCATATTGCCGTCATCGGCTGAATGCGCATGCATTCTCACTGTGACAATCACAGTGAGAAGCGCGGAAGCGCCTCTAGCGGCTGTCAATGAGACAGCCACTAGAGGCTGGATTAACCCTATTATAAACATAGCAATTTCTCTGAAACTGCTATGTTTATAGAAGAAAGGGTTAATCCTAGCTGGACCTGGCACCCAGACCACTTCATTACACTGAAGTGGTCTGGGTGCCTATAGTGGTCCTTTAATGTAGTGGCTGATCAATGTATGTTTCCAGGATATGAATATATATATATATATATATATATATATATATATATATATATACATACATAAAACACATCCTTGAGCTGACTTTCAAGATTTATACTAAACAAACCTGAGAAATACTTCTGTATGCATGAAATTGCCTGTTCCATGGTAGATTGCACATCACAAATATTGATTAAAATATTGGTAAAAGACAGATGTCCCCAGCTTAAATTAAACTATTATAAACTGTATAGAAATGTGTAATAAGCGTGGAAATGTATAATAAAACATATTGTCTTTAAAATGCATCTTCTGATTTTAAAATTTATTGATGGAAATGAAGGGATAATAACTGAAAGTCATCATCATCAGCATAATGTTATTACTAATTAAGTTTATAGTATTTGTATTCAATTCTGACATTTATAATTAATATGTAATTAAAGAATAGGACTATAGTTATGAGTATTTGGGCATCCTTAACATTAACATCACTTATCTAAAAGGAGTGTGGATAAAATCTTATAATAAAATAATGAATTTAATTGTAATTTGGGCCCTAATTAGTGGTGTTTGATTGCCATATGGGCTTATGGAGGTGAAGCTCTAGGTATTTTAATTCTCATAGGCCTAAAAAGAAATATAATCAATACATAAAAAAAAAAAACGCCATTAAGCTCGCCCATGTCTACGAGTCAACCAATCACAGAGCTTGTTATTGAGGTAACATTGTACTGTACAGCTCCTACCAGTGACATCACCCACTTCCTAGGATTTTTACCTTATATGAATATTTGAAACTGATGCAACTGATGTGGACCATCCCAAAACATAATGATAGTCAATCATTGGTACTTCAACTGCTATGAACTACAGTTTACCTTAACATTAAAGGGACACCATAGGCACTGTATCTGCTTCATCTCATTAAACTGGTTATAGTGTCTGGAGTCCCCTGGTGCCATCATTTCTTTCAGCATTAAACAGTTTTTAATGTTGTAATGTTTTAATGCTAAACAAGAGTCCACGGCAGTCTATCCCCTCTGTGCTGCTTTGGCTAATAAGGAAGTATTACCCTGAGAGGCAATGGGCAGTGTGATTGGCTGAGTGTGTCAGCTGACTGCTTTTAACCTGTCAGAGCTCCAACTGACGGTATGAATGGGTTTGACAACAAGGAAGTGTGTAATCTCTGCCTTAGCTACACATACAGAAGGGGCCGGACTGTGGGTGGCCAGGGACTCTTATTTTGTGGCATACTGCACAAACATGGTGCAACACTGAATGGAGGGACAGTGCCAGGCCACTCCAGGCACTATAACCAATTCAAAGAGACAAAGTGGTTATAGTGACTACAGTGTCCCTTTAAGCTAGATCATTCTAGTAAATGGAGTTCTAAGCAGCTGATTACTATTTGCAATCACAATCAAAACTTTACTCATCATATGTATATTATTGTGAGAAAAGTTATACTAGAATGCTTTACAAAAATCTTATTGTTTTAACCAGGGTATGATGTTATTGTCAATGTACCTTGTGACTCAGATGTAATGTTTGCAAGGATTATGAGGTTAGAAAACAAACAAAATAATTCTTAAAACCAAATAATACTTGTCTATTAATTTGCAATATTCTATTTTTGAATTTCAAAACTGAAAGTTTTGACTTAAATATTTATTTAAGAAATAAGAGACTCTTTTTACGCTGTATACTTACCAACACTTTCAGCAAAAATGTTTCTGAAATTTTTTAATGTATTCCAAATAATTCAGGAATAAGGCTTTGTTATAAATGTTTCACGAAGATGTGACAGCAATTCAAATGTATTCCCTTTTTTATGGAGTCAATCTCTTTAGATGATCAACACAATGGCAGGGTCCAAAAGCCCCCTCTGGTGCAGACAAAGCAGAATTGTATTTGCATTTTGTTCTGAAAGTTCTTAAAAAGCAGCATGATTCTTTGAGCCTATGGCTAGAAGACAAACTATCCATATAAAGAAGGTATATTCAATTTGATGAACACAGGATAGAAAGAAAGGATATATCAGGGCTATAAGTTTACATTCTAAACAATAAGTATACATTTTGATTATTGTTTTTATTTATAAAGATGTCTACTGAAAAATACTGTATTTGTTTTAAATATATTTTTGTTGTAGCATATTTGGGTTATACAAATGAGTACCGTCACGGTACGCTACATTTTTAAGTGCATGCAAAGGTATAAGGAAAAGTGTCACATAAAACAAAACTCCTGACTGGTTAAATATAATCTAGAAACATCTGCATATTATGAGGTGAACTCTGAGGTATCATCGGGTTGGGTCGCATAAACTGGGAGGGAATGAGAGCCCCGAAAGAGAAGTATATGCCTTGTTGTAGCAGGCGCTGAAATGTGATTTAGTCTTAAATTTTATTTTATTTTTTATTTATTTTTTAAATCGGAGTAGAAATAAAAGGAAAGTCTGAGTTGGGGGTAAATCTATCACTAGTACAACCACATATGGTGCTGTGCAGGGCCGGACTGGCCCACCGGGATACCGGGAAATTTCCCGGTGGGCCGTGGCACCTGGGGGCTGCGCTGACACATGGGTGCCACCGGGTGGCCGGTCCGGTGGCACACTGAGAGGGGGTCGGCCGCACAATTCCCAGCACAGGAACCGCGAGGGAGCATGGTAGACAGGCTCCTCCTCCTTCAGCCATCAGTGACTGGAGTGCCACCGGACCGGCGAAGCTGCCACCCGGCCCGGCGGCTCCAGTCTGGAACACGGCCGGCCCCCTTGCCTGCTTTAAGGTAAATTGGGGGGAAGGTGTGAGGGGAATAGAGAGAGGGGTGAGGGAGGGAGAGGGGAGAGACACAGGGAAAGGGAGATGGGAGAGACACAGGGAAAGGAGGGGAGGGAGGGAGAGGGAGAGACACAGGGAAAGGGGGGAGGGAGGGAGAGGGAGAGACAGGGAAGGGTAGGGAGAGAGTACACAGGAAAGGGGGGAGGGAGGGGAGAGACACAGGAGGGGAGGGAGAGGGGAGAGACACAGGGAAAGGGGGGAGGGAGGGATAGGGGAGAGACACAGGGAAAGGTGGGAGGGAGCGGGTAGAGACAGAGGGAAAGGGGGGAGGGAGAGAGATGGGGAGAGACACAGGGAAGGGGGAGGAGAGATGGGTTGGAGGGAGAGAGATGGGGAGAGGGGAGAGACATGGGTTGGAGGGAGAGACACAGGGAAAGGGGGGAGGGAGAGACACAGGGAAATAGGGTGAAAGAGGCATATGTACCATATGTAATGAGCAGATATTGGCCCAATCTTGTTGCTAGGTGCATACTCCAGCACAATAACATATTTAAAGTGAAGAGCACACCCACAGGACTTCAAAATAAACATTTTTTACAGTTGTGCCCTACATACATTCACCATTTCAGTCCCATTAACAAGCTTTCCTTAATATGTCAAGGTAGTTGGACTGAAACATTGATTACATGCAAAGGCACATCTGCTTAAAATAAATCTGCACTTTTGTTTATTTTGAAGCCTATGAGTGCGCTTTTTACATTGAAGTACTTTTTAATTTTAAGTTATCTGTTCTAACTCTGTATCTGCACACTATGCTGACGCGACGCATTATGGGGCTGGTAAATATTTTTTTTCCAGGGCTGCTTTTAATTCCCAGTCCGGCCCTGGTGCTGTGGGTAGGTGTACATCACCGCGAACTTCAGGTTTCAGGTGTCCGTGGGCGGCCGTGTCACTTTGGCCTGCTTCTGCTTGGGATAAAGTGGCTGGATGCTACCTACATCCCATGGTGAAGATGGAGATTCCATGGAAGTAGGTGCTTTGAGTCTTGGTATGTTTTCTGGTGTGGGCAGGTTCAGTGCCATGAAGAATCGTTCCGCTTATGAAATCTATGTAAGGTATAGTCGCTTCTCGCCATGCTGCACCGACAGCTTACATTCTGGTCCCCAGCGGTATTTGATGTCATTCACTCTTAAGCACTTTGTGGCCGTTTGCAAGGATTGTCTCCAGATCATTGTGGGTCTGGAAAGATCGTTAAAAAAGTAGAGGTTTGCGCCTTCAAAATGATAGGTAGGTGAGTCGAGGCTGCACTCTTGTAAGAGCTGTTTGCTCTGAAGCAGCTGGAAACTCAGTAGCAGGTCTCGAGGCACATCGGCCGGGGCTTTAGGAGACTTGGGGACCCTGTAGTAGTGGTCAAATTGTATGGCTTTTGCCCTGGAAGGTGAGAGCATAGCGCTTAAGAGCTTTGAGTCCTCCAGCACAGATATTTTGTCTTCGATAGTGAGGGTGATGTGTTTCAGTCTCTCCATGTCAGCAGACAGGTTTCCCTGTAAGTCTCTGGTGATGCTCCCCTCATCCTCCAAGGACTCCAGTCTGGCAGTTATAGTCCCCTTGTCTTGGCAGACTAGCGCTATGTCGGCAGAGAAGTAAGCCTTCATCTCAACTAGCATGCTCTTGATATTATTATTATTTAATTATTAATATAGCGCCATCAGATTCCATAGCGCTGTACAATGGGTGAACTAACAGACATGTAATTGTAACCAGACAACTGGACCTACAGGAACAGAGAGGTAGAGGGCGCTGCTCAATGCGCTTACATTCTAGATGGAGTGGGGTATAGTAACACAGAGAGTAAAAGTAGGGGTACGAAGTAGGTTGTTAGAAAAGCATTCAATGAGGGCCAGGTAGGTAATTTTTGACAGTTGCAGGAGAGGAGTCATGGGGAGTGGGGGATAAAAACCTGCTAACAGTTTAATTGATATGCTTTCTTGAAGAAGTGAGTTTTCAATGATTTTTTTTTTAATGAGTGGAGACTGGGAGAAATTCTTACGGAGAAGGGAAGGGAGTTCCACTGAAGAGGTGCAGCCCTGGAAAAGCCTTGGAGGAGAGGATTAGATGTAGGAGTATGGACAGAGAATATACGTAGGTCTTTGGCAGAGCGTAGGGGCCTCGACGGGACATACTTGTGTATTAGGGAGGATAGGTAGGTTGGAGCAGCATTATGTAGGGACTTGTAAGCAAGCACCGGAATTTTAAATTGAGCCCTATATCTAACTGGAAGCCAATGCAGGGACTGACAGAGCGAGGAGGCATGGGAGGTGCGAATGGGCAGGAAAATGAGCCTCGCCACTGCATTCATTATAGAATAGAACAGTGCAATCTGGGAACACGTAAGACCACTGAGAAGAGTATTGCAGTAGTCCAGGCGAGAGAGAACAGGAGCATCGAACAGCACCTTAGCCGCATCTGGGGATAAATAAGGACGGATGCGCGCTATATTTTTGAGATGGAAGCAACAGGATTTGGTGATTGATTGGACATGAGGGGTGAAGGAGAGGTTGGAGTAAAAAAGAACACCCAGGCAGCGAGCCTGTGAAGTAGAGGTGATGGTAGCGCCGTTGACTTGGAGGGAGGGAGACACGGGAGTAGTAACACTTGAGGGAGGAAAGACCAGAAGTTCTGTTTTGGACAGGTTGAGTTTAAGGAAGTGAGCAGCCATCCATTTGGAAATCGAAGAGATGCAATCAAAGACACGAGTCAAGATGGGCGGAGAGAGATCAGGAGTGGACAGGTAGATTTGCGTGTCATCCGCATAGAAATGATAATGGAAGCCAAAGGAGCTGATGAGTTTACCAAGGGAGGCAGTGTAGATAGAGAACTGTAGGGGACCAAGGACAGACCCTTGGGGGATGCTGACAGAGAGTGGTTGGGGGGGAAGAGGCAGAGTCAGAGCAAGAAACACTGAAAGATATCTGCCTTGCTAGCCGACATGTTCTCTGTGTGCTGTGTAGAGCTGGCACACCTTTTTACTGAGGCAGCCTCTGTGTTAGTGTGTCTCTGGCTGGGTACACCACAACTGGCGGTGTCTTGAGAGTCCTCTGGTACACTCTGCTCAGAGCCGGAGGCTGAGTCGTCCCGCACGGGCGCCATGATTATTATTATTATTATGATATTTATAGAGCGCTGTCAAATTCCACAGCGCTTTACAATGGGTGGACGAACAGACATGTAGTTGTAACCAGACAAGTTGGACACACAGGCGTTAAGTAGGGGCGGATGCGCGCAATGTTTTTGAGATGGAAATGACAGGATTTGGCGATAGATTGAACATGAGGCTTGAAGGAGAGGTCGGAGTCAAAGAGAACACCTAGGCAGCGAGCCTCCGTGGTGGAGCTGATGGTAGCACCGTTGACTTGGAGGGAGGGAGACACAGGAGTAACAACACTTGAGGGAGGAAAGACCAGAATTTCAGTTTTGGTAAAGTTTAGTTTAAGGAAGTGGGCAGCCATCCAGTTAGAAACAGAAGAGATGCAGTTCGAGACACTAGTCAAGAGTGACGGGGAGAGATCAGGAGAGGACAGGTAGATTTGCGTGTCATCTGCATAGAAATTATATTGGAAGCCAAAGGAGCTAATGAGTTTACCAAGGGAGGCAGTATAGATGGAGAATAGTAGGGGACCAAGGACTGAACCTTGGGGGACACCAACAGAGAGGAGTTGGGGAGAAGAAGCAGAGCCAGAGAAAGAAACACTGAAAGAGCGCTGGGAGAGGTAGGAGGAGCACCAGGAGAGAGCAATATCTTGTAGACCGATATTGCAGAGGATGAGAAGAAGCTGTTGATGATCAACAGTGTCAAAAGCCGTTGACAGGTCTAGGAGAATTAGGTTAGAGTAGTGACCATGAGATTTTGCAGCGAGTAGATCATTGGATACTTTGGTCAGTGCGGTTTCCACAGAGTGCTTAGCGCAGAAACCAGACTGAAGCGGGTCTAGCAGAGAGTTGGACTCAAGGAAGTCTGTCAATCTCAAATTTTTTGAAGGATCTTGGATGCAAAAGGCAGTAGCGAGATAGGACGATAGTTGGATGGGGAGTTAGGGTCAAGATTGGGCTTCTTTAGAATTGGGGTTACAGTTGCATGTTTGAAGGGCAATGGAAATATACCAGAGGAGAGAGAGAGATTGAGAATTTTAGTGAGAGGTGGAGAAAGAGAAGAAGACAGAGTACGGATAAGATGCAAGGAAATTGGATCTAGGGAGCAGCGGTGTGCCTCAGAGCAGGGCACTGATATCCTTGGTGGAGGGTGTTGCTTTGCTCTTGCGGAGTTTAGTTTTTTCCCTATCCCTTCAGGGTTGATTTGGGTCATTTTTGGGTTGCTGTGAGGTTAGGAAGTCTCATATTTAGTAGGTCTCTCTCGGGAGCTCTCAGCATGTGCGTCCATTCAGATCAGTGGCTAGTTCCGCCCCCCTCCCCCCCAAAAAATACTGTATTTTATCCTCATGAACAACACTAAAAATTGTATTGCCATAATGTAATAAACAAGATAATAAAATAGATTTTCTCAGTTTCAAATAAAACCCTTCCTTAAAAAAAATCACACAACTCTTTTTAAAATTGATATTTGTTTGTAATGAATTAAATAAATACATTTTAAAAGCTCTAAAATTAATCAGTGTGAACAAAAGTTAACAGAATGAACAAAAAGTTGTTTTTGCTCATAACAAACCTAAAACTACTGCAATATCTTCCACTATAATTTTGTAATAATGTTAACTATCAACTATCTATATAGCTCTTATGCAAACTATATTGGCTGGTATTGTTGTTGTTTTTTTACATTCTTTATTTTTTGCAGTTCAAAGATAAACATACATCCTTCTTATAATATATAGTCATAATATGCAGATAAGAGTATAACAGGCACAAAAAAAAAAGTAATGAGTAGAGCTCGGCCAGTTATTTTTAATAGCCATACATCACAATACCACATTACAAACGAACCTGTTTTTTAAGTAGAAGTTAATAACTATGAATGTTTACGTTAATGTATGTCATAAGATGGCATTAAGAAAGGTACCACTGTGCATCATTTTTTAGTGTCATTTCAGGGTCACTGAGCTAACTGAATTTCGGCAGGATGCTAATGTCATTGATATGAAAATGATGGCATTCAGATGAAAATATGCATCACCACCTCCATTGAAATGAATGTGTCATTACGATAAGACCGGCCAATGAGTGTTCAAAAGCGATGACTCGACTTTAAAAAGTCAAATGAAAAGATTGAAGCATCATTACTGCATCATTTTTGTGTTGAAAAACATATCCCTGAGTTGAAATCTGCAATAGTCAGGACAGATGTTAAGGACACAAGAGTGTCATTTAAATGCATGTTGCTACGTATTGTTTAACAATTTTGCCCAATGTATATGGAAAAACTAAAAACTTTTCCAGATATTGTAGAGCATAATTTGGATTAAAGGAATTCTGATTTATAAATATCGTACCTACTGGAACTTGCTTTTTTCCCTATTAGGCAGTTTTTCTGAAATTATTAATACATACCTTGTAGAGAATTGTGATTTTTGTTGTGAAGAATTTTAAGGAGTTAAAATAATGTAACTACATTAAAAATACATGGTTTAGAAAAACAGCTAGGGATTGAACCAGGAAATGTAAAATATATATTCCTATCATGATCTGGATTGTTATTATTACACTCCGCAGGATCTAACACAGCAAGTAGTGCCATGCAATGTCGGCACAGATGATTTAGCTACATGCATGGGCAAAGTCCCCCAAACATCAATTGAACAAAAACTTGATCATCTTAACTCCTATAATCGGCATGATTCAAACAAACCTTGTCTGTGGTGCCAATAGTAATTACTTATTCATCTTTAGTTGTCAAAATGTATTATAACTTTTATTTTGTTGTGTGCATTCACATAATTAAGAGGGTTTTTAAAAAAAATAAATCTGAATGAAATGTTTAAAACAGGAATTTAGTTCTAATTATTTTGTACTTTATTTTTTAAAGGATTTCTCCAATCTGGCATAATACTTCATTTCCACCCATCTCTCCTCTCCACCCCCCCCCCAAAAAAAAAAAAATACTTGAATAGCTAGCTTAGTAGGCTACTGCATTATCAGCATAATCTGTTTTACCTTGGGGTGTTAGAATTCCTGGGAGGTTCACTTCCTTGCTTCCGTGGTAGATATAATGAGTACCATTAAATTGGGTAATAATAACATTCTCAGGATGTGCTTGGAAACCTTTACTGGTTAAATGCTTTATTATTATTCTACAAGAAGGTTTACTTACCTTAACCCTAAGCTGGGCAAAGTTCTCTGAGCTGGGCAAAGTTCTCTGAGCTAGGCTTAGTTCCCTGTGCTGCTCAGCGTGTCCCATCTGAAGTCGCAGTAGCCATGCCAAGGTCCACACAAAGGCTTCTTAAGGGCACACAAGTGTAAATAACTCTGATTGTACAGTGTTTCAAGGTGAAACACTGCACATCCAGACTCATATCCACCATGACCACTTCAAAAAGCAGAAGCGACCATGGTGATTGGAGTAACCATTTAAGTGATTTTTGACAAAGCTTTGCACTGAACTGCTTACAAAGGTTATTTGTAAATTAATAGGATGAGGTATGTAGCGGACTGCCTGGTAAACCGACCGGTTACTTCAACTAATTCCCTTCTTTCAGCCGAACAGGAACCATGTAAAGTGTAAAGAGACCCATTTTCCCCCAGTAACTGGACGAGACACAGTTCTGAAGGTACAACAGCCCTTTATTTGCCACATTCAGCTTTTATGTAAAACCTCATGCATAGGGCGTACACCACACAACAACAGTGTCCCCCTCCCAGGGGTCATTTTGCGGAAACGGAACTCCAGTCCCTTTGTCCCCTGTTCCCGCTTCCCAACCATGGGGCTTCCCACTTCTGCTTACACACTATGCATCATAACTACTGCAGTAGGCGTGAGTGGTCATGGTACCTAGACTGTCCTTTAAGAACGCTAATGCTAATATGCACCATTTTACAATGTGATCTTTAGACACGCACTATTACTCATAATAGTGTCCTATGAGAGTGCGGGAGTACTATATGAACTGTGTAAGGAAGTGGCAATGTCCATGTCACACTTTTTGAACTTCTGATATGTAGTTTGGAATTGCTGCAACAAAATAAAGTTTTTACCTTCAAACCACTACTTTAGGCAGATTCAAGTGCTGCTATTTATATATGTATGAAATAGAAGCTATGTGAAAACATTTAGGCAATTGTCAAGGGATTTTTATTTGTATGGATCATTTATTTGTGTGTTTAGGGGAAAAGAAAAAGTCATAATAGTAATATTTATCAAGAGGGTATTAGAGCAATTCTAGTTAAAATTTATAAAATTGTCATACGTATATTCTATAGATTACAAAGGTGTTTGTTCAATAATCGGCATTTTGCACCCAGATAGATTCTGGTTATATATTGACAACGTTATTCTTGAATGTCAAGCTATTTCTAAATTGAAACATTGCATAAGAAAGTTTTCCTTTCTGTAGTTAAATATTTTCACATCAATCTCTTGCTAACCCTATGTACACAGCTAGACAAATACCTGGCAGAGATTTAGAAAACTTGCTCAAAGGTAAAATTTCACCAATAAGATGCAGTTATACATGGCTTGACTATGTGACAATATTTGAACATCCAAACAAATAATGCATGAGTTTTAGACAGCAGGGAATTTGAAAGGCAAAAATAAACTTCTTAAATAGAAATGTGTCTCCCAGGGTGCTGTCTGTGACTGTCATTGAATAAGTAAAAAATACGCTCACTGAAAAGAAATATTTCAGAAAATAATCTATAGCATATATGGTAACATTCATATGGGCAACATATAGTGCAAACTAGCCTGTGATCATTAAATTCAAATTAGCATTCACACACACCTTTTTTTCTTTTTTCATTCATTCTCGCTGGGCTGGGCTCTTTTTACCTCTTTTATCTGTCATATTTATTATGTCCACTATTATATATCCAGACTGTATAATTTAAAGTGTTACAGGAATAATAATAATAATAATAATAATTGCAAATGTATGTTTTACCTTCCTTTGATCAATAGCAGAAATGAGATATGTGACCTCAACAGACATCATTCTTTTTTCAACTGATACTACCCCGTAACTACAAAACTATGAGATTATTAAGTAACATTTATCTTCCTTATTATGCTGCTAACTTTCTTTACACATTATGTAATGTTGAATAAATACATAGTGTAATGAAGCTTCTTTTATGTTATTAAAGAAATGTTCAACTATTAAACCTATTTAAAGATTTCTCTAGTTTTGAAGTAAGGTCTGCAATTAGTGCCTACATTATTAAGGATCACTATAGTTTCAGGGAAACAAACTTGTTTTCCTGACACTATAGCATCCTTAGGGCACCCCCACCCTTAGGGCCCCCCTCCCGCTGGGCTGAAGAAGTTGAAACCCCTTCAGTTACTTATCTTAATCCCTCGGTGCTGGTGACCTCTTCTCCCCCGCCAACGTCAGCTTCCGAGGGGAGCGGAATGCGCATGCGCGGCAAGAGCCGCGCGTGCATTTAAATAGTCCATAGGAAAGCATTTCTTAATACCGCAAATTTTGCATGCAGCATCGCAGAAGCACCTCTAGTGGCTGTCAGGAAGACAGCCACTAGAGGCTGGATTAACCCTGCAATGTAAACATAGCAGTTTCTCTGAAACTGCTATGTTTACATCTGAAGGGTTAAAACCTGGGGGACCTGGCACCCAGACCACTTCATTGAGCTGAAGTGGTCTGGGGGACTAGTGTCCCTTTAAACATAATCACTTCTTTAATACATCTTTACAATTTGACAATAGACCCCTCTTGGCATTGAGCGAGTTTTTAATTGTAAAGAACCACATGACTCAAAAGGTCTTCATTACCAGGGAGCGAAGCAAAGTATAATAGTGATAGGCAACCTTCGGCATTTTGGCATATGTTGTAGACTACATTTACCATATTGCTCTTGCAGCCATAATGCTGGCAAAGCATCAGGGGTGATGCAGTCCACAACATCTGAAATGCTGAACGTTGTCTACTCCTTGTCTACCATAGAAAGAGAAAAAGATTTGGGTAAAGACAAAAGAAGAAAAAAGCTAGGTTTATTATAGACTTAGTTCTTACTTCCATCATGACACTTAATGATATGTAGTAGAGGTAAGTATATTAGGGATGTGCATGGGCATGGGTTTGGTTCGGCACTTCGGAAATTCGGCACTTTGGAAATTCTGCAATTCGGCACTTTGTTTTGGTTTGGCACTACCCCTAACCCTACCCCTACTCCTAACCACTATCCTTAACACCTACCCCTAACCCTACCTGTAACCTTGTCGTCATTCACGTAATTTTTCCTCCCTCTATTGTTTTGCCACCTTTCAGAAATCCAAAGCAATTCGGCACTCTTGAAATTCGAACTCCCGAACAGTCAAAGTAGCCACCATTCGATATTCGAACACGTGGTGGCGGCCATCTTGTTCGGAAAGGCTAAAACCACAAATAGACTTCAGGGGCACTTAGCCGCGAATGCCCTGGAACTATTTTCGTCATGAAAACCTCGCAGTTCCCGGTCGGTCCTCCAGCGGCACTTAACCGTGAATCTATGGAACTGTTTTGGGCAAGAAATCCTGGGTCTGCCTGGGCAAAAGTATGACTTCCATACAATTTCTGAAGCCCTGATGTGTTCTGGGCAATTTTTGGATATTTTATTCACCCAGATCAGGGCTATCACGGGATGTAAGATGGGGATATGTCTTGTTTTGGGGTACTTATGGGAATTTATAAAAATGTGTGTTTTTTTTCTGCCTGTGGATAATTAAGTTAATGCATTAACCACCTTAATTATATCACATGCAGAGGGTAGGGATTGTTTACTGTAGGTGGGAGTGTGGTACTGTTAATTACTGTTTTCATTGGTTTACGTCCCTTGTGTCCCTGTCCTCCATCAAGTCCAGTGGGTGTGCCTCTGGCCTGAAAAACTGTATAAAAATCCAATCTGTGCCATTAAACTTTCAGACCTTCTTACCCTCAACTCGCAGCCTCGTCTCATGTTGTAGGGAACAGCTTTAATCACACTGGGGATTGCTACTCTGTATACTCCCCTGGTTTCTAATCACTCTGTCTTTTCCTGCTTCGCTCTCTGAAGAAAAAGAGGTTCACCCACTGGAGCCTGGAGCCTTGTCGTAGGTCCAGGGTGGGTCGGAGAAGGCGAGACCCCAACCAAGCTGTTTGTGGGGTCTGCAGTGATTATGGTGTCTGGCGCGGTGCTGATGGTCCTTGGTAAGCACTAGGAGCATCGATTGATGGGAGGTCCGTCACAGCCACTTCTGAAATTCGGCAATTCGGGACTTCAGCAATTCGGCACTATGGTTCGGCACTTCTGAAATTCGGGACTCCGGCAATTCGGTACTTCGGCAATTCGGGACTTTGGCAATCCCCTAACTCTACCTCCACCCCTAACTCTACCCCTAACCTTTGCCCTAACCCTGTTATTATTTATGTAATTT
This sequence comes from Pelobates cultripes, assembly GCA_933207985.1. Classification (NCBI taxonomy): domain Eukaryota; kingdom Metazoa; phylum Chordata; class Amphibia; order Anura; family Pelobatidae; genus Pelobates; species Pelobates cultripes. The sequence continues at coordinate 75,943,185 of OW240919.1, read as the reverse complement.
TCCCTCCCTCTCTTGTTTTGCCACTTTACAGATATCTGAAGCACTTAGGCACTTCCAAAATTTGGCACTTCAGCAATTCAGTTCGGCACTTCTGAAATTAGGCAAAATTCAGTAACTCGCCAATTCAACACTTCTGCAATTCGATTTGGCACTTTGCCACTTTGGAAATTCGGCCATTTGGCCATCTGGAAGCATTCGAATGTCTGAATTGCCAAAATGCGTCCGAATTTACATTCGTAATGAAACGAATTGCACATGTCTAAAGTATATAATTGTCAGGATTACTAATTGATCCAGCACGTAGAATTGTGTCACACCTAGGACTAAAAGGTAATATATTACCGGGCCTTAGAATGGTTGGACTTACACCAAAAAATAGGATACTTGCTGAGGTCAGGGGGTTACAGAACGAGACACAACGATAAGGGAAAGTCAGAAGTCAGGGATACCAGAATACAGGGAAGTCAAATAAAGCCAAAGTCAAATACCAGAAATAAACGCTCATTAACTCACTCTCGGACAACCACCTGGGAAACCATGACAGGGCAATGAGGAAAAGTAAGTTTGAGCTTAAATAAGTGCTTTACATTTCTGACTGTCCGAAAATGGCCTTTGACCCCAAAGCGCGAGGGTGTGTCTCCCGAGTGACGTCATGCGCACGCCAACGTTGACATTAACGTGGGTGGACGTGGGGGTATAATTTGGCATGGATCCGCAGTGGCCGGCGTCCATTAACATGTTGCAAGAGTCAGTCACACAGACGCACGGCCGCTGGGCGCAAATACCGCTATGTCAACATTTCCATCAAGCCTAGGTGTTCTGTGCCCACTAGTCGCATTTCCATTTTCACTTGTGGTATCCCTTAAACAAGGTACTATTAGCAAAATTTTCACCAAAACAACATTTATTTAATGTAAATATGACAAATGGAAGAGGAAAATTATTTTTATTTTTTTTCTTGAACCATTAATTATATCTAAACATGTTTATATTAGTTGAGATTATATTTTACTATCACTCTCCTTCCATTTTGATTGATATCATAAACTGAAGTTCTTCAATTTCTCACACAAATTCAAATTCAATGCAACCCGTCCTTACCTGGGTATGAATGAACGCAATTATGGACAGCTGCTACATGCAACTTTGACCCTAACAGGGGTGAGTTTCCACATAAATCTGGAGATCAGAACATCAAGTTGTAATCAGTGCCTCCACTGCATACGAAGAAACCCACCCCACTAAGTAGATGGGGTTCCCACTCTAAATATCCACTTTCAAACACACAGAGTGAATGAAACATATAGAGTTGCAAGAAAAAGTATGTGACCCCTTGGGATGATATGGATTTCTGCACAAATTGATCATAAAATGTGATCTGATCATCATCTAAGTCACAACAATAGACAATCACAGTCTGCTTAAACTAATAACACACAAAGAATGAAATGTTGCCATGTTTTTATTGAACACACCATGTAAGCATTCACAGTGCAGGTGGAAAAAGTATGTGAACCCTTGGATTTAATAACTGGTTGAACCTCCTTTGGCAGTAATAACTTCAACCAAACGTTTCCTGTAGTTGCAGATCAGACGTGCACAACGGTCAGGAGTAATTCTTGACCATTCCTCTTTACAGAACTGTTTCAGTTCAGCAATATTCTTGGGATGTCTGGTGTGAATCGCTTTCTTGAGGTCATGCCACAGCATCTCAATCGGGTTGAGGTCAAGACTCTGACTGGGCCACTTCAGAAGGTGTATTTTCTTCTGTTTAAGCCATTTTGTTGTTGATTTACTTCTATGCTTTGGGTCATTGTCCTGTTGCAACACCCATCTTCTGTTGAGCTTCAGATGGTAGACAGATGTTCTTAAGTTCTCCTGCAAAATGTCTTGATAAACTTGGGAATTCATTTGTCCTTCGATGATAGCAATCCGTCCAGGCACTGATGCAGCAAAGCAGCCCCAAACCATGATGCCCCCACCACCATACTTCACAGTTGGAATGAGGTTTTGATGTTGGTGTGCTGTGCCTTTTTTTCACCACACATAGTGTTGTGTGTTTCTTCCAAACAACTCAACTTTGGTTTCATCTGTCCACTGAATATTTTGCCAGTACTGCTGTGGAACATCCGGGTGCTCTTGTGCAAACTGTAAACATGCAGCAATATTTTGTTTGGACAGCAGTGACTTCCTCTGTGGTATCCTCCCATAAAATCCATTCTTGTTTAGTGTTTTACGTATTGTAGATTCGCTAACAGGGATGTTAGCATTTGTCAGTGACTTTTGTAAGTCTTTAGCTGACACTCTAGGATTCTTCTTTACCTCATTGAGCAGTCTGCGCTGTGCTCTTGCAGTCATCTTTACAGGACAGCCACTCCTAGGGAGAGTAGCAGCAGTGCAGAACTTTCTCCATTTATAGACAATTTGTCTTACCGTGGACTGATGAACAGCAAGGCTTTTGGAGATACATTTATAACCCTTTCCAGCTCTATGCAAATCAACAATACTTAATCGTAGGTCTTCTGAGACCTCTTTTGTGTGAGGCATAATTCACATCAGGCAATGCTTCTTGTGAAAAGCAAACCCAGAACTGGTGTGTGTTTTTTATAGGGCAGGGCAGCTGTAACCAACACCTCCAATCTCATCTCATTGATTGGACTCCAATTGGCTGACATCTCACTCCAAATAGCTCTTGGAGATGTCATTAGTCAAGGGGTTCACATACTTTTTCCACTTGCACTGTGAATGTTTACATGGTGTGTTCAATAAAAACATGGCAACATTTCATTCTTTTGTGTGTTATTAGTTTAAGCAGACTGTGATTGTCTATTGTTGTGACTTAGATGATGATCAGATCACATTTTATGACCAATTTGTGCAGAAATCCATATCATTCCAAAGGGTTCACATACTTGTTCTTGCAACTGTAAGTGAAGATAATATATTGAATTACCATAAACACACAAAAGCAAATAAATATAAACAGTGCAAAATACCGAATTTATGATAAACTTTGCTGTAATTTCTCAGTCCTGTGTTTTTTTCTGCAGCACCACAAACACAGTCTGTAAATGCTCATTATACAACTCCCACCCACCAATGACTTTGGTAGATCTTCCCTTGTGTCCCACAAGTTGCTGGTGCACTATGCTAGGACCCTTGGTGTAGGTAGCTCTACCCTGATGAATTTTATGTTGTTGATGGCAATAAAATATACTGAAACTATTGAATAAACCTCTGACATAGCTCAGTCCTCACAGTCTCTTGTTGTTCTCTCTGCTCCTCCCCTTCCTCATTGACCTGGTACACTGTCTATCAGGTTACCGAAGGGACGGCAAGGTGGTCATAGCACAGAAACTGTAGGATCTGTAGCCTGTTTACATTAAAGGATCACTATGTGTCAGGAAAAAAACTTGTTTTCCTGATACTACATCATCCTTGGACCTCCCAACCCTTGGCGCTGAAGGGGTTCAGCCACTTACATTTATCCAGTGCTGGGCACCCTCGGCGCTGGTGACCTCTCCTCCCCCTCCGATGTCAGCTCCCGAGTGGAGCGGAATGCACATGCGTTCTGTGAAATTCGCATCCAGCGTCGCAGAAGCGCCTCTAGCGGCTGTCAGGAAGACAGCCACTAGAGGTTGGATTAACCTTGCAATGTAAACATAGCAGTTTCTCTGCTATGTTTACATCTGAAGAGTTAAAACCTGGGGGACCTGGCACCCAGACCAGGTCATTGAGCTGTAGTGGTCTGGGTGACTATAGTGTCCCTTTAATATAGTTTTAAAAACATCTTTATTTGAAATACTGTATTATTTTTAGTGAAAAAGACCATAGATTACATATATTTAGACAGATATTTGTTCATGTTTAAATAATCACAGATCACAGTGGGTTTGCTCTCTGACAGCTTTTCATTTTTAGTTTGAACTACTTCTTAAAGTCCTGCTTTTATCCCATGTAGTTGATATATCAAAATTGCAAAATAGAAGTCCAGTAGAACATGAATTCCTAAGGGACATGTGGTACTTTGTGCTGTCTTCTACTAGTATGGAGTTATATTTGCAGTACTAGTATTCTAAAAGAACATATTTAACATGTGCTTCTGCTTGTGATATCTGAGAAAAAAAACAAAAAACAAAACAAACTGAAAATGTTTAAAACTATCATATTTATCTAAGACAGCATGTAAATGGTTAAATGTTGCACATCAAGTCCAGCAACATTCTTCTCTATGACATGGAGCTGGAAAAAACAGATAATATACTTGTCAATTATTTTGTACCACTCATTGGAATACATTGAATGAAATGTCTATAAAATGTCTGTAAATCTATTTGCTGTCCGTGTGAACTAATTTCTGCCTGTCAAAGTTCACAGTGACCAGTCCTGCTTAGACCCAGGTGTATGTTGGCCAACAAATGAATCAGAAATACCCCCTTGTAGGAATTCTGTCCTACCCAACTAATCATAATGGACTAATGAGCCTCTAAAATTTGATATTGCTGATGAAGCTTACCTTGGACTTGGTAAGGATCACTAAATATGTGTCCAGCAAAGCCAACCCAGACCCTGTCATTTTCAAAGCACTTGATATGTTCAAGACTGAGCCAAGGAACACACTGTAATGGTTATGGTGTCAGGAATGTCTTTTGAATCCACCCAGGGTAATTGGTACCAATATTTTAGAATGGTTTGCCAACTTACCTGCTTTTAAATTCCCCTTTTAATGCAATTAAAAAAGGGAAGTTCCATGAAACTGTGTTTTATCAGAAAAATATACATTTTCATCTAGCTGAATAAAATTTATGAGGGAGATAACTGTTAATATTTTATAGGAATAAACAATGTCACTATGCAGAAGAAGTTAATTTTAAATACGATTTTCAGTGGTTTTGGGTCTGTGACGGACCGCCTGGCACCCCGACTGGGTGCCTCCGCCAATCGCTGCTTCCTAGTAGCCTGGAGTACTATAAGCACCGCACCAGACACCATAAGCACCGTAGCCCCTTAGCCACCGCAGCCTGGCTGGGGTCTCACTGTCCTCCACCCACCATGGACCCAAGCCCAGGATCCAGCTTCCAGTGGGTGGACCTCTCCTACTCCAAAGAGTCTAGCAGGTATAGCTGTGTAACTCTTACAAAAGCTAGTGATTATAGCCAATATAGGAATCCGAAGCAGGTATAGCTGGTATAGCTGTTCCCTACAATCACGAGACGAGGCTCTGTGTTGAGGATGAAGTGAACTCTTTTTAATGGGACCACAACTGGTCTTTTATGACAGTCCCCATGCAAGGGGCACTCCCCCCTGGCCCTTAGAGTAAACCACAGTAGAAACAAATACACAATCACATTGGCTCTCAGATCCAGGACACTCCCATACAAACTAGGTCAATCCCTCCTCTGTACCTGGGAGATAATTTAGTCAAGTACTGTATTAACTCAATTATCTCCAAACACAAAAAACACACCTTTTTACAAAACCCCCAAAATACCCCCAAAACACATGAAACCCCCACAAATGTTACATCCCCCGATAAAACCGATCTGAGTGACCAACATATCCAAAAATCACCCATATCGGTTTAGGGGTTCAGGAATTTCCTGGAAGTCAAAGTTTGACCAACCGCATGCATGGTTCCATGCCCAAAACAGTTCCATAGATTCACGGCTAAATGTCACTGGGGGACCGACCGGGAACCGTAAAGTCTTCATGCCAAAAATAGTTCCAGGACATTCGCGGCTAAGTCCCCCTGAAGTCTATTCGCGGTTTTGGTCCATGCGAACGGCCGCCAGGGAGCTAGCGTTTGGTTCTATGCGTACGAATGGAAAGTGCCAAACCAGGGGAAAGAGGGGGAATAAAATATGGGTCTTTACAGTGGCTGACCTGGCCGTTAGTCTTTTGGCAGGAGACTGGCAATCAGGCCCCTCTAAAAGCCTGTGGTGAGGTTCTGTTGGCCACAGGGTCCACCTATGTATAGGGTGTAGTCATTTAGGACCTGGATACTATGCATCTCTGGTCTACTGAATGAAGGACTCTTGGGCCACCTTATATCCTCTACCCTGCCATCTCAAGTATATATACAGGGAGTGCAGAATTATTAGGCAAGTTGTATTTTTGAGGATTAATTTTATTATTGAACAACAACCATGTTCTCAATGAACCCAAAAAACTCATTAATATCAAAGCTGAATATTTTTGGAAGTAGTTTTTAGTTTGTTTTTAGTTTTAGCTATGTTAGGGGGATATCTGTGTGTGCAGGTGACTATTACTGTGCATAATTATTAGGCAACTTAACAAAAAACAAATATATACCCATTTCAATTATTTATTATTACCAGTGAAACCAATATAACATCTCAACATTCACAAATATACATTTCTGACATTCAAAAACAAAACAAAAACAAATCAGTGACCAATATAGCCACCTTTCTTTGCAAGGACACTCAAAAGCCTGCCATCCATGGATTCTGTCAGTGTTTTGATCTGTTCACCATCAACATTGCGTGCAGCAGCAACCACAGCCTCCCAGACACTGTTCAGAGAGGTGTACTGTTTTCCCTCCTTGTAAATCTCACATTTGATGATGGACCACAGGTTCTCAATGGGGTTCAGATCAGGTGAACAAGGAGGCCATGTCATTAGATTTTCTTCTTTTATACCCTTTCTTGCCAGCCACGCTGTGGAGTACTTGGACGCGTGTGATGGAGCATTGTCCTGCATGAAAATCATGTTTTTCTTGAAGGATGCAGACTTCTTCCTGTACCACTGCTTGAAGAAGGTGTCTTCCAGGAACTGGCAGTAGGACTGGGAGTTGAGCTTGACTCCATCCTCAACCCGAAAAGGCCCCACAAGCTCATCTTTGATGATACCAGCCCAAACCAGTACTCCACCTCCACCTTGCTGGCGTCTGAGTCGGACTGGAGCTCTCTGCCCTTTACCAATCCAGCCACGGGCCCATCCATCTGGCCCATCAAGACTCACTCTCATTTCATCAGTCCATAAAACCTTAGAAAAATCAGTCTTGAGATATTTCTTGGCCCAGTCTTGACGTTTCAGCTTGTGTGTCTTGTTCAGTGGTGGTCGTCTTTCAGCCTTTCTTACCTTGGCCATGTCTCTGAGTATTGCACACCTTGTGCTTTTGGGCACTCCAGTGATGTTGCAGCTCTGAAATATGGCCAAACTGGTGGCAAGTGGCATCGTGGCAGCTGCACGCTTGACTTTTCTCAGTTCATGGGCAGTTATTTTGCGCCTTGGTTTTTCCACACGCTTCTTGCGACCCTGTTGACTATTTTGAATGAAACGCTTGATTGTTCGATGATCACGCTTCAGAAGCTTTGCAATTTTAAGAGTGCTGCATCCCTCTGCAAGATATCTCACTATTTTTGACTTTTCTGAGCCTGTCAAGTCCTTCTTTTGACCCATTTTGCCAAAGGAAAGGAAGTTGCCTAATAATTATGCACACCTGATATAGGGTGTTGATGTCATTAGACCACACCCTTCTCATTACAGAGATGCACATCACCTAATATGCTTAATTGGTAGTAGGCTTTCGAGCCTATACAGCTTGGAGTAAGACAACATGCATAAAGAGGATGATGTGGTCAAAATACTCATTTGCCTAATAATTCTGCACTCCCTGTATATATATATATAGATATGCACACCCTAACCAGAAGTTGGAAATTGCTGATCCCTGTCTAGCTACAGGGAATCCTGGGGAACCCCAAATAATTTATTTGGATAGAAGGTCACTGCATTACGTTTTCTCTCTTATTTTGAGTAAGAAGCTACCTATTTAGGAACTCTAAAATAATAATCGGTATCTTGGGAACCCCAACTATTTTTTTTAATATTTGGTGTTTGGTTTGGGTTCTCTGTAGCTCCAACTGCTCAAATCTGCATTTGAGAAGGTTTGTGTTGAAGAGGTTTGATCATCTATATTGTTCCTATGTTGCAATCCCTTCTTTTTACAGTGTCTCATATAGAGAACTCCTTACCACTCCATGGATAATACAATATTCAAATTTAAAGAAGAAAAAAACTGCTATTTTATCACTTTATAAACGTGCATTGAAAAAGCAGCCCTTCCTGCAGTTTGCAGAAATAGCTCCTTTAATTTTCTAGCACCTACAGTTGTGCTGAAAAGTGTGCATACCCTGGCAGAATTTGTGAAATTATGACATTGATTTTGAAAATATGACTGCTCATGCCGCGCACGCGCATTCAACCAATGACGGGGAAAGGAGGAGGAGAGTCTCCAGCACCGAGGGAGCCCGGCACTGGAGAAAGGTAAGTGTTTAACCCCTTCCTCTCCATCCAGCCCGGCGGGAGTGGGACCCTGAGGGTGGGGACACCCTCAGGGCACAATAGTGCCAGGAAAACAAGTATGTTTTCCTGGCACTAAAGTGGTCCTTTAACTCTTATGTGGATGCACTGAGCAGGCTAGATACTAAGTTATAGGAAGCAAAAAAGAACTGTCAAAAGACCTGCGTAACAAGGTAATGGAACTTTTTAAAAATGGAAAAGGATATAAAAAGGTATCCAAAGCCTTGAAAATGTCAGTCAGTACTGTTGAATCACTTAATAAGAAGTGGAAAATGTAGGGATCTCTTGAGACCAAGCCAAGGACAGGTAAACCAAGAAAGGTTGTAGCTAGAGTTGAGCAGACACCTGGATGTTCGGGTTCGCCAAAAAGTTCGAACTTGACCTGAACTTGACCCCGAACCCGAACCCGAACCCCATTGAAGTCAATGGGGACCCAAACTTTTGGGCACTAAAATGGCTCTAAAAAAGTCCTGGAAAGGGCTAGAGGGCTGTAAAAGGAAGTAAAATGGTGGTAAGAGTAGGACAAGTGCCCTTCAAACAAATGTGGATAGGGAAATAACTTAAAATAACATAAAATAAGCAGCCGCTTAGTAAATAACTCCCTAATTCCCACAGTATTAGGGAGCTATCTACCTAAATTGGTCTTTCAGCCACATTTACTAATACTAAGTAAAGATTACTTAGTATTATTAAAGTCAGCCCCTACTCGCTATACCGCGAGTAGGGGCATGTCTAGTAAACAGTGAGCAGCAGGTGGGGGCCCTAAATTAGAATAAGGGGGGGCTATTGTCCTCCCCCTGCCCCCCACCCCTGAGCGGCGGGTGAGGGCCCTAAATAAAAATGTAAACCCCCCCAAAGTGACTAGGGGTCCCCAAACCCCTATTCAACCCCCTCCACCCAAAAAAAATAACCCCTACCTACCCCCCTCACCCTAAAAATAATGAGGGAGGACCATTAACCAAGAACCGTAAAAAAAATTTCAAAAAATAAAAATTACCATTTGATGTCTTCTTTTTTCTAAAATCTTTTTTCAGCCCCATAAAAGGCCAAATAAAAATCCATAATAACTGACGCACTTAAAAAATAAAAAATAAAAAATCCATGTTCACCTAGAGGGCTCCGCGCAGCTCTGCAGGGCGGGGGAAGGGGCGGCCCTAAATAAAAATGCAAAATGACTCTTAACACTCTGATTGGATGGCTTGAAATCTATCCAATCAGAGTGCTCTGTGTCATTTTACGCAGCGTGGGAAAATTATTTGGAATTTTCCCACGCTGTGTAAAATGACATAGAGCCCTCTAATTGGTTAGCTTGAAATCCAGCCCATCAGAGTGCTGTGTAATTTGACTCATAACTCTCTGATTGGTTACTTCAATCCACCAATCAGAGTGTTGTTATGAGTCAAATTACACAGCGTGAAAAAATTCCAAAGAACTTTCCTATGCTGCGCAGGGGTGGGGGCCGGGGGGAGGACTATAGGTCCCCCCCTCATTCTTATTTAATGCCCCCACCCACCGCTCAGGGGTGGGGGCCGGGGGGAGGACAGTACGTACCTTCACTCATGGTTATGTAGGGCCCCCACCCACCGCTCAGGGGTGGGAACTGGGGGGAGGGCAGTAGGTCCCCTCCTCATTCTTATTTAAGGCCCCCACCCACCGCCCAGGGGTTGGGGCCGGGGGGGAAGGACAGTAGGTCCCCCCTCATTGTTATGTAGAGCCCCCACCTGCCACGCAGGGGTGGGGGCTGGGTGGGAGGACAGTGGGTCCCCCCCTTATTCTAACTTAGGGCCCCCACCCACCTCTCAGTTGTGGGGGACAGGGGGAGGACAATAGGTCCCCCCCTTATTCTAAATTTAGGGTCCCTACCCACCGCTCAGGGGTGGGGGCCAGGGGTAGGACAATAGGTTCCCCCTTATTCTAAATTTAGGGCCCCCACCCGCTGCTCAGGGGTGGGGGCCGGGGGGGCAGTAGATCCCCCCATTGTTATTTAGGGCCCCGACCCACTGCTCAAGGTTGGGGGCCCCCACCCACCGCTCAGGGGTGGGGGCCGGGGGGGAGAACAATAGGTCCCCCCCTTATTTTACTTTAAGGCCCTCACCCACCGTTCAGGGGTGGGGGCCAATAGGTTTTTATTTTTTATTTTATTTTTTACACTGAGCAGCCACTGGCTGCTCACTGTTTACTAGACATGCCCCTACTCGCGGTATAGCGAGTAGGGGCTGAATGTACTAATACTAAGTAATTTTTACTTAGTATTAGTAAATGTAGCTGAAAGACCAATTTAGGTCTTTCAGCCTTTTGGTAGATAGCTCACATGCTGCCCTGGCCAATCACAGCCATGCCATTAGCAGGCATGGCTGTGATGGCTTCTAAGGGCACACAAGTCAAACGCTTGTTGATTGGCTACCCTGCAGCCTTTCAAATGAGCCATTAAATCACCGAACACCGAACTCCAACCCGAACATACACTGAAATGTCGGTATTTGGGTCCGGGGTCCAAAAACCGTAATGTACGGTACGAACCCGAACTTTACTGTTCGGGTTCGCTCAACTTTAGTTGTAGCAACAATGGCCAGAATAATTGTGTGGGAAAGAAAAAGCCACAGGTAACCTCAAGAGAAATACTGGAAAAAGACAACGTGGTTGTTTCAAGGAGCACAATACAACAAGACTTGAACAAAAATGGTCTGCATGGTTGAGTTGCCAGAAAGAAGCCTTTACTGTGCCAATGCCTCAAAAAAGCCTGGTTACCATATGCCCAACAACACCTTCACATGCCTCACAGCTTCTGGCACACTGTAATTTTGAGTGATGAGACCAAAATAGAGCTTTACGGTGACAATTGTAAGCGCAATGTTGGGAGAGGGGTCAACAAGGCTTATAGTGAAAAGAATACCATCCCCACTGTGAAGCCTGGTGGTGGCTCACTGATGTTTTTTGGAGGGGTGGGGGTGAGCTCTAAAGGTACAGGAAATCTTTTGAAAAGTTCACAAGATGAATAAAGCATGCTGGCAATTTGCATTCGTCTGCACAAAGGCTGTGCATGGGACGCTCTTGAACTTTTCAGAAAAAGGTGAACGTTGTGGAGTGGTCTACTGACCTTAATATCACCAATCCAATCTGGGAGATCTCAATTGTGCGGTTCATGCAAGACAACCAAAGACTTTGTATGGCCTGGAGGCATTTTAACAGGAGGATTGGGCAGCTATACCACCTGCAAAAATTAGGGACATCATTCAACTATTACAAAAGACTGCATGTTGTCATTGATGCTAAAGGGGGCAATACACAGTATTAAGAACTAAGGGCATGCAGACTTTTGAACAGAGGTAATTTAATTTTTTTCTTTGTTGCCATGTTTTGTTTTATAATTGTGCCATTCTGCTGTACAATTGGGAAAAGACAAACACAATAAGAACAGTCAGATACAACAGGTAGAGGGCCCTGCCCATGAGCTTACAATCTAAAGGTTGAAATGGGGGTATGAGACAAGAGGTAGCAGAGGAATTTGTATGTGATGGCAGAGAGTATTAATGCTATAACTGTAGCAGCTGATAATATGTGAAGGTAATAGGGAGTTGATTGGTGTGGTCCTTAACAACTGGAGGTGTGTGCTATATAGTTAGAAGGAACCAGGGTGGGTAGAGCCGAGTAAAATTAAATGGCCTTCATGTTGCAGGAATGGATAGTTTGGGTCTAAGGAAGAGAGATAAGACAGTTACTTTACTTTAAAGGAATTTACAACTGGGAGTGGCAAACAGGGGGAGGAGCAATGGAGCAGGCCTGCCATTTGTTATAAACAATTAAATATTTGCTAACCAAAATTATATCAGCCAGATTATTAATAACTTCATGTAACAGTAATTACAAAAAATGACAGTAGTAAACTATATGTAACAATGGTAGCATCATTATAATAAAATAATAATCTAGTAGCAAAATGAAAGTCCAGTTGAATATCTTCTTCATCTGTTTGTACCTTTTAAAGCTGCAGTGTTCAAAATTAAATGGCCTTCATGTTGCAGGAATGGATAGTTTGGGTCTTTTAAAGCTGCTGTGTTCAAAATTAAATGGCCTTTATTTGACCTACAGTTGAATTTGAATCCCATAAGAAATAACAGAAAATTTATTACAGCTTCAAACTATTAGATATATTGTGCAAATCAATTGGCAATAATTCCGAAGAAATTCATTTTGCAGGTTAAAACACTAAAAGCTTGGTGATCTTGTTAGAGACAGAGATGCAAATAGAAACTCAAATAAAACTTTTTTTCCAATTATTGAGGAATTGTTGCTGTAACAAAGCGTCATTGTAAACATATGACTGTTTTCTCCAAAGAGGCCCAGAGAATGATCACCTCATTCAAGTCTTTTACCTATAAAACAATTCTACAGATTGCAATAATATTAAGTGTATAGAAAATTTAGTTTGGGCTATAAAAGATTTAAAAAGCTATTTGACTACTCTGATATCTGCCTGCACATTTTCTCCACTGAATATATTTTTCACCCTTCTATTTAGATTGATGATATATTTTAAATTATAGCTGCTATAAAAAAGAAAGAAAATCTAAACTTTCACTTAGACTTTTTTTTTTTTATTTAAAACCACTACTTTACACTTGAGTGGCATATCTAGAAACCACTGGGCTCCTGCGCAAAAATTGCCCTGGGACCCTCCCCCCTCCCATGTGTCTCATCTCCAACCAGCCCTTCCATTGGTCTAACCCCCCCCCCCAGACCCTACATGTGTCTCACTCCTCATTCCTCATTCTCCCCCCAGCTCATCCATGTGCCTCACCCCCCATACCCTCCATCTCATTCTCCCCTAAATCCTCCATATGTTTTATCCCCCTAGCCCTTCCATGTGTCTCATTCTCCCGCCAGTTCCTCCATGTGTCTCAAATTCTGCCCAGTCCCTCCGAGTGTCTCATTCTCCCACCATAGTGCTAATTTATTTTACAGCACTTTACATTATCATGAAAGGGGGGAAATGTAATAATAAATGAGTCAATTAAAAAATTATACAGGCACAATAGGCAGATGAGAATCCTGCTCAAATGATCTTACAGTCTATGAGTCTCATCCCCCCCCCCCAGTCCCTTCCATGTGCCTCAATCCCCTTCCCAGTCCCTTCTATGTGTCTCTCCCCCATGCCCCTCTATACCTGTTCTTCATGCTCTCTGCTATTCATGTAGAGTGGTCAAGCAGACCGCGGTACCCAATCTGACAGGTAGTGCTCTTGGTGAGCATTTCCTGTAAGACTGGATTGGGGGGAACAGAGACCCCACTACCCAAGTTCTGATCAGACATGTTAAATGTGTGGCTGGAGGGGAGCACTATGCTGTGTGCCACTGAAGTGACACACTGAGCGTGGTTCTGGATTGCGCACTTAAGTGCTTACAATGGTGAGATGCGTGTGTAAAGTCCTGGACTGTAATATTGCATTTATTACCTGAGATAATTTGGATGCAAGAATTTCAATATTTTAGTAATGCCTCTTAGGATCAAGGGACTAGGAACTCATCTGCCACAAATATTATGATACATTAGTGTCAAGTGGGGCTGGGACGAATTTAGTTTTACGGAGGCTCATTTCAGCAAGAGCTTTTGTTTCTGTATGTTAAACTTGTCTAGTTGCAGCTACTAGTGTGTTAATCCACCTATTATACAGCACTGCAGCATTTTAAATAATAATAACAGTTGTAACTTATCATGTAATGAAATTATTCATTATTCAGATTTGGTTGTGTACAACAACTACCAAATAAAACTAGTTCATTTTTTTTATTAGTCCAAAAATTAAAAAACAAAAAAAACACTACTTTATGCTACAAGTATAGATTCATCTGATTGTGTTTTTGTTTACATTTTGAGTGCAGAAGCCATACAAGCTGTATAAATATCTAATGTTTTAGTAAGGACACATTGTCAATTTTCATGATATGTTTAAACAGGGTAAGAATGCTTGAGTCGTTACATGGAATTATCTACACAATTAAAGTTGGGTTTAAAAACCTATTAAAGACAAGTAGTTTTGCCAGCTAACATTTTCATTGAATTATTTAATTTTCCTGTGTGCATCTGTAATCTACTGATTTATTAAAATTCAATGAGAGAATGCACTTTTTAAAGGGACACTGTAGGCACTATAACAATGTCATTTCATTGATTAGGTTAATAAGTGGAGTCTCCTGGCATTGTCCTTCCATTCAGCTTTAAACCATTTTCAAACAGTTTAACACTGAATTAGAATCCCCGGCCATCCATCACTCTGCCCCCACTGAAAGTATGACTAAGGCAGAGATTGCATACTTCCTTCTAGCCATACCATTTAATACCAGCAATAGCAGCTGTGATAGGCTGTAAGCGGTCAGCTGGCACTCCCTGCTTCCTCATTAGCCTGAACAGCTCAGGAGGTATGGGCTGCTGGTGACTCTTGTTTTGGGTCCCCAGACACTATATCCACTTCAATGAGATGTAGCAGATACAGTGCCTACAGTATCCATTTAATAGCATTCACATATACAACGTTTTAAATAAAGTACTTATTAGCATTTATTACTGTTACGCATTTAATTTTCTCTGACACAAAAATATAAATCTGGACAATTATCCTCTGGACCTCTTTGCAATTCATAGAGCAATTAATTATTTCTTGTGTGGTGGTCAAGATCATATTATAAGAATATTCTCATTTGCACAAAAAAAATAATAATTTAGCACCGAGTATATGTCTCGAAATTTTATAGACCTTCATAATGATATATAGAGGATAACTGTCTACATACAGTAATCACAAAAAATAGGTAGAGGCCTGGGTTCCCACGGTCCCCACAACAAATAGTACACTAATTAATAAAGAGTATAATGGTGCTGCTAAACCATTACTGTGGCTCCTCCAATAGCTATACCGAAATTTGCAAAAAAGGAGGGAAGCTCAACATCAAATATGTGCTACAAGTGCTACCACAAATTAATTTGAAGGGACAAATTTTACAAGCAAACATTTTGGGCTCTGACCTTTGTCAATGCATCTTGTCCTTCAAATTAACTTGTTCCTTTGAATAAATTTTGTGGTACCACTTGTTGCACATATTTGCTGTTAAGCTTCCCTCAGTTTTTGCTTTATTGCACATTTTGTCTACATACAGTGAGAATGAGGTCCATGAGTGGGTTACCCTTTTCAAGAACCATAAGAAAAATAGAAAACACACTAAAGGGCTACTCAGAGCAACTTAACCACTTCAGTTACTTAAAGTGGTCATGGTGCCTGGAGTCTGGATGTGCAGTGTTGTGCTGTGAAACGCTGCACATTACCAAGCTTCACCCCTCCAGCTGTGCCAAAGAGGCATCATCTGCCTGCTCGCAACAAGAGCTAATATCAACTCTGTGATTGTGCCGTTTTTCCAAACTAAAGAAATTTAAATGTTTTAACCTTTCTTCATAACTAAAATGCTCCATTCCTTTTTATCAATATTGTAGCCCGTCTCTGCACTTTTTCTAGTGTCGTGATATCTTTATTTAGAACAGGTGTCCAAAATTGCACAGCATATTCAAAGTACAGCTTTGTTCAAAGACAGTGTGGTAAAATGCAATTTTTAGAACTCAGATAGAGAATACATTCTTGAAGTTTGATGTGGACAACTGTCAATTAAGATGCGATTTGCTTGGAGTTTTTTTATTGATGGTTGATTGTGGGTAGAATATAGGTCCAAAGCTAAGAATCAGTTAAAAAGAAAAAATTGAAAAAAAAGTGGGAAAAATACCACAAAGTCTTACTAGGTTGGTCAGTGTTTTTTTTTTTCCCAGAACAGACTCCTTGTCAATTAGTTGTAGTTATTTTGCTATTGAGAGCATTGGTTGACAGGCACGTTACATAAACTTCTTTAGGTTTTGGTCAGTAAGAAATAAAGGCAAAATACTATTATATCACATTATGTGCTTTTTGAATGTCAATTGTGTCACATACAAATATTATCTAAATAGGGAAATGAAAGTCATTTTCAAACAGATTTAAAAAAAAATATGTATAAACTGCTTATTTAGAATTTGTACATTCTTATATAATGCTCACGCTGCATTTTGCATTGGTAGATTAAAGTAATGAATGCTTATTTAGAATAATAGGCAATGTAAATATTGTATTTTGAGTTACTTTTTGCAGTTTACATCAAGATAAAATTTATATTTCCTGGCTAATCATGGCAGCATCACTTATGGGTAGCTCCTCCCTTAGCAGTCACAGGACAGGAATTAATTAGATTAATTAATCAGACTGATAGGTATAAGGAGTCCCTCCTCCCCTACACCTCAGTCTTTTTTCCTGTCCTTAGCAAGTTCTACAGGATTTTTTACATTTTGTTTTATGGCCACCTTCCTGCGTTTGTCGTGGGTTCGTTCCAAATGAAGTTCAGCCTCTCTTCATTTGAAGGACCCAGTAAACAGCCTGCATGAGCAGGACTAACTGGGTCAGGTTCAGTGTAAGTATTGAACTGCAGCGTGGGAAGTAAGTGTTTGAGGGAGACACTGTTTCTGTTTATTTGTGGGGTTGGTTAGCCTTAAAAATTCCCCTGTTTTCAGCCTGCCCCTACTAATTGGGGTTATATATCCCCCCCCATACCTTGTTGGCAGTATTTGAATCCATGCTTAGGGGTCTTGTCCTTTAGGATCTGTTTCTTGCCTCTTGTTTGGTGCCTTCCCTGCTCCCTGGCTCTGTTCCAGCCTCTGATGGGTTAATGTGAGGCTGTGCAGGCTTCCCTGCTCCCTGGGGCTCCCTGTGTGCCCGGGCATTGGGGGCTGGAACGCATTATGCGTTCCAGCCGACTGTTTGTTGCTCGCAGCCGGTTCCGGCGAAACCGGAAGTAATTTGCATGCGCGAACCGGGCAATCAGCTGTTCGCTGCCCGGACCTTTTTTAAAGCATCTAATACAGCTGCCTTGGCGCTATATCTGCTAGCCTTATGTTGGTTTACCCCTGGGAAAGCATTGGTGTCCAGTTTGTGCCCAGCTACTCTTATCTGCTGCCTGGCTGCATAGTGGATGTTCTGCTCTTTAAGGTAGGATTGCTGTTTTTACTACTTATTGGAAGTATTGCTTTGTCAGTTTGCCTATTTATCCCTTTGGGGAATTAGGTCTTGGATTTTCCTTTGGTTCTTCTTTATAGTATGGATTCTCCCTCTGCCTCTGCAAGATCCCTCTCTAGAAAACATAGGTGAGCCATTTCTTAATTTTATTGGGGGGGGTGTTGTTAAAAGAGTGCCATACTGAGCCTGTAATATATGTCATATATGGCTTCATTCCAGCCCCAGCATTCATTTGGATTCTCCAGCGAGAAAATCACGGGAAAAGTCAAATAAATGCATTAATTGTTCTTCGCCTGCTCCGAATAGAAGGAACCTTTGCAAGGAATGCTTGTTGGAAGTCGCTGATGCCCCCAGTAGGAGCTCTCCACAAGACGACCTTAAGCTCTGGATTTCTCAGGCTATTTGCTGAGGGCTTTATGGCTACCACGGGATCTAGTGGTCCAAGTAAGAGACGCAGAGCGGAACCTCAGTCTTCCAGCTCTGATGAGGACCCTGATGTCTGGGAGGTATCAGATGAAGGTGAGGAGGAAGCTGAATATGCCTCCACGTCTCTTGACTCCAGGTCTATGGATAGACTTATTACCCTTCTCAGAGACACGCTTAGTCTCACTGAAGAAAGATCTGAATTGAAGGAGGCTGACAGGTTTTTTGAGGACCTATAGCCTAACAGACCTACTTTCCCGGTGCATGCGCCAATCAGGGATATGATCCTTCAGGAATGGAATAAGCCTGAAAAGAAGTCCACCTTAAAAAATAAGTTTGCAAGGGTTTATCCGTACTCTACAGTGGATTGCTGCCTGTGGAACTCAGTTCCTAAAATTGACGCTGCAGTGATCCATATGGCTAAGAAAACTACACTGCCTATTGACTCCATGGCATATCTCAGGGAGCCTATGGAGAAGCGTATGGATGGAGACCTGATTAAAGACTACATGGCCCTAGGGTCCACCCTTCATCCGGCAGTGGCACTGACGACTCTCTCCAGAGCCTTGAAAGTGTGGCTCGCTAATCTGAAGGACGACATTGATCAGGGTGTCCGTAGGGAACATCTGTTGGAAAGCTTCAAGGACTTTAGTCTAGCCAAGGAATTCTGTTCAGAGGCCTCCCTGGACATCACTCGCATGATTGCCAAAAGCATGGCCCTGTCTGTGGCTTCTAGAAGGGCCTTGTGGCTTCATTCGTGGGGTGCTGACTATGCTTCTAAGGCTTCCCTGTGTGCACTTCCGTTCTGAGGGGATCTCCTTTTTGGGAAGATTCTGGAAGATGCTATTCAAAAAGCTGCTGATGGGGAAAAAGGCGTTTACCTCAAGCTGGCAGGAAGAGTTTTTCCCTCCTCCTGGAAGACCAAGCGCTTCAAGGATCGGTCCTTTCGGGACAGCAGGAGCTATAAACCAGGAAGGGAGTTTTCCAGGAATTCTTCATGGAAATCCTATTCGCACTCATCTTCCAATAAGGCTTCCAGAGGAAGGGGTGCTAGAACCTCAGGGAAGACCTTCTGAAGGTCTCCAGGCCGAAGTTCTTCTACCCCATATGGGCCAGCAATATTTCAGACCTATGGGTCACTTCCATCGTAAAAGAAGGTTACAGAATAGAATTCTCATCTTACCCGAAAACTGCATTCTTCAGAAGATCAAAGGTGCCGGTAGGCATCAAACGAAGGGCCATGAGGTCCTGCATTTCTGTACTCCTGGAACAAAAAGTGGTGAAGAAGTTCCAAAACAGGAATGGTTCCAGGGAATTTACTCCACGGTCTTCTTGGCCCCAAAACCACAGGGAAAGTGGCGTCTCATCTTGAATTTGATAGGCGTGAACTCCTTGCTCGACGTAGGACGTTCAAAATGGAATCCTTGAGGACCATCTTGAAGTGTGTCAAAAAACTGGATGACTGGATGACCTCAATAGACTTAAGGGACGCCTACTATCAATCTTGGGTCCATCTCAAGGAATTGTAGCTCAACATACGTCGGTGGCAATGTCCATTCTTCAAGACCATGGTTGGCTCCTGAACGTGGGAAAGAGCTCCCTCGTTCCTGCACAAACTATCGTTTTCCTGGGTACGGTAGTGAATACCGTGTCTGCACATGTGTTCCTGTCTCCAGAAAGGGTCACGAAGATCAGAGACAAAGTAAGGAAGCTGCAAGTTCTCGAAACTGCACCTGCAAGAGAAGTCATGAGTCTCCTGGGTTCCTTGACTTCAACAATAGGCTTGGTGAAGTGGGCCCAGTGGAAGTTCCGTCCGGCCCAGAACTGCTTCCTTCTCCAGTTCAACAGAGTGGAAGCGGATTGGGAACAGATGATATCTCTTCCCCTTCCCGTAAGGAAAGGCTTAAACTGGTGGAAGAGCGAGAGGAATTTGACAACAGGCTTCCCGTTGGAAGACCCCCCTTGGAAGGTTATTACAACAGATGCCAGTTCTTTTGGATGGGGTGCCCACTTCAGTCCTGTATGGACTCAAGGGAACTGGACCCGAGAAGAGAGTCGCCTACACTCAAACTTAAGGGAACTGAGAGTGGTTTACAAGGCCATTTTGAGATTCCTGCCGAGGCTATGGAATTCTTGGGTTCTAATCAAAACAGACAACCGAGCGGTGGCCTCATATGTGAACAACCAAGGTGGCACAAGGAGCAGGTTGCTCCTGGAAGAGCTGGCTCCCTTAATGGCTATAGCCATGACCTATCTTCAAGGCCTGAAGGCGATTTATCTCCCAGGTTCGGAGAACAGCAGACTTCTTCAGCAGAAAGGAAATTCTTCCGGGAGAATGGCAACTTCACCCGGCGATCTTTGCAGAAATTGCTCATCGGTGGGGCATGCCCCAGATCGACCTGATGGCATCATCTCAGAATCACCAGGTGGAGAATTACTTCTCTCTCCATCCGGACTGTCAGGCACTGGGCCAGGATGCTCTCTCTCTGCCTTGGTCGTTCGATCTGGGGTATGTTTTCCCTCCCCTACCCATGATACCCAGGTTCCTGCGGAAGGTTTGGTTGGAAGGCAAGAAAGTCATTGCCGTAATTCCAATTTGGCCTCGGAGGCCGTGGTTTCCCCTATTGGCCATGATGAGCCAGGAACAACCTTGGCCTCTTCCAGTGATGGAGGATCTGCTATCGCAAGGCCCTGTATTCCATCCTCATCCGGAATGCCTCAAAATGGGGGTATGGGTCTTGAGAAAGAAAGACTCCAATTACTAGGTCTCGCGGAGGCGGTGATCATTACCCTTCTGCTCTCCAGAAAGGCTTCTACTTCTTCATGCTAGCATAGGATCTGGGATGTGTTCCAAACTTGGGCATCGTCTCATAATGTGGACTTTCGGCATCCTAGCAATACTGAAGTTTGGAGTTTCTGCAAGAGGGCCTGGACAAGGGCCTTAGCCTCAGCACCTTGAAGGTTCAGTCTTCGGCACTTTCAGCTTTGTGCAACATCTCATGGGCTTCGGATCCTTTGATTTCCAGGTTCTTCAAAGCAGCCTTCAGGTTGAGGCCTCCTTCCAGATCTACTACCCCTCCTTTGGACCTTCCTATGGTGCTCAATTATCTCACTGAGGATCTGTTTGTTCCTCTTGAAAGTTTGGATGCTACTCTCCTGACGTATAAAACTTTTACTTCCGCAAGAAGGATTTCAGAAATTAAGGCATTTTCTACATCTTCTTCTTGTTTACGATTCTACCGAGATAGGGTTTGTCTGAAACCAAAACCAGAGTTTCTTCCTAAGGTAGTTTCTCAGTTTCACCTCTCTCAAGAAGTGGTTCTTCCATCATTTTACCCCAACCCCTCTTCTCAGGAGGAGGTTAGATGGCAACGTTTGGATGTCATGAACTGCTTGTCTGCATATCTTAAACGTTCTGAGTCTTTAAGTAAAACAGACCAACTCTTCGTTTTGCCGTTGGGAGCAAGGAGAGGTGAGGCGGCTTCTTTATCTACGTTGGATTTCTCTGATAATTAAGAAGGCGTATATCTCTAAAGGTATATCACCACCTCGGGAGATAAGAACTCATTCTACTAGAGCATTATCAACTTCATGGGCTAGCTGTGCAGAGGTTCCATACGATGATATTTGCAGAGCAGCCACCTGGTCTTCTCCGATGACATTCATGAAGCACTACAAACTTGATGTGCAGTCTCCTTCCACCTCCTTTGGACAGAGTGTCCTGTCTACGGTCTCTTTATCCCGTTGATATTAAACTTTTCTTTGCTGCATGTGTTTCAGTTTTGTGTAATTTCTTGGATTATTATTCCCACCCTATTTTTCTGTGAAGCTTGGGTATTACCCATAAGTGATGCTGCCATGATTAGCCAGGAATAGAGAAAATTTATGACAAACTTACCGTAATTTTCTTTTCCTGGCTATTTCTCATGGCAGCATCAGGGTTCCCGCCCATTCTTTATTTCAGCTTTATAATTGGACTGAGGTGTAGGGGGAGGAGGGACTCCTTATACCTATCAGTCTGATTAATTAATCTAATTAATTCCTGTCCTGTGACTGCTAAGGGAGGAGCTACCCATAAGTGATGCTGCCATGAGAAATAGCCAGGAAAAGAAAATTACGGTAAGTTTGTCATAAATTTTCTCTATTTTAGACTGAAGATTTTAAATTCAGGGTGGCTACAAACATATCTTACCTAGCATGAATACAAAACATAGAATGTTATGAAAGAGGGAACATGAAAGAAAAACACAATTTTAAAAGAGTTGTCTGTGTAAAAATGATTTTACCTTCCATTCACACAGTAAGCTCCTTTACCTGCTTTGATGTGATGAGTTTTCAATAAAGTCACTCCGAAGGTACTTTTGGGTTATAAATAATCACAGTGAGACTTCCAGGCCACCTGATATAATTTCCAACCTCTAGCTGCTGAAAAATACCATTCTTATTACCTAGCTAAAATTCCCAAGTGTAGAAATGAAGTCAGTTCTAGAATAATATTTTCACATCTTTTAATCTGCCTGTCTTCCATTAATGAAAAATTCTTTATAGGTTTTAATGGATAAATATATAAAATTGTAAGGTTGATTATTCTTACTACAAATATATAAAATTGTAAGGTTGATTATTCTTACTACAAAACAGTAACAGTACTTCTAATTTAGAGCATCATAACAGTCTACTGCTGTGAAACTCTTTTAACTCTTTTTTTTCTTTTATGCATATTCTGTCAAAAAGCACAATCAATTTGGAAACTGTAGCTTCATAAGAAGGATAAAAATATGAGCCTGTTCTGGGGCACAAAGACTAGAAAATCTTGGCAAATGTAGTGTACAGGGCCTCCACTTAGTAATGATAGATAGATAGATAGATAGATAGATAGACACACAGACAGGTATTTAGAACTACAAAAAAAAAACTCTTGTAGCTGTTTACAAGTAAGAATACATAACTACATTAGACTTGTGGCTAAGATTTAATCACTACTTATTTACTTAGCGTACTACAATTTACTTAGCGTACTTATTGAACTTTGTAAGTTTTTCATTACATTCTGTTGAGGCTGATCCATGGGGGCAGGTGCGGTAGCATTTCATAGCATGTCCGCCATCATTAAGGTGTTAAAGTAAAATATAAAAAAGTAAATACAAACAGAACTCTATTAAAAACAAAGGTAACATATAACTCACTGATATATTTTGACTCCAAAATTTTCATGAAGGTGCTTAATCTTTCCATCTATGTATTAATTAATACTTTTAAAAATATTAACTTACAGGGAGTGCAGAATTATTAGGCAAGTTGTATTTTTGAGGATTAATTTTATTATTGAACAACAACCATGTTCTCAATGAACCCAAAAAACTCATTAATATCAAAGCTGAATATTTTTGGAAGTAGTTTTTAGTTTGTTTTTAGTTATAGCTATGTTAGGGGGATATCTGTGTGTGCAGGTGACTATTACTGTGCATAATTATTAGGCAACTTAACAAAAAACAAATATATACCCATTCCAATTATTTATTATTACCAGTGAAACCAATATAACATCTCAACATTCACAAATATACATTTCTGACATTCAAAAACAAAACAAAAACAAATCAGTGACCAATATAGTCACCTTTCTTTGCAAGGACACTCAAAAGCCTGCCATCCATGGATTCTGTCAGTGTTTTGATCTGTTCACCATCAACATTGCGTGCAGCAGCAACCACAGCCTCCCATACACTGTTCAGAGAGGTGTACTGTTTTCCCTCCTTGTAAATCTCACATTTGATGATGGACCACAGGTTCTCAATGGGGTTCAGATCAGGTGAACAAGGAGGCCATGTCATTAGATTTTCTTCTTTTATACCCTTTCTTGCCAGCCACGCTGTGGAGTACTTGGACGCGTGTGATGGAGCATTGTCCTGCATGAAAATCATGTTTTTCTTGAAGGATGCAGACTTCTTCCTGTACCACTGCTTGAAGAAGGTGTCTTCCAGGAACTGGCAGTAGGACTGGGAGTTGAGCTTGACTCCATCCTCAACCCGAAAAGGCCCCACAAGCTCATCTTTGATGATACCAGCCCAAACCAGTACTCCACCTCCACCTTGCTGGCGTCTGAGTCGGACTGGAGCTCTCTGCCCTTTACCAATCCAGCCACGGGCCCATCCATCTGGCCCATCAAGACTCACTCTCATTTCATCAGTCCATAAAACCTTAGAAAAATCAGTCTTGAGATATTTCTTGGCCCAGTCTTGACGTTTCAGCTTGTGTGTCTTGTTCAGTGGTGGTCGTCTTTCAGCCTTTCTTACCTTGGCCATGTCTCTGAGTATTGCACACCTTGTGCTTTTGGGCACTCCAGTGATGTTGCAGCTCTGAAATATGGCCAAACTGGTGGCAAGTGGCATCGTGGCAGCTGCACGCTTGACTTTTCTCAGTTCATGGGCAGTTATTTTGCGCCTTGGTTTTTCCACACGCTTCTTGCGACCCTGTTGACTATTTTGAATGAAACGCTTGATTGTTCAATGATCACGCTTCAGAAGCTTTGCAATTTTAAGAGTGCTGCATCCTTCTGCAAGATATCTCACTATTTTTGACTTTTCTGAGCCTGTCAAGTCCTTCTTTTGACCCATTTTGCCAAAGGAAAGGAAGTTGCCTAATAATTATGCACACCTGATATAGGGTGTTGATGTCATTAGACCACACCCCTTCTCATTACAGAGATGCACATCACCTAATATGCTTAATTGGTAGTAGGCTTTCGAGCCTATACAGCTTGGAGTAAGACAACATGCATAAAGAGGATGTTGTGGTCAAAATACTCATTTGCCTAATAATTCTGCACTCCCTGTAGTTGATAGCAGGTACATCTCATAAACAAAAAAATAAAAATAAATCACAACATGGATGTATTTGTTCACTTAAAATAATTGACAGACAATAATTAAATATATTAACTTCCTGGAATTCCATTCGAAAATGAAATACAGTTAATGCATTATCAGAATGTTTATGACAGTATTAATATTAATGCATTCAAATGATCATTCAATCGCAAGAGGCATGCTATTTTTCTGTAACACAAACATTCATAATATGTGATTGACAAATAGCACCATGTTTATAATAGTAAAGCATTTAAAACTAACCCTTAGTAGAAATCTAGCAAGAACAGAAGGTTGTTCGTGAGAACACTGCTGCTTCCATGTGTGACCACACAGAAAGTAAAACTTCAGAAGAATATAAGGGTGCGCTTGCATGCACCGACACAGAGCCTTTTAAAGGTAAGGGAGGTAGAGACTAAGGTGAACCCTCAATTAACAAGGCCACCCACTTCCCCTATTTAAGTCACACACACCCTTCACTCTTTTCTCAGTTGTACTATGCTCCTGATTGTGTAAAGACCTTCAGAGATTCTCCTGTTGTATCCTGATCCTGATTCGGTTCCTGATTGTGACCCTTGCCTGTATCATCACCTCTGAACCTGTGCCACCTTTCCTGACCCTTGGCTTCCCTGACTATTCTCTTTGTCTGATCCTTTGGTACTGCAAACTTGATTCATTACCTTCAGCGTTTATCTGCATTTTTCACTTTTAATGAAGCCTTCATATAATCCTTTTCAGGAAGTTATTCTTCAGGGTTCTTATTTTGCTTTCCACTGCAAAATCATATACATTGGGAAAAATGAACAAAGTACAAAGTATAAAACAAAGACCAAGCAACAGTCCTATGTGTTTTTACACCTCCAGGGACTTCCTCAAGGCCACATCCCGGCATCACCACTGACAAACGAGGTAGACCCATCCATGGTCTCCAAGACACTGGACCACTCTAACCATGGTGAAGAAACACCTCGTGAAAGACACTGGCAAGACAGGGAATTTGGTGGTAGTGCGGATAGCAGGGGGAGCCATGTCTCACCTACCCACCACCAAGGTTCACCTACACTGGGGTGCCAGATCTGGAATGTTAAAAGTGGGACTCATGCAAGAGCTACCCTCAAAAGTCCTGTTGAGCAACGACCTGGGACAACTCACCCCTGCTTTTGTTAACCAGCCTGCTATCGAAGAGAGGTTCAAGTCCCATCCCTTGTCTAAAACGATCCACTCAGGCTTGGGAGGGATGTAACAACTGACCCCTCACTGCAGGTCTACAGAGACTGGGTTAGCTTTAGTCTATTGCTTTACCAAAAAGCAGAAAAAATAGAGGCAGGATCGGTACAGACCATCATTAAACAGTTGAACAAAAGTATAGCAAGAATTGCTGAGGATTGCCTACATCATCTCTCTGTCCAGCTCCTGGGAATAAGCCATACTAAACACTGGCTAACCCAAAACTTTTTCTTGCCAGTCATCTCTAAGGACATTTGGCAATATTGCAAAATGTGTAATGTGTATCAGATGGTAAGAAAGAGGGGAGACCACCGCAAGGTGAAGCTCCATCATCTGCTGATTATTATTGGAACTATTGGGCTGGGTGACCGTAGACCTGACAGGACACCAAGCTAAGCCTAGTCCTTCCGGATATATATACAGCATCCACTCTGAAATGGTGGTAGAAGCCCTGATGCAAATCTTCTCCAGAGTGGGGTTTCCCCAAGAGATAGATTTGGATCAGAGCACCCAGTTCACTGCAGATGTTGCCCACCAACTCTGGAGACTCTGCAGCATCAATTCATCCAGAGCTCGCCTTACAATCCCCAGGCCAACGGCCTCTGCAAATGATTTAACGGGACATTAAAACAAATTATACAACTGTTTGCAGCAATATGAAAGACCTCCTGTTCTCTAACTGGGAGGTGCCGCATGAATCTATGAGTTCTCCCCATTCCAATAATGAACTTGAAAGGAACTTCTGTTTTATTGATAGCAGTACTTACTTCAAAAATCACTCTCAGTAGGAATATGATCCCATCAATATATCCTTCTTACCATGCAACTAGTGAAGGAGCAGCTGGGTTAGATTGTAAATCAGTGGGTTACATCACACTACACATTTATAAAGTGCTTTTCATGGCCAGCATCCCTTCCTCTTCTTGATGGCTGTCACGGTTCGCACTATGCAACAGGTGCAAGACAGGGAATTTGAACTGTGGCCTTTCTGTATCTTAACCCTGCTGTATTACCTCTTAATCACAATTCAGCTCATGTAGCAGCATGAAGTCCGATCTTGCCTTATCTCTAGCACTAAGGGGCTGGACTTTACCTGTGAATTTACCTGTCAATCTCAGTCCACCTGAAGCAGATGCCTAATTAGCCAGGTATAAGACACTGCTTCTCCCTCTGGTTTTGCTATTTTATTCCTGTTATTGTGTATCTTGATCCAGTGTTCCCTGGACTGCTTCCGGCTTCTGACCTTGGCTTATTTCTTTGTTTACTCTGACCTCTGGCATCCTCTGACTACAGCTATTCCTTGACTATTCTTCAGCTTGTCCTTGCCTGTACTACGACTTGGAGCACTATTCCTGCACAGCCCCCATGCACAGATTCACAGTCCAGGTGGCTTCTTACCTGGTGACCTTGGACTGTGTTTATCTGCAAGGGTGAGCATACATCTTTGCGCTACAGACTCCAACCAAGATAAGCTGTGACAATGGCACACTAGTGGCAACCCCCAGTGTGGGGATGGAGGAGGTCAAACCTTACCAGCAACTTAGACTTGAAGTGAACCTGTAGGGCAGAATGTCTATCTCTTCTACTACAGACTGATGTATAAAAAACACACTTCAGTACATATCTTGCAGGAAATCAGACAAATGAGGTCAAATTGATTGGAAGCACAGGCTGGAACCACTCTGCATATTGGGTTTGTGGTCACTGATAAAGCTGCAAAAACTGTCAAAGCTCTTTGAAATGTTTTAATTTTTTTTTTTGCTGTGCACTGTTCTGTACATATCCTACATCTTGTACAGAAGATGAGAATTTGAGAAGCCACCACAAAGGTGCAAACCATGCTTGAATATTGAAGCTTGCCAGACTTTCCACTGTATTTCCAGGCTTTCCACTGTAGTTCAAGGGCTTGCTAACTCTTGAGGCATGTGCAAGAGAAAACAGGACTTTCCACAAACCATTTATGACAGGATGTCAACACTCAGTGGAACTTCACTTTAGAGATCATGAAAATAATTTTGTAACTGCAAAAATAGTATCATTTTTAGAAGAAATGGAGTATACTGTTTTTTTTAATTTATATTCTTAATCCTTTAGTATTTCATGAATTATCCAAATAATATTAATTATATGATAAAGTATTTTGAAGAAAATACTATTTGCATCATATACAGTAGGAACCTGTGTGAACATGCTTTGCCTACTTCTACATAGGGGTGACACTCTGAGCTACTAAGATAAGGAGTGGTGTGTGTGGCCTTCTCTATGTCTGACTGGCACATCCATCAACCACTGTCCAAACTTAGAAAGTGTTTATGCCAGAGTGCATTTCATTTTCTTTCTTCTTGTAATTATCAGTTCCAAATTACTTTAAATTATACTTAACATTCTTTAGAGCTGGTGCAAAAATGGCAGCACAGACCTGCAGCAACTACTTGAGATTTGAACTAATGTAGACAGGTAGGAGTTAATGCATCTTTAAATCAAGGACAGCAGAATAAAAGGAGCAACAAACTGTAAGTGTATAAATGTTTTTTATGGTAAATTTTGTTTTTTATTTTTAAAAGATATTTATGTAGAAACTAGAACAGACTTCCAGGTCCCCATTATCATTCTAAGCAATTTGGAAAGATATAATGGTTTGTGGACTTGCAGACACCATATGGAATTGTGAACAGTGAGAAGGACACGCAGGTCGCAATACACACAAACATAATTTACAAGTAGCAAAACATTTTCTGGGTTCCAATCATACGTATACTGTTTTGAACGCCCCCCAGGTCTCCCAGCTATGCTTTACACCTCCATATGCCCTTGTCTATGTATCCTAGACATAGCTGGATGTGAGGGTTGAGGCTTTGAACTTCTATATGCTCCCTGGTAGGTGTCCAGTTTAGGGACTCAATAGGAATGAAGAAAAGGAAAGTAGCAAGTGGGAAAGAAGAGAGGAAAGAAAACAAAATTGGGGGCAGAAGGGGAGTAACTGTAAGATCCTCCATTTGAGAGAACCACAGGTTAAGTGATGTTGTTTAATATTTTTATTATAGTAACGTTGCTCTTTATTGCAGCCTAGATTAAGGTTCTGGAAAAAATCTCCAAGACAGCAATACTTCCAGTTTGGCTACTTTGACCTTAAAATTGAAATTCACTTTGAATTTACGTTAGATTTCCAACAATTCTCACTTTAGTAAATAACCCTAAGTATTCTTACGTGCATCCAAAATGCACGTGCAAGCTTTACATTTCCTATTTCAGCTAAAATGTAATTTTATCTGAAATGTTTTTCATTCAAAAATAATTTAGTTGTGAAGGGGTTAGGTAAAGATTTAAATATGTAGCATCATGCACAACTAAAAAAATCACTAGTAATAGTATCTTTATACACGAATAATGATGTGTATGTGCTATAATTCTGCTCTAATATAATAAAAATAATTTTAAAATGTGCTGTTCATAGAGATCTCCCTCACCCCTAAAAATACATTTATGCAGATATACACAGTTTGATTTTTTTTCAACCATTTGAAGCATTTGAAGAAATGGGGCTGTTGGGAATAATATACTTTGCCTATATACAATGCTTAGTGAATATACCCCTAGACTAGAGCTATAGAACATTATGTAAAAGGTGTTAGTGTTATTTCCTGTGTGTTTGTGCCGTTGGCCTTATTTCCTGTGTTTCTCTCTTTGATCATAACTGCTTAATAATGTGTAATTTAGAACTGTGTAGTTAATTTCTTTAATGCTTGTAAAACCACCCTTGTTTCCTGCTGAATGTAACCTGTTACACAGCCCATTAAAGGTTAGAAGTCACTTTGAACCTTGCATTGTCTTGTTTCATTCATACGGGCTCCTCACCAGCTGGTTTGGGGATGAGGAGAAATATAGAGAGTTGCAAATTGATACAAAAGACCATGGCAGGGAGAATTTCCTGACAGAGAAAATAAAGGTTTATAGAGATTTTATGATATCCTTTACCTATTAGTATTTCATGCATTGTCCAAAAAACATTATTTTTATGATAAAGTATATTGAGGAAAATACTTTTTTTATCATATACAGTAGGGGTAACAAAAACAAATGGAAATGCTCAAATATTTTCTTTCTGTATATTGGTTAGGAACATGATGTAATTTCTAAGTATACAAGTAATTACATATTTATTTACATCAAGTATATAGAGGTATTTTATGTAGGGAATTACAGCTTGAAAAAAAAATAAAAAAAAATAAAAAAATGAATATCTTCCCTGTAATACACTCCACTTGCTCAAAATCACCTCTTTCTTGATAGCAGTCATAAAGTTTTCCCTACAAAGGTTACTCTGCAGAGATCTGAAAAGCAAAGGAGAAATTAAGGGAGAGTTTATGGGCTACATGTTCCCATCATGAATATGCATGTTGCATTATGGTACAGTGTTACATTGAAAAACTATATTTGTAAACTGATAAAAAAACAAAGTTTCAGCTTTACAATTTTATAAATATTTCAAAACAGAACATCAACAAGTATGTTATTGCTTTGTGCTGTTTTATTTTTAAGTAAAAAGAGGTTGTCTCTATAACCTTGTAGTATTGGTTCTGATAATTCTTTCTCACTAGTACATGGGAGAAACAAGTGTAATTATCTAGGGTAAATGGTAAAATTATTAATTGAATAAGAAATGTCATTATGTCAGTGTAGTGATAGACTGTGTGCCAAGTCCTCAAAGTGCCATCTGGCATACGTGTTTGATTTGTAAATCACACTACAATATCATACAAATATACTTTTTACAGGATAACCACAAAAAAATAAACTAAAATATAACTGATGACAAGAACAGTTGACTGATTTCTATTAGCTATTTTGAAATTTTACCAAACACAGCTAAAACGACATAATAATTACACATTTAAACTGTTGGTAACAATATTAAACAGTAATGTTAGTATATTTTACCAAGTGTCAAATATATAACTTATTAGTTTAACCCTCTGCCACCAAAAATATGAGAAGTATTTTTTATTTATCGTTATTATAAAATAATACAAAATTATTCGGAGACCCACTTACCTTCCTTTATAATCCAGGGATAATGAAAAACAAATCAGCCTACCACTACATAACGCAAGTTTAAAGGAACACTTGAAGCACTATAAACACTACAGTGAAGCAGTCAAAGTAAAGCTCATCTAAGATTGCTTATGCCTTTGCGACATTCTATTCGAATCTTTATAACCTGTGGGAAGAGAAGGGGATGTGTCACTCATCTCTTTTGAAAATTGCAAGGTTCCTTAACTTGTTACAGATGCATAATATAACATCCCAACATCTACAAGCCCTCATGGCACCAATCACATTGCAAAACATATTAGACATCATTGTTAAATTACCACAACACAAATCCCCAAGACCGGGTGGTTTCTCCGGGGCCTAGTTTAAACATTTAGCCATTGTCCTAGGCCCTTACCAAGTGAGTGCGTTTAAAGTGGGGAAGGAGTCCAAAGCACTGCCACCTGTGATGTTGGCTGCTCATGTCATAACTCTGCTTAAACTGGGCAAGGATCAACATTATTGACCCAACTTTTGACCCATTTTGCAGTTAAACTACGGTGCCACATATACATGCCACAAGATTAGCTGATATAATACCACACATTATTCACTCAGACTTTATGGGATTTGTCATTATGAGACAGGGTTTGAATAATACTAGAAGGCTACTTCACCTATTCACGATGATCAATACATCTGGCATGCTGAGTTTGCGCAAGGCTTTAGACACAGTAAAAGCCTTTAACCTTTAACCTAAACTAGAAGTACATGATGATGGCCTTAGAGATCTAGGGCTCACGCCAGATAATATCCATGCTATAATCCCTCTACTCCCAACCCTCTGGCCAGGTTTACTATTCAGGTTTCACATCCTCTCCCTTCCCGATTCTTAATGGCACTCTATCGCCCATATTGGCTCTTAGATAAGGTCTAGACATACGAGGATTCTCATTTAGGAATCAATGTTTTCACTAAACCTCTTTGCTGATGACATCATACTGTCCATTAGTAAATCCTCCATCTCTCCTCCAGCAATCTATTCCATGCTCACAATGCTTGTCAAACTTTCCTCTTTGAACATTACCAAGACTCAGGCACTTCCCTTTGGAATATCCCACTCAGCCCAAGCTTCCATAAAAGCCACATATATCTATGACTGGAGAGTGGAATGCCCTTAACTACCACCTGCATTGGTGTTGTAGTAGGTCTGCATACCTGCTTGAATATGCTCACATTTATGTTTGTGCATGAAATGTGTATGTCAGCTTTTTTTTTGTTCTTTCTTTTTTTTTTCTGTAATGAATTATGGAAAATCTAAAAAAGTTATATGAAAGTGTATTCCTATATTCCAACACAGGGCTGCCATCAAGGGGTGACAACCATGATGGTTGTCACGGCCCAGCGGTCTTTGGGGGCCTGGACTGCTCTGGCAGTCCCGGGCCCCATTTTCTTTCTCTGCACGCATAGATAGCGAATATCACTATCTATGTGTGCAGCCGCGGGCCCCTGGCTCCCTGTTACCACAGAGGGGGCCCAGCACACTGTCTCTACTCTCTTCTAATAACTCTTGCGAGGCCCGGTTACCATGGCAGTGCTCCGCGGGTATCGCAAGAGTTATTAGAAGAGAGGAGAAGAGAAGAGTAGAGGCAGTGTGCTGGGGCCCCCTCTGCAGTAACAGAGAGCCGGGGGGTACCTCATGCCACCGGACCACCAGGGAATGGAATCTCCCCCCTCCCTGGACACAGGTAAGAAGCAGGGAGGGGGGAGAAACATTTCATTAATTTAATATACACTAACACAACACACACTCTGAATACACTAACACAACACACACACTGCATACACTGACACAACGCATACACTGACACAACACACACACTGCATACACTAACACAACACACACTCTGCATACACTAACACAACACACACACTGCATACACTGACACAACGCATACACTGACACAACACACACACTGCATACACTGACACAACACACACTGCATACACTAACACAACACACACTCTGCATACACTAATACACTAATACAATACACACACTGCATACACCAATACAACATACACCCTGCATCCACTACACACTAACACACTCACTGCATCCACTACACACTAACACACTCACTGCATCCACTACACTGACACACATTCTGCATTCGCTACATATTAACACACTCTGCAGCCGCTACACTAACACACACTCTGCATCCGCTATACTAACACACTCTCTGCATTCTCTACACATTAACACTCACTATGCATT
This sequence comes from Pelobates cultripes, assembly GCA_933207985.1. NCBI lineage: Eukaryota > Metazoa > Chordata > Amphibia > Anura > Pelobatidae > Pelobates > Pelobates cultripes. The sequence continues at coordinate 75,909,944 of OW240919.1, read as the reverse complement.
CGCTACACATTAACACACTGCATTCACTACACATTTACACACACTCTGCATTCACTGCACTAACGCACACACTACATTCATTACACTGACACACTCTGCATTCATTACACACTAACACACACTCTGCATTCATTACACACTAACACACTCTGCATTCACTACACACTAACACACACTCTGCATTCACTACACACTAACACACATTCTGCATTCACTATACTGACACACACTCTGCATTCACTACACTAACATACACTCTGCATTAACTGTACACACAGCATCCACTACACAAACATCCTGTATTCACAGTACACACACTACATCCATCACAAATTGAAACAATCTGCATTCACTATACACAGACACTGCGTCTAATACACACACTACATCCACTACAGACACTGCATCCACTAAACACATTTCATCTAGTACATACAAACTACATCCACTACACAAACACACACTACATCCACTACTCAAACACTCTGCGTTCGCTATACACACTGCATCCGCTACACAAACACACACTCTGCATTCACTGCACAAACAGTATCTAATACACACAAACACTACATCCATTACACACATTCTAATTCACTTCCACTATACACCCCACATTCAGTCCTGCATCATTGTCAGCGGACTAGGTAGGGTGGAGGCCGGGGTAGGCCCAGACCTTGCGCTTTGTCAGGGGCACCAAAATCTCTGATGGCGGCCCTGTTCTAAAATCCAGGGTCTGTGATGTAACTTGAAACAATATGAAGATCGATGTATTGTGCTGCTACACTCAAATATAGAAATTGAAAAAATTGCTACTTTTGATTCTGTACTGTATTATGTCTTAAATGTTATTTTCTGATATTTTTACAAAGGTAGGATAAAAAAACAATATGGGGAACCTTAACATCCCCCTTTTATTGGGAACCACAGGTAATGACACTGATTGATTGTCATTATTTTTCACTTCATTACTTTTGTTTTTATTTTTTAAGGGTTTTTTTCAGTTGATTTTAATATATTTATATATATTCTTTAAAATTGTTACTATTAGATAAGTATTTATATAATACCAACATAATAAAATGTAATTTACTTTACTATAGAAAGGGGATATTTGAAAAGTAGTTGACATACAGAGACAAGAGATGAACACACTGCTCAGTTGAGTTTGCAATCTGTGAGGATTCAGTGAAGCATAAAAAAGCTATACTTAATGTTGCTTATTAGCATTGTTTTAAATCTTTATGATATGCTCATAAAGACTTTATTGAAACGTCATTGAAATTCAAACTCAGTTAAAAGATATCATAAGTAGTAGGGAAGATTTTGTATTATGTATTTTTCATACACTTGACAAAGCTTGATAAACTAACTTTTGTCAAGCCTTGTCAAGCCCTTAGCTGTTACTATGGAAGAAAGTTTTTTTTTTTTTTTTTGTTTTTCCTATGGAGGATCCTGTGGTCTCACAGGATACTCCATAGACATCAACAGACGTCAAATATTTTTTATTAATGTTTTAAAATAATATAATATATCATACAACATTGGCATATATATAATGACTTATAAACCATTGTCAAAACTAAACAAGCAATCACATAAAATACACATACATATTTGTATATGAAACAAGTAAACTATGTACAGAAATAAAATAAAGTGTCATGTAATTAATAAAAACATGGTACTAAAAAAAATATCAGGAAGCAGAACATGTATTCAGTCAGGTGGGAACATGGTTAAAGTCTGAATTAATCTTTCACATCATCTACCCATATTGACCATTCATGCTGCATTATTGATGTGAAAGTAGATGGATCATGAAAAGCCGATTCACACCTTTTTATTTTCAAAAGAGAGATAAGACCTCACCCACAGTTGGTACAGTGGGTGACTTCCAATGACGAGAGATGATGGAATTAGCTGATATGAGAAAATGGCCTAGTATAATTTTTTTTGTATCTAGGAAGGTTACATGGAATTTTCATAAAGAGACAAAGACACATTGAATTCTAATATGTGATTAATTAATTTGAGAATTTTCAACCAATAAGTTTTAATTTTGGGACACGAATAGAAGACGTGGAGTAATGTACCAATCTGACCGCAGTTTCTCTAGCACATTTCATTTTCAACTGAGTTTGGTGTGTTTGTTGACTTTGATAGTTCTATAGGCTATTCCACCTCAACACATCATACTCTTAATTTCTGCGTGAATGCCATGGACCTCATGAACGATGTAGACCATGCAACTTTCCCTATTTATTAGAAAATTAAGTAAACCTACTTACTAATTCTCCTTTTTTTTGCAAGTTTTTTTGCAGGCTATATTTGCGTTGATCTTCCATTATTTATGTGGTATAAAGAATTTATCAGAGAAAAAAAAAATCTTGCTACTCGCAATCGAGCTTTGACTGTCCTTTTCAATATGTCTCTAAGCTTCTACTGTCTTTTTCAATATGTCTGTAAGCTACAAAAATATTACTATGATATATATTGCATCAGCAGGAAAAATAGTTTGTAGAGCCATTACCTAAATATAATATTCCGCATATTTATCTACTATCAATGATAATTGTGAAAAATTTAGTTTTGCATGTTTTTTTGCCTTTGGGAATAAAAGGAAAAGATAGATGCTAGAATTAGGAAAAAATGAAATTATAAAAGCACAAAAAAAAGAAAACAAGCTGAGAGAAAAAGATGAGAAGATTTCTTATTTTGCCAGGAGGTCTGCACTGAATAAATAAATGAAATAGACCAAATGATCTGCCAACTCAAGAATCTTTGTAAAATCTTGGATGTGTGCAGTATTTCTGCAGGCAAAAAAGATGCTCCCTGTATGTGCGGAATTTTAACTGATTCATTGTCAATTGTTCAATTGAAAACACTTAAATAAGATTATTTCACTGATGTTTAAACAATTAGTTAAACTATAGGAAAGATAATTATTAAAATTATTTTTTAATCTCCTCAACCCAATTTTTTTTTAAAGTTTTTAGTATCTAATAAAATGTTCACATCCTCTAGAGTGCCAAACCTTGCTGCAAAGTTTCTCTGGTAGAATATCATACAATTTACAGTATCAAGTATTTTCTCCATAAAAAAATACAATGAGATATAATTTACAAAAATGTAGCCTGAGGAGCAATGATCTATTTCCTGTTGTGCACTCACTTCCCCATATAATGACATACATATCCATGGTTGCACTTACCTAAAGGGGGTGCATGATAATCTGTTATTACGTTGCCATCGTCCATCCCATCAAATGCAAAGGTGGAGATTTATCAAAGGGTTCTGTTCTAAAAAGTAATGTATAGGTGTTATAATTGTGGAATCCAGTGGAACAGGTAAGCATATTCCATTGGTGCCTCCTCCTCTATTGTATGGTTATTGCAAGGAGTCTTTGGATATAATTCCCATATTTTATGGTCAAACTATTTTTTAACAGTTTGAAAAAGAAATAGTGCTCTCTCGGCGCTCAAAATCCAGTACCACTTCTGTAGATTGGTTAAAGGTATACTCTAAGCAACAGAGCTACTACAGCCTAATGTAAGGGTCTTGGTGCAAAGAGACTGTCCCTGCAATCATAGCAGTGTAAATACTGCTTTTTCTGAGAGAGACAGTAGAGATGCTTTCTGTTGTAGTTCTGCAATCTTTGCAGGACTGATGTCTTATTCATGAAGACACCAAACGCTCCCCATAGAGATGCATGGGGATAATGCAGAGTGGCAATTGCTGTGCATGCACAATAACCCACCAATGCTTCCCTATTTCTAAGAATTAAAGGTTCCTGTAACACAGAGTTGTCACTTCTCCCATCCAAGAATGTACAGCAGTGATGTAACTGTGAACACTAGTTTTGCTTAGTTAAGCCTAATATTTGAAAAAATATTTTGCACATTTTATAGCTTCAGTTCAGGACAGCTAAAAACATAAAAAAAAAAAAAACAGAATGAATTTTAAAGGGACACTATAGGCACCCAGACTACTTAATCTGATTGAAGTGGTCTGGGTGCAATGTTCCTGTTCCCTTAGCCCTATATTGCAAGGTTGCAAGGTTAAGACTGCTTTGCGTGTTTAGTATTACATTCACTATATCTTCTATCTCCTGAGGAAATTAGACCCAAACAGAATCCTCTGTTTGATAAAAACAATTATACAAACTGTGTAATACAATTTACTTGAATAAGCCGCAATGTCATAAAGTTAAAATGTTGGTAATTCCTTAGGAATTGACTTATTGTTACTATTTTATGTGTTTGCATATTTAATGTTTTTCCCTTGATTAAATATAGAACTATTATTTTTTTTAATAATAATATGTACCTAAATTGGGAATTCAGGCAAAATATTTTATTTCTATATCATCTTTTGCATTTGAACATTTTTGGAACTAAATTTTTAACATGCAACAGTTTAATTTCAATCAGATTTGCACATTTGGTACATATGAAAATTGCTGATGGGCTACAGCCTCATCTTACTTGACTGCTTGTTTCCACTGTGAACTAATTAACCTGTCCCAGAAAGATCGAAATAGAAGCAAAGAACAGTAAGACAACATTTGAATTTATATATTTAGCAAAAATTGTACATTTGCTAAACTTTGAAAAGGTTTTGCAAGGAAAGCTCTCTCAATATTTAGCGACTCTGAGACTTTTTTAATTGCAAAAGCAGAGTTACAAAAAAGGTAGAAAAATATCATATAATTAAAAAATATTGTCTTCTTCTTTTTTTCCCCAGCAGATATGATGATGTCCTAACAGCAAAAACAGTAGATTGAGTGGTCTATGAGGATTTGGTTGAAACTTACAACACTGATTCTCGTTTGCTATTTTCGAAATATCATAGTGTCCTGTAGAAACATTTATTTTTACTATGCGATGAAGGAGGGGGCAGTGCCTTGAAAGATTCTCAAATGATGAAAAATATGGAAAATAGTACACCTCTTTTGGACTGGAACAGAGAGACTCTGGATTTGGGTTGCCTGTCCACCACTCAACTATACCTGCCATTTTTATTTATTTTGTTTCCCATAGACTTCAATAGAAGAATTGCTATTCAGCAGAGTAAACCCACAGAGCTTGTTTACAATATTGTTGCTAATTTATAGGAATCAGCCAATTCTTATAACTTTCTGTTGCTACTGTAAATGAGTAGTGACCGTTTACTGACTTCAACATTTTTACAGTAGCAACAGGGAGTCACCGGAAGACCCTACTGAAAGCCAGTCACTAAGTAGCAATTATCAGCTTCCATTATATTCTATGGTAGCTGCTAACCACTACTTTTCGATTGGTTTCTGGCTGGCTAATAACCCTGTTTCTACTTATTACCAGCTGCTGATAACTCAAAAACATAATACCAGACTCTGGTCTAATGAAAAGTGGTTAACGAATGCTTAATTCTATAACAAACAAAAAGCCCACTATCAAGCCCCCAAAGTAAATTCAAACTGAGATTCATTAATAGGTGAAAATAGCTAAAATGAACATATTGCTAAATGACAATTTGCTGTTATTTAGTTATACTTATTACAAATTGATGATTAATGCTGTGTGTTACATATATCTACATAGTCCCCCCCCCCCAATGTTGAGAGTGGCATCTTATCATGTTAAATGTAATGTGCACACCCACACTATTCGTCAATACAACCCCCACTCTTTACAAGAACACTCCACTGCCCAAATAGGTACAAAAAAAGTAAAAATAACTATTCAGTAGGTATACACCCAATGAATAAATGCATGTATTCATTGTGGGTATATCCTAAAAGAATTTGCAGAAGCTGCTGTTCTTGTCTTCCCTTTTCCCTTGGAAGAGACTAACAGTCTCTTCATGGGGAATAGCCTATCAGAGGATCTAAAATCTACAACAGACTAATGATAATTATGATGTGTTTCAGCTGTACAACTTCAGCCAAAACTAAAGTTTCAGGACAGAAGAATTTCAGCCATGTGGCAGTTAGGGTAGTCCTAGTTTCGTTGATTAAAACAAGATTCAGAAGAACCAAAAAGGGTACAAAAATTAGTGTAGAAATATATATATATATATATTTGATGAAGCGATGAAAAGTAACCAGCAGAGGAAAAATATGGAGAGCACTAAACAATCTATATTAATATATTTAGTAAATATATAATATATCAATATTGATTTTTATTAAAAAAAAATAACTGCTAATTTTTCCCCTCAAGTGGTCACTTTATCTCTAAATAAAATCTGTAATAGTATGGCTGTCCACTAGACATCAATCATTTTTTTTTTTTCTTCCCATCAATAATCTCTTTTTTGGTGCTACGGACAGAATTCCAAATTACAGATCAAATATGCAAGTCTATTGTGAGATCCATTTTGGTTTGTGATACGGCTACATTGCGACTTGCAGTACAGGACCCTGTACAATCATGTGATCAGGCCAAATTAAAATCTCTAAGACTAAAGATACCCCAGAGCAATTATTATGAATTTAGCCCAAAGTTACAATAGTGAATATGAAGACAGAACAGTGCTACATAGGTGTTTTCCATGAACAAAGGGATCGAGCAATAAACACAAACAATGCAAGTGCAATTTACAACAATGAAAATATTCAGGTGCTAGCATTCTCATCATTAGCAGCCTTTAGGCTGAATTAAATTTTTCAAAGTGAAGGCTTAAGGAGCTTTACTAATGATATAAGGCTAGAAGTAGCTAATGTGAGACATGCTGAGCTTTCATGCTACATAGTACTTTTCAAGTCAACTGCGTCTTCTCAGGGCAGAAAAAGGATTTCTTCAATATAAGCAATCAATCAAAAACATCAAATTCTGCGGAAAGTTAAAACTCCAATATATGACTCAATAACCAGGATTAATTTACATAAACATTGATGAAATAACACTTTGATTGCAAGTATCGCTGTTCTCTAAAAAAGTGCATGCTGATACATTATTTTAAAATGTGATAGATCAATGATATAGTTTGTCTTTTTCTTTTTTTTTTAATTCTTTATTTTTCAGTGCAAATAAAGGTGTACAAACCAGTTTAATGGTAAGTTTTAATGACAAAAAATGTCTGTTTGTAAGAGGATGTACTTAAAGGAAGGATTGCATCCCAGTTTCTATGCCATAGAAATAAATGTATATATGTATACATTTAAACATCGTAGCTAAAAACACATTTGAAATGTTCTTGTTGATATTCTGTTAGGGGGATTAAGGGTTCGGATTCTTAGTGTTAAAGGGGACTAAGGGTTGGGGAACTTGTCTACAATGTGACATAGACTCCAATTAATGTGATTCTCAACTAGGTGAACCTCAGAGACAAACAAGTAAAGGGCATCAACATATTTTCTAGAACAGTGAGTCAGATGCATATGTGTGGTGAAAAAATGTTGTTAAAGGCACACGTTAAACATCTAAAGCATGTTTTTTTAATTTTACAAAAAGTGCATAAATTGTCATGTTTTTAAATGAAAGTTACAATTCACTACCCAAATACTAATTGTGGGTCAAGCTGACAGGGGAAACCTTAGGTGTCAAATGGAATTCCGTATTTTTAACTGATGGCATGCCAGGAGCACACTCAGAAATGCAGCGACTGGGAGACAAAATCTATCTATGCGTTTGCAGTAATAAATTCTTGGGGGAAGGGTAAGCCTTGATCCCTTTTTTCCCCAAGACTCCCCAAGAGTTCTCAGTGCGTCCCTGGGTACAGGGTTTTATTACAGTGGGGGGAAACGTACCACAGCACAGCTTGGGTTTTATACAGTAGGTGTGACGCATATACATATAGGTTAATGTAATAATCTGAATTCAGTCAAAGATTTGGTGTTGCACAGTGATTTAAAGAAAACATTATGGTTTATTATTGGACTTAGAGCATTGTATGGGGGTGATTTTAGGAAGGGTTTAAGTCAATATATGCAGAAAAGGTCCTAAAATATATCCTATGTCTTTTTGCCACATAGCAACACCCTTGCTGTTGATTGCAGCATCTGAGGTTGACCAGGCTGACAAATTGCCACCCCTTTAGGTTATGTTACAGGTAATCATAGGTTGAGATGAGACAGTGCTGACAGCAGTTGTCAATAGTGGCATTGGAGTTTGTGTATCTTTGGAATTTTACTCTACAGTCAGGCTGATGGTAGTTGCATTTAGATATGTTACACCTTGCAGTTCCAGCAGCTTAAACATGTCAAAATCTATATATTGCTTCACATGATAAGGAATATGGACAGAGATCTGTGCATTTCTTGCACACAAAAAAAGACCACTAATTTCTACTTGCCCCTGAGGCCAAATATTGCCAGCCATCCCCTGATTGTGTCCCTATAGTCATTTATACTTAACACCATGGCACCCTAAGTCATCAGGAACAGGGGTAAAGTTAATAAAAATAATTTTAATAAAATCTGCCTTAAAGTTATATTCTTTGGTTTCCTTTTTAAGGGAACACTTTTGTGTTAAGGATACAAAAATGTATTCCTAACTCGAACGTGTTCCTCACTCCTCGCTCTACTTCCCATTGATGTAAAGGGTTAAATAACCCTTTATTCACTAACCCAATTCCAGTCCTCAAGGTCCCTCTGTGCTGGGTCTTGGTACACCTCTGACAACGTCATCTGATGGGGGGACGTAATGCATATATACTGCAAGTGCCACAAGTGCAAAAGGCCTTCTTCACAGCAAAGCATTGCCTCATGCAGAGTGTGTGGACATCCAGCGTCATTTGACAGAGTCAAGGTCAAGCTAGTAGAAGAAGTCTTGGTACTGCAATGTATACATTGCAGTTTCTCTAAAACTGAAATGTTTTAAATTTCAGGACTAAGGGGGATAGGGACACTGCACCCAGACCAATGAGATGATGCGGTCTGGGTACCTGTAGTGTCCCTTTAAGGATATTTCTAAATATTCTCAATGTTGTTGACTGCCAAATTCCAACTTTCTAAAACATATTTAACTGTTTCCCTCTTATACCTAAGTATATATGGAGTAAGTCTCACAGCTATCTTTAGTACAGGGTAAGAGAAGCAACTGTTCTAGGCACAGGTCTTCAACAACGGACCAAAGAAGGTGCATCCCCACCCAAGTAACAGTCTGTGCTTCGTGTTTGCTACTACTCACTCCTTCTAATACACTGGATTGAATGCTGAACTGTGGAACACACAGTTGAATTGGCTTGTGGGAGCCATATTGGATGTTGAGGAAACAGATGCTTTGTTCCTCTTTCTAGTCGTGAACCTGATGCTCTAGAATAAAAACAATACTAAAAATAAGAATAACAATAAAAGTGTAAGTATTGAATAATTTATCCTGTTTGCAGTTTTTCTTGTTGTGTGTGCTGTGTATCTAAGTGACTAATGTTATTTGAGCTAGGGTGTACATTTGTATAATTTGTGTGTTAGTGTGAGCTTGGTGTGTCTGTCAGATGACAGAGTGTGTTTGTGTGAGGCCAAATATAAGTGAGGTGATTGCGTATTAGCATGAGCTCAGTGTATGACATCATTGTGTGTTAAGGTAAACATCCTAACATATCTCCAATCACTGGGAGGTATAAAAAGCTTGACAGTGAGAATTACAAGGGCATGTTTTACAATGCTATGAACATCTTTGGTAACAAGGAGGAGGACAGGCCCCATAAAAAACAGTGCATCAGTCTGAAAAACATGTGTGGAGGCTACCCAGTAACGTTGCTGACCATCTGCTCTTAAAGGACCACTATAGTGCCAGGAAAACTGCCTCTATAGGGTCTTTGGGTCCCCCTTACCTTCAGGGTCCCACTCCCGCCGGCCTGAAGGGAGATGAAGGGGTTAAATGCTTACCTTTCATCAGCTCCGGGCTCCCTTGGTGCTGGGGACTCTGCTCCCTCTTCCAACGTCATATGCTGAATGCGCATGCGCGCGCATTCAATCAGTCCATAGGAAAGCATTTCTCAATGCTTTTCTATGGACGCTGGCATCTTCTCACTGTGAGAATCACAGTGAGAAGCGCAGAAGCACCTCTAGCGGCTGTCAGTGAGACAGCCACTAGAGGCTGGATTAACCCTAATGTAAACATAGCAGTTTCTCTGAAACTACTATGTTTACAGCTGCAGGGTTAACCCTAGATGGACCGCACCCAGACCACTTCATTGGTGCCTATAGTGGTCATTTAAGGTTGCTCATGTGAAGACCATTGTTAACGTGTGTGTAATGATGAATTTGCAATGCTCTTGAAGAAGAAGACATACCAAAATGACTGGGTGAAAGGGTTATAGTGACACATCTCTGAAATCAATAATATATTCAGGGTTAAAAGCAGTTTTCTTTTATCTCACAGTAATCTTCTTCAGTCAATAAGCAGAGTGTTAGACTGGTAACATTCAGAGTTTAAAAGTTTATGAACCTCTCACTTGCAACACTAAGTATTAGGAATGTAATATTGCTGCATAGGACTCTGGGAATTTTGAAGAGGATTGAATAAAGGGGAAGTTATATTAGTCACTCAAGACATAGTTTGCTAGCATAAGCAAAATGCATTATTTCTGTAGTGTTAGAAACTACAACTAATGCTACATTTACATTTTGTTATTGACACTGTAGGATTAAATGAGAACAAAGTACACTTTTGACATGCATATGGGAAATGAAAGAGAACAGCAAATATGATTTAAAAAATATTCCCTATAATTCATTAATTAATATTCCAGGTCACAGTCATGTTAATTTGACCCAAGGAGCAAATTAGAATTAATAGAAAAAATAAAGTGGAAACTCTACTGGAGGCCACGGGTCTCACTAAATTAAATTAAAATGCAATCAAATCAGTTGTGGGAAAATAAACATAATCCATTTTAAATATAATCACAGAGCATTAACCTATCATTCCGTGCAAAATGGCTTATTTAGAGTTATGTTGTGCTAAAAGAAAAAAAAATCCTCAATTGCTAACTAGAGAAACAAATAATGTATTTGAATGAACAATTTTAATATAGAATTTTGTTGAACGTTCTGAATACCAACAAGTATGTTTTGAAGGTTAACTATATGGTTCTATCGTACAACGAAAGTGTGAGTGGCCATTTGAAAACTACACATTTGGTTTATTCATACACACAGTTATGCGCTATGCACTATTCTTGTCATTTGTTTAGCAGATCATCCCCTTTTTTGCTATACAAGTAAAACAATTTGTCTGCTTCGGCAATTCGGATCAATTGCATTTGGTTCGGTTCTACAATTCGGAACTTTGGTAATTCGGACCCTAACCCCTAAACCTAAACTTTAACCCCTAACCCTAACCGCTTGTTTTGCCACTTTTCAGAAATGTGAAGCAATTCAGAACTTCAGCAATTCGGAACTTCGGCAGTTCGGTTCGGTTCCGCACTTCGGAAATTCGTCAATTCGAACTTCGGACATTCGTAAGCATCCGAATGTCCGAATTGCACAAAATTTGTCCGAATGTACATTCAGAACGAAACAAATTGCACATGTCTATGAGAAACAATCTGAACCAAAATGTGCCTATTAGTCTTCTGCAAAATATGTACATAATACATATATTTTAACATCATTTGATTCACAGATCAAGTGAGAAGAAATAAGCAATACAAAAAAAATAAGAGAAAAGGCAAAAATAAACTAAAATTTAGATTTATATATATATATATATATACACACCCTGTTTCATTAAAGTAGCTATGTATAAAATATGCATAGCTACTTTAATGATACAGGGTAGTAGACTTGTATATGTGGTTTCCAATGAACCTCGATTTGTCCGAATTTTGAGAAAAGGGCAAATTCTGTAACTCTAAAATGCCCTATGAACGAATCCCAAAACAAACATAACTAGGAATAAACCAGTATAAACAAGGAATAGAAACAAGAGTAATCTGATTACTGATTAAATATTTCATTATTATTTATTACCAGATGCGGCTCAACACGAGATTCCAGCTTGTGGTACTACCCCTTGTCTGCCAGTTGATCCGTCTGCTTATTCACAATCGTTCATTCATCTGGACAGCTCGAAGTGGTGTTGTGGGAACCATAGACATCTGTCTCCATCTATTAATGGGTTGCGCATCGGACTTTTGGGACTTCATACCTACGTTTTTCTATAATTGTGTGGAAAGGCCCCCCCACACGAATAAGTAACATTTCTGTCTATTTTTTACTATTTTTCTAAGTATCTCCCTTTTCCGATTTTAGTGTGTTGATCATCGCTTAAGGTTTATTTATTTTTTATTTATTTACATATATTTGGGATTGGTTACCTTGACCTCCCCCTCACTATTTAGTGGACAATGCCCCTGATTGTTTGAGGGAGCCTTTGAGGGAATATATTATATCTTTATTTTTTTATACATTGTTTGTATCTTTTTTCTTATGCACATAGATACATTCTATTTGATAAATCCTCCTGCAACTTGTTATATCTTGGCTGCAGTTTCTTTTACGTCATTACAGCTATAGATATCTTGGGATGATTTGGATTTTTTTCCTTTTAGAGCGGATTGTGGCTTGATCTTTTTTTTTTTCTTTTTTTTTATATAGATTTCTATAGCTTATTGATTATAGTGAGTGTTTATTAGTTTTGAATATAGAAGTGCTCACACTATTTTTACATTTGATACATCTTTTCATAAGTCGCTCGCTTACTGTTTTAAGCTTCCCAGTTTTACTTATTACAGCATATTTGCTTGGACCCACTAAGTTTTTACGTTTGTATTTCTCCCTCCAAATGAGTATACATGCATATTTATCAGATTCTTACAATTATATGCAATGATAATTGGTCAAAAGCTCAACTTAGACTATGCGTAATCTGAATAGATGAAATTGGTTCAAAACGCATTTTTGAAATGTCATATGTATGTATGGTCTTTGGTTGAATAATTGGTACCATAAAGCAAATAAAAATGTCAGCTTGTGAAAAGGTAGGGGTTAATCAGAATCTGCAATGAAAACCATTTATGCATATATTTTGAAACAATTCACATACTACTATAACATATGTAATATTGTATTTTAAATAATAATTTTAAAAAACTGCTAACAGTTATTTTTCTTGTACATGGTTGCTTTTTTTTTTTCCAATAGAAAGCTGCTAACTTCTACTAAGAAAACACACTGCGTATTTCTATCTTCATGCCGTCAATGAATAACATTGAGATATACGGTCCCATGTTGTGCTGACTATCTTTAAAGAATACCTTACAAAGTTACAGCAAAGCTGTTCAATACATGATAAAAAAATGAATTCATGATCTCCTATGTGTGATACCAATTGCAAGTCTTTTACCACACCAGGCAAGCAGTTAAATTATATTCCCTGCTGCTTTAAATTATTAAGGACCACTGTCTATGACTTTTGATAAAGTCAAGAGTAGGTCTATCAAAAAAATAGCTTGACTATAAAATGTGAATTTGAAAATAATACCATAGTAGGAGTTTTAAGTCTCTTGTAGTTCTTCATCTACACTAAACTTTAGTCTCTCTGTGTCGATATTTGCCTAGGGCTATGCATTTAGAATCAATAGAAATGTATTTAATAGAAAAAATATTACTCAAGAAAAATTGACTTGTGTAACTAATTTGTAAAGTATAAAATATGGATTTTTTGTGTGCAGATATTATGGTTTCCCAAAAGAGATAAAAAAAATTAACCTTGTTGATTTCTTCAAATTTTTTTTTAATCAGCAAAAAGGCCTTTTCAGCTCTTGGATGACATTATCTTTGTTTACAAAGCACCAATTCTTTCTTAAGCACCGTACAATGGACAAATGAAACAAGAAATATTACAAATTTAAGTGAATTAAACACAAGAGGAAAAAGAGCCCTGCTCTTTCAATGTAAAGGATTCAGAGGATTATCGATTCAATATAATAAAGCACACATTTCATCATCTCCAGTTATGTTATCATAGACACAAGACACAAAACCAAATAAAAGGCACCCACTGGTGCCCATGAAATTGTTTTTATAGCATATTGAAAAATATGCAGGAAACAAGCATATTTCTATGCAGTAATTTTTGGATGGCTTTACTAGACCATGGGGTCTATATATAAATATATAAACATTTATTCCATGTGCTCGGTAAATATTCTGAATGTGGATATAAGGCACATTAGTAAGTTTTCAGTATTTTCTTGTTTTTCGTAGTACAGTACATAAAGGGCTTTACGTCCCTATAAAATTTTCACTCCGACTTCATTGTCATTGCGTGGAGTCCCCATGTTTAAGCACTCGGGACCACCATTTAGATGATAGACAAAATCATTGTGCAGTAGGAGGATGTGGCACTAATGCTGCATATCTAGCATTAATTAATCAAAACACTGTATGATTTCATGGTTTCTGTGTAGAAATCCATAAATGTTTCTTGATTTAAAGGAACACTATAGGGTCAGGAATACATATGTGTATTCCTGAACCTACAAGGTTAAAGACACTATTTAGGATGCCAGCCAATCCGCCTCCTTGGCTGAGATAATCAGAATACTATGGGAAAGCATTGGATTGGCTGAGATTATCAATTATGATGATTTCAGCTAATTAGGCAAGGAGGGGTGGAACCAAATGCAGTTTTGGCCAATCCGCATCTAATCTTACAGATGCATTGAATCAATGCATCTCTTTGAGTAATGTTCAGAGTCTCCATGCAGGCGGTGGAGACACTGAATGTCAGTGCTGCACATTGTGCAGTACTAACATAGGAAGTATCTCAAGTGGCCATCTGAGTAACTGCTAACAGAGGTATCCCTAGGTAGTAATGTAAACATTGACATTTCTTTGAAAGGCAGTGTTTACAGGAACAATTAAGCTGTAGTTGTTCTGGTGACTGTAGTATCCCTTTAAATTCAAGGGATTTTTTTGGTGTTTTGTTCCTTATTATCTAACCCCTTTGAGGTTAATCAAAAAGTAATGACCTAAGCAATTAAAAAAATACATACTGGTAGTCGTGACGTCATTCAGCGGAAAGAGTGTGATTTGGAGGAAGCCCCGGTGCCCGGCTCCTATCTGTCTCCGTGGTTCACCGCTTCTGGAGTGCGTCTTGTCGCCGCTGTGAGTTGTGAATGTTACGCTGGTTCCCGCACCTCTTCCAGCATGGCGGCAGATCCCGCTTTGAGCCGCATGCTGCAGGCCGCTAGCTATGGCCTTTGTTACAACAAACCGTATAGGATGGAAAAGATCCCTTTGGGATACATTCAGCAGGTATGCCACACGGTACTGGAGTCAGGTCTGCAGTTGTCAGGACAAAGAAACTTCACAGCTCAGAGCCCACTGATGTATGAGTGGTACCAAGAGTATTATGTTGACCCTGCCCATGGCCTTGCAGGGATATACTACTACTTAATGAAGCCTGAATGCAACCTTGGTAGTGATAAGCTGTTGACCTTTGTGCGACCCAGTTTGGACTATTTCAGCCATCTCAAGTTCCAGACTGGCAACTACCCACCCTGCATAGGCGACCATAGAGATTTAATAATCAAAATAGGATCAGCGCTAATAATGCCACAGAAAATGTTTGGTAGAATAATTGAAAGGCAGCATAAAGGGGGGAACCCTCCTATCTCCTATAACTAGGTAAAAAACGGAAAGAACAAAGGAAATAGGGTGTGCCTTTCATAAAAATACATAGGTATATGACTAAAAGAATATTTACTAAAATAAAATAAAAATTGAGATAAAAAAGTCCAAATTGATAGTCCACAAATAAATGAAGAGTATTCTTTGTAGCTTAATGTTGTCTCTTCCCAGATGATGACTTGCATTTTCAATGAGCCATATGTGGAGAAAAGTAAAAGGACAACCAATGGTACAGTATGTAGATAAAGTTGAATGTATGTGCAATAAATTAGAATTACTCACAATTCACAGAGCTAAAATCCAGCTCTGGTTTGAAGTGCGTGAAGTGGAATGATCCCCACTCAAGGATATATAAAGCAGTGGCTTGAGAAATAAATGGTCCACCGAGGATTCCGACCGAGAATAAAGACAGATAAAAGTATATAGTGCTCACTGTATGATATAAGTATAAAATGAAATGTACTCACAATATATTGAGCATTCTTCTCTGCTCAATTTTTAGCGTATGGGTGGTATAATCCCCACTTAAGGATTTTTCATGAGTCCGTGTTGGTTCAGGTTAGTCAGGTATAAAAAATAAAATTAAATTAAATAAAAATAGGAATGTGGCAATAAAGTATTTGAGGCCAAAATTCCTTTATTATGACAATATAAGAACTATTAAAACAGATTCTAAGCGCGTTTCGCCCACAACAGGCTTCTTCAAGTAGAATAATAGTCCATAGAGATTTGCTAGTACACTGGTGCCTATAAGGTTTTTGGCGATCAGAAATACCTGATAGAACGGGCGCTTGTGAGAGAGAGAGGATGCGGCAGATGTGAAGGCTTAAAGTTTCATGGGTCCTCCACTTGCCATACATGACTTTATACATTTTGAATATAACATACAAGCCTACTGGGCCCTTTACATGTATATGGGCTGTACCCCCCAATGTCATGATGGCAGCTTTGTCTATATGAAAATATAGTTTGTTCATATATGGCCCTCATCTCCTTCTTGGTCAACAACAATTCTTCTTGCTTTGTGTTTACTAGGATCAACATTTTTTTTTTTTTTAAATCTTCCTCTTGCTCATTAGGAACTGATTTTCAAAATCAGTGGCAATATTTTGCTCTGTGCCAACTCATCAATCTGAGGTCCTGCCCTCAACCTGGCACAATGTCTCTCTTTAAACCTGTTTATTGTAGAAATTGGGTTAATTGCAGCATAGGTATTTCATCAGTTTTGAAATGCCAACATAAATCACAAAAGTGCTCCAAAACACTTACCATTTGCAGACATGGATGGTTAATCCTTTTAGGAAACAATTTGGTTACAAAGTGACAATTTTATGTCAGTCACTATTTAATTATACATAGATATGGGTACTTATCAGCACAATTCCCATTGAAATAAAAAATAGATCTTCTTTAAACATTTAACTTTGTCCACAGGGCCTTCCTTTATAATGATGTTATATTTCCTTATTATGTACAGAACATTTAACATGCAGTATGAAAATGCCTATCATAAATAAAGCTTGTGCTATCGAATGGTATTTCTAAATATGGTTCATGGTTTGCTCATTTGTAAAATGCTGATTTTGTTTTAATTTTTTATTCATGTTTAAATAGTCTAAAATATCTGTTTTGCTTGTTAGCTTAGCTTGCGATTGTCAGATGTTTAGCAGCAGTGCAAAAGATAAAAATTACGTAGAATAAACAGTTTATTGCTCATTTATTTTGCTATCCCGCTTATCACAGTAAAACTCACATTGCCCAAGGTTAATAATGACTACAGAGACAAAAATGATGGAAGAAATATCCTATTAAATAATGTAGTTAAAAATGGCAGATGTCACACTGTGAGACTTGTGCAAATTTGTATAATTGTTTTTGAGTCTTACCCTATATTCCTTATGTCTTTATTGGGGGAAAAAAAACAATATTGATAAATCAAGAGAAATAAGCCTTTAGCAAAATGTAATTTTTTTATTTTTTTTTATAAAAATGTAATAATTCTCTTTTTATCTGCATATTATTCTGCAATGATAGCCATAATGTTCCATTTATATCCTCACAGAGGGTAACAATTTTCAGTGATCTAAATGTTAATATACAACAATAATCTTATACTATAATGAACAACTGGAATCATTGGAATGAATCATACACTTTCAGGCATACAGTATTAACAATTTCAAAATCATTGTCTATATTTTTAGTGAATCTTGTGATTGAGAAAATTAATCTTTGTTAGTCATTCAAGCCCAGTGAGAAGTAAAATCAGAAATCTCACTGAGCATTCTATGGTCACAGAATGGTCTAAAACAAAGGCTTGTGGTTGCAAGACTGATTCAAATGGCACATGGAATGAATAAAGGGCTTGGTAAAATAAGAAAGTGAACTATAACATCACCCTTTTTATATCCTGGCTGTTTATGTATAATATATATATATTAGTGTGAGTTACGGGTAAATGTAAGCAGAATAAATGTAGTTCTAAGGCTCCTGTTGGTTAAGATAAATACCAACTGACACACAGTAAAATTATAATTTTCCTAAACTATTTATTATTTTTTGAGTATTTATTCACCTTAACCCTTAAAAGAATTAGTAGACTTTGTGAGCACAACTAGTTTTTTTTACATCATAGATTTAGAGGTAATTATGGCTAGGTGACTAGGGATTCTTGTTGTGGAGAATCAAATAGTTAAATTAGACAGCATCTAGAAGTTTGGTACTCCTATAACCAAAGTCTTCATAACCATGGCTCCCTAAACACAATTATCCATACGCTCGAGATCCATATACAAACAAACTGTAGTTTTATATATGCAAGGCCTCTATCAGTGGTGTACAGTCCATACACATAAAACTGGCATTGAAAGCAGGGATGCATGTGAATGCAGTGGTGTATATGTATGTAGTGTTGGTGTTTGAATGCAAATGTATTTTTGCATTTAGTATTTGTGATGCATGGACCTATACACATAAACTGCTACACACACATACACACACACACACACAGAATGATATAGGTGTGCATACACACTGACACACAGATACACACACATATACTGACACAGATATACATACACACCGACATATACACATGTATGTTTTGTTTTGTGCACTGCATAAGATTTGGCACACCCCGTTCTAAGTTGAGCTGGTAGCTTGGCCTGCTCACTTCCCCCACCCACCATAACACAAGCATAATTTTAGATAGCATGAATTAATTGCATAGTATTGTGTTTTCGTGTACTTACAAACCTTTTTTTTTTTTTTTTTTTAATTAGATGACCTGGCTTTGCTAGGTCCAGAGGCATGAATACACCTCGGCTATCAGCCTACTGTCAATGGTTTATTCACTTTTAAGCTTAGTTTTTAGCCAAATAGCAGGCATATGATTAAGGTTATTTTTTTTTATTCTCCATTTACTTAGCTTAATCCTCGGTAAGCTGACAATAACACCATTGCAGTGCTCTGGGTCTAATATAGTAGAGTCTTTTAATCTCAAAAGACCAGTAACTAATATGATAATTTGGTTAATTGTTTATTCTTTTACATAAAATACCCTCCGCTCACCAGATAACAGGCATCATGGATGAAATTCATACTCACAAATCAAAACAGACATGATCAACTATTGCGTGTTTTGGTTGGTTTGTGGTTTGGGTACATTTCGTATTGGAGTTCAGGAATTCCATTGATAATCCGATAGGACCAAAATCTGATGAACTGCAGTTAGGAAAAAAATAAACGTCCAAGTCTAAAAAAAAACAACTTATAAATATGAGCCAGTCAAATAAGAGAGTAATTACCATAAAAAAATAAAATAAAATAAAAATCTAAAAATTGCCCTTGCATGTAAGTTACAAAATAACTTTTGTCATGTAGGGTTGAAGAAAAAGCATGTAGGTGAACACCTAAGTTAAAATAAGAAAAGAAAAAAAATATTACATTTATAAATCTTTTTTCACCTATGCGCCAGCAATATATGGTCAGAGCTACTTAAAAGCATACTTCTTTGAGAAGACATCAAATAATCAGTTAACTTTTCTCAATCCCATCTGTTCATTAACCTGCATTTCTGTTTCTTCTAGGCATGTCATATTATGTTCAGAGATTTAATTATATAAATGACTTGGATGTAACACACTTTACCTTTTAGTGTAATTATACCCTACTCCCTTTAAACTGCAAGCTCCTTTCAGCATGGCTATAATCATCCTTTTCCAATTTTGGAACTTTACAAATAACAGTTAACCTTTAATATGTACCACCTGGTAGGTAGAGCATGGCTTATATTGTTTAAATCTTCACAGGCAACACATGGGTGAAGAGAATGAGGGAAGATAAAGCAGGTCCTCTCTTACTGACAATAGGTCTGCTGGGCTACTTTATTAATGTTATTAGCTCTTATCTCAAAGCCATGAGATGAATCAATGAGCATGTGGTCAGTAGTGGGCACACTGTCAACCATTTTGTGAAGAAATTAAGTTGCCATTTTGCAGTACTAATCCAGATTGCTAGAAGGTCCAGGGAATCTCCTCTTTATTTTTATTTGCACACAGGAAGCTAGTTCTGCTAGCAGACCAGCTTTTTAATTGAGGGCTAAGTCAGTATTTGCTCAGGACTTTAGAACTAAGAACCATCATGGTGTTATTTTGGGGTTGTCCAGAATCATATCCGAGGATTTTGTATTGAATACAAATTTGAATGCCTTCAGGTTAATCAGAAGAATGGTTTGCAAAATGTAAAAAAAAGAAAAAAGTAAACATAATAACCTTAAGTTTTGACTTTCAGTTTGCTACAAATTCTTCAATTTTTTACATAGTTTGAAGAAAGTAGTACATACGAATAATCCCAGTTGCAATATAATGCAGGGGTTAAATTTAAGCACTTATGTTCGTAATCACATGCTAATTGGTAGAGTTTAAATTATTCAAATTATTGCCCTTAAAAATATATACATTTAATGGCAATGCTAATGACAAATAGAAAGTTCATTAGAACTATATTATTATATCCAGCACCAGAAGAAACATGAAATTACTCTTCCAACTAAAAGCGTGCTAATGTTCCATATAAAAATTGTCAAATTAATTACATGCCATAGACCACTGCTGTGCCGGAAGATTGAGCTATCTGATTTTTCTAATCATATTTCCCAGATGGAATTTTAAAAACCATGCATTAGCTATTTTGGTATTAAAAAATAAATTTGAATTAGAGTTTCCTAGCTATTGAACACAAAAGACACACTAGTGATGTGAGAAGCACATTGCTAAAACTAACATTGACATGTTTTTACCACAGCGTTTTACAGGGGATGTTTCCTTTTAAGAACATCCTTTTTAAAAACATAATATACACACGTGTTTCTTTTCTTCCTTAGTGTAGTAATATCATCATCGTCATCATTATTATCGTTCCCCTAAATTAGGCATTATCTTTGTTGATGCATTTAATTGTGTATTTCTGGTAATAAAAAGTTTGGCGAATGTGAATTTATATACCGTGGCTAATCCACAAAGAAGCTGGATGTGATTTATTCATTAAAAGAACACATAAAGCTATTCATACAATAAACCCCTCCCCCCCAAAAAAAACCAAAAATATTACTTGCACACTATCCCAAACCCCTATGCCTTTGCACATTGCAAATAACTGGAGGTTATTTTAGTATCACACCAATGGCCATAAAATGGACATGTCAAGACAAAACCTCCTAGGGGAGTCATACACTATCTTGCTGCTTTGAGCTAAAAGGCAAAAGTGAGTTATGTTTCTAAACCCCTACACATTTATTAACCCTTAATAGGGAACATATAAGGTGGGTGTTGGCATAACAGGGTTGTGTAATACAAAAACAAATAGAGACATGCAAAATTAAGCCCTGCACTCAAACTCCCCCTACTCTTGGGTGGCAGCAATGACTATAGAAGACATCAGCCCCAATACATACATTAAAACCAAATTAAAAAATTACTTACGCACTATCCCAAATCCCTATGCACATTTAAATAACTGGAGTTTTAGTATCACTCCAGTGGCTAGTTAAGTGTAAGCTCACCTGCTACATCAAGCTAAAACCTCTTAGGTGAGTCCTTTACGAACAATTCACATTGCTGCTCTCGGCTAAAATGCAAAATCTCTAATGAGACTTAGAGGCAGACATAAAAAGCTACACTACGTGACCCTTCTGGGCAGGGCCGCCATCAGGGCATGACAACCGTAACGGTTGTCATGGGCCCGGTGGTCCTGGGGGGCCCGGACTGCTCAGGTAGTCCGGGCCCCACATTCAGTGGGTACATACCGGGTCGCAGGGGGCCCTGCGACCCGGTATGTACCCACAGGGCCAGCCTCTTCTCCTGGGGGGCCCAGCAGCCGGTCACTTCAGGGCCCCCCCAGAGGCTGGCCCTGACAGACGGCCGGCGCGCGAGGGAGCACTCTCTGTGTGCTTCCTCTTCAGCTCCCTCGCGCACCGTACTGATGCCGGAGCCGGAAGATGACGTCATCTTCCGGCTCCGGCATCAGTACGCGGCGCGCGAGGGAGCTGAAGAGGAAGCATACAGAGAGTGCTCCCTCGCGCGCCGGCCTGCGCGCCCGCCGCCAGTGTCAGGGGGGGTAGGAGGAATGAAATTCGAGGGAGTGGGGGTTAGGAATGAAATGGG